>JAYESA010000002.1:180383589-180941089 GCA_036927795.1 Iris macrosiphon | reverse complement strand
ATTGGATCGGGTCGGATCTGGACGCGCATGCAAAATCCGACCTGACCCGACCCACTACCCATGCTAGAGTAACCGAATTTCCCCGATCCCCAACCGCCGCGTCCCTCCGACTTCTTCTCCGTCGTTGCCCCGGCGCCTTCCATAACCGCCGCCGCCAACTCCCCGCCTTCCCACCGGCCGACGGTCCCCCTCCCCCAACCATCGGCCACCCTACACTATAAAAACCCGGCCAACCCCACCGCTGTCACCATCACCACCATCGCCGTCTATACCTCGACGCCGCCTCCGCCACATCTTCCCTCCGACGACCCTCTGCCGTACCCCGAGCTCTCCGACCAGCACAGACGAGCATAGCAGCTCCACCGCCGACCGACGACCCAGCCACAGCACGCCGATGAGCACAACGCCGCGCTGACCGACCGAGCACCGCCGACCCTCCTTCATGCACGCGTAGTTCAGTCGATACCGATCCCTTGTTCCGGTGAGTCTTTCTCTCTCCTCGTCGCGTCGTTTTTCGAACGGACTGTTGCGACATATTCGTTGTGTGTCCTGTGTCGATCGCAAACCGCGACGCAAAAACAGAAAAATATATCCTAATTTTGGACTTCGAAAACTGTCCCGAACTCACAAGTGCATGGCCAATTTAATCCCAACATGTTTAATAATTCTAAAATTTACTTAAACAGTAAATTAGATAATATAACCAAGTTTTAAACCCTGTAATTAGTTTATTTTATTGTGCTGTGATTTAAGTTTTATTCGCGGATGAAATCGACCAAAATTTTGATTAATAAAACCCAAATTTTCCTGAAACTGGGTGCGTCCTGCTAAACGAGGCAACTTCGTCGTATGGAAATTTTACCGAAAGGTACGCATCGTCAATGCAGACGTATGGGATTTCGTGAAAGTTGATTTAGATTTGCATGCACACCGGAATTAACGTGTATCCGTTGAAATTATCCCATATCTGGCATGTTCTAAAATTCGGTGTAACTTCGTGTGTGCTTATCGTTTCACAACAAAACTTATGCCATCGGATTCGTAGCATTATGTTGGTCATGTGACCCAAGTTTGGTTCGATTATGAGAACGTTGACGAAACCCCGTATCGTGGGCCCCAAGGCTCCACTTGACGGACGATTTTCTGATCGGCTCATCAGAATCTATTTCTGGACATTCCGTTGGGTTCGTATCATTGTTTTGGACTTGTAGACACTAAGTTTGACGAATTTGGAGAACTTTATCTCTAGCACATTTTTCGGTGCGAAGTGGGCCACATGTGGGCCATGCTTTGACCAGAAACTGTTAATTTTGCCCCTGTGTCCAAATTGAACTTATGGATAGGAAATTCTAGCTATTTCATATCTTCTGAGAATGATGGTAATCTTTATTTCAGCATCCGGAGGAGTACCTGAAGATCTCGCGGTGACCGAAGCAATTGAAGGAGTTCAAATCCCAGGCAAGTGTACCTTGCCAATCTTGCAGTACTTGCTTCATATTATTCTCTTGATTTTTTGATGTATTTGTTCAACCTAGAACCGTGTGACATTGCTTAGCGTCCGAATAATATTCGAGTGTCAACGTCGTACGCGGAGTTGTGTAACGTCACCTAGAGAGTCGATATCGCGATCCTATATATTTCCGTGCTTGCATTATCAAGTACGTTATACCATAGGACACCTGATACTATTCATTAGACAGAATCTTCCTGGGTTATTCATGGTAATTCTGTATAGATTACAGGATTCGTGACATAGATATTACATATGCATAGCTATCATTATGACTCGCTGCATTAGTTAGAGGTCATGATCTTGCGTATTTTGGACATGAGACGTCGTGGACATGAGACGTATGATTACATTGGGTGGGGAGAGTATTACCATATTAAAGGCTGATTATATAACCATGTCACGCCCCAGTCCCAAAATGCCGAGGGACTGGAGATGCGTGGCAATGGCCAGCAGCACGCACCGATGGATAACCCAATTTAATGGAGCCATCAGAGCGTACTTAAGCTGTAAATAAGGTCTACTACACAAGTCACACTAATCTCATCCATAAAGAAAAGGAAATAAACTGCATAATCAAATGGAAATAATGTATCAACAACAAATCACAGCAAGTCAGTCGGAGCAACAATCCGACTTAAGTCTGAAATTAAACTGGCTCTATAGGCCAGGAACAAAAGATGTAAACATGAAATAAATACTGAGTACTGGAACAGGTACTCAGGAGAAGTCCTCGGCAGTCACCTCGTCTTCAGTGTTCGGTTCAGCTCCAGCAATAGCTTCAGCTCCGGTCCCGTATATCTCGGGATACTGCTCCTCAGCTAAACCTGGGGACATAATCCATTCCAGGTCCTCAGTGGACATAGCAAGGCACAGATAATACAAGCCAAAATGAATAAGCAGTGCAATAAATAATGAATCAGCAGGATAAACTAAGTAACTAACCATCTATGTGATATGCAAATGAGAGCAACACTAGTACTCAGGCTGAGACCGCTACAAGCTCTGTGTCGGGGAGCCGGTAGCAGTAATAACACGTAAAGGGTCTAGCTCTGCTGGAGAGTCTACAACCTCACAATAATAATAGATATATATATAACAGCCTGTAGCCTGTGTGTCTCTCCCCACCCAATGTAATCGCGCAAACCATGACCATAACGTCTCATGTCCATGTCAGCGGGATTATATCTAATGCAACAAGTCATACTGTCTAATAATAATAACTCTGTCAAGTCCTGTATCCTATTCAGAATCCCCACGAATAACTCGGGAAGATTTTGTCCATGATAGTGTCAAGTGTCCTGGGTTATAGGGTACTTGATAGGTCAAGTACAAGTAAGGGGGTCGTAAATCCATCGCTAAATGACGAACCCAGCACCGCGTACGGTGTCAGTACCCGACTATGATCGGGCACTAGGTACGTCATACGTTCCCTAGGTTAAGCAGTTTAAAACAGTTTATATGAATTTGCACAAGAAATCCAGCAGAGTATTTTTACAGAAAATAAGAAAATAATGACTGCAAGTTTGTCAAGGAGCACTTGCCTGAAGTTTGAATTCCACTAAGGTCCTGGTTTCGGAAATTCCCAGAGATATCTCCGAAAGCTGAAATAAATAGTACCATCACGCTCAGAAGGTGTCAATCAGCTAGGATCGCCTGTCCTTGGGTCCAATTTGGAGACAAGGGCAGAAACGGTAATTTTGGGCCAAAACGGGGTCCACCGGTGGGCCCGCTTTGCACCGAAAAATGTGTCAGGGTCAATGGTCTCCAAATTCACCAAACTTAGTGTCAACAGGTCAGGAACGCTGATACGAACCCAACGGAACTTTCAGATTTGGATTCCGATGAGCCGATCACGAAATCGTCCGTCGAGCGGGGCCTATGGGGCCCACGACACGCGATTTCGTCAACGTTCTCAGAATCGAACCAAACTTGACCCACAGGACCAGCGTATCGCTACGAGTCCGATGGCGCAAGTTTCGTCTCGATCCGACGTGTGTGCACGAAGTTAGAGTGAATTACAGAAAAGGCGGATACGGAGCGATGTCCGCGGATACGCGTTGATTCCGGTGTGCACGCACACCCAAATCGACTTCCGCGAAAACTCACACGTCCGTATCGACGAGGCGCACGTATCTGTGAAGACCGCATGCAACCAAGTCGTCCCGTTTGGCGGGGCGTACTCAGTTCCGGGGTGAAGCAGGGTCTGGTTTTTTTCCTGTTTTTGGATCGCGGTGTGCGATCGCCACAGGACGCGATGCCCCGAGCGGTTTGTCCGGGCACCGAGAGGGTCATACAGGCTTCGCGTAGAAATTTACGGAATCGAAATCGGGGTTACGAGCAGGAAGTTATGAGTACCTGAAGGGGACCGAGAAATCGGGGCTTTTCGAGTCCGAATCGAGCTCGTGTCCTGGACGTGTCAGCGGCGTGTCCGGGCTCGTATCCGCGTCTGGGTCGTGTCCGCGGCGTGTCCGGGGTTCCTCAGCCGTGTCCGGTGCTCTGGGGGGCTGGCCGTCGGTCGGCGAGGCCCTGGGTGGTCCGGCGGGGTTGTTGACAGTGGTTAGGGCGGCGCCGAGGGGTCGGCCGGCGGCTCGAGCAGTCGTCGAGCGGCTGCGGGAGGTGTGAGAGGAGGAGGAGGGGTTCTGGGCGCTGGAGGTCACGGCGGGGAGGAGGATGGGGGTCTCGGGTTGCCGGAGGGGTGCGCCGGAGTCGGGCGTTAGGGTTCAGGCGTGGTGGTCGGTCGGAGCTAGTTAGGGCAAGGTGGGTTCGGGGGAAAGGAGGCGAAGGAGGAGCTATTTATTGGGGGACTGGGGAGGGCTCGGCCTGGGCGACGTGGCGGAGAGGCCGGAGGGGGAGGCGACGTGGGGGTGACGCGGTCGTGGCAGCGGGAATTCCGGCGCCGGCGGAGAAGTCGGGAAACGGGGTCGAACGTGGGAGCGGGTTTGGGAGATGCGGGTCCGGGTCGGGCGCGGATCCGGGTGAGCGGACCCGCCCGACCCGCTAAGGAGGCTTGGGCTGGGTTTTCATGGGCTCGGCCCACTGGGCCGGGCCGGGCCCAAAGACGAATAAAAATTAAAATAAATAATAATAGTAATATTAATTAATTAATTAATTTAGGAAAATAGTTTTTAGGCTTTTAAAAATAGGTCTGATGCCCAATAAAATCCCAGAAAATTATCCTAAGTCCGGTTTTCTATTTTACACCATAAAATCATACTTTCATTACATTTTAATGTTGTTTATTGGCAATTAAAAATTATAAACTCACTACAGGGCCTATGTAAATTCCTGAAAAATGCATTTTAAATCCCAAAATTGATTTAAAAATCTGAAAAAAAATTAGGGTGTTTACAATATATATATATAGTTTTCTGGAGGTGACATGGTTTTTTTGGTGGCCCAAGCAGGTCTACGACTAAATTATTTTGGTTTTAACTAAGAAACTGAGCAAGCCTGCAACAAGGATCGGATAAGTTATTGGATCTCATCCACTTGATTGAATCGTTCTTGATCTCTATATCGGATTCGAATTAATTTTTTTAGCTTGCATCCTGCCTTGATTCACCTGTGCGCCTTTTATAGTTTATTTTGGATGCAGAGTAATGGAATCACAAGCAAGCAACGAGACTCCTGCAGGAACGCCAACAGTTGCAGTTGTCACCTACGAGGATGGAGTGACACCAGTAGATGGAGGTCAATCAACTCAACAAAGTAATCAAGCAGGCCAGCATACCACAAAATTTCGGCGAGACGACATTCCACTACCGTCGCAGTTTACTCCACCGATGCATGTTTTTCCACCATGACAGCTTATGGATGGTCAGCAGATGTTCCAAATATTCTACGCAGTGATGCAAGCCCAACAACAGGTTTATCAAGGGCCCAACAACAACAGATGACACCACCACAAGGACGCGGACAAGCTTTTGCGATGACAATGGAGGACGCACAGACTCGTGGAGTAGCGAATACGCGTAAGATTTAAGTTTTATCATAGCTATCTATTCCTAGTGATGCTTTAGCACGTGCCTGTTAATTCCATTCCCTAGCCCAAACCTAGTATTTTGAACTTGTTAGTACTTGATACCCAAGTTTTCATAAGCTGTAGTTTTTCTTGCTCTAACCAGATTCCTTTACTCTTGAATTACTTATCTCTCATTGCCTAGGAAAATATTTTTATTCCTTCCCTACGTATTCTGCTTAACCCTCACACTTTCTCTCGATAT
This sequence comes from Iris macrosiphon, assembly GCA_036927795.1. Classification (NCBI taxonomy): domain Eukaryota; kingdom Viridiplantae; phylum Streptophyta; class Magnoliopsida; order Asparagales; family Iridaceae; genus Iris; species Iris macrosiphon. Next base: position 180,935,353 of record JAYESA010000002.1, on the reverse strand, counting down.
CTCCTTATTCATGATGCTTTTTCCTTTGTGTCGTGCTTCCAACATGTCTTGCAACCGTGTCATCTCTTCTGACCGGTTATGTTTCGTTTTCTTAATTGCGAGGACGCAATTCTTTTAAGGAGGGTAGATTGTAAACACCCAGAATTTTTTCAAAAACATAAATATAATTTTTGGGGAATTTTTCTGTAATTTTTAAATAATTAAAATAAATATTTCTCTGGAATTAAATATTTTTGTAAATTAAATTAAATATTAAAAATTTTAAAAATTATATTTTGAATGTAAAATAAATAATTAGACATTGTGTAATTTTTCTTGAATTTATTGGACCCAAAAATTATTTTTAAACAGCTAAAAACAATATTTTTAAATAAACCAGAATAAATCGGTTTAAACCCAACTGAACTGAATCAAACCCTATATAAAACCAACCCTATTGGATCGGGTCGAATCTGGACCCGCATGCAAAACCTGACCCGACCCACTACCCATGCTATAGTAACCGAATTTCCCCGATCCTCAACCGTCGCGTCCCTCCGACTTCTTCTCCGTCGTTGCCCCGCGGCCTTCCGTAACCGCCGCCGCTAACTCCCCGCCTTCCCACCGGCCGACGGTCCCCCTCCCCCAATCGTCGACCACCCTACACTATAAAAACCCGGCCACCCCCACCGCTGTCACCATCACCGCCATCGACGTCTATACCTTGACGCCGCCTCCGCCACGTCTTCCCTCCGACGACCCTCTGCCGCACCCCGAGCTCTCCGACCAGCACAGACGAGCACAGCAGCTCCGTCGTCGATCGACGAACCAGCCACAGCACGCCGACGAGCAGAGCACAGCCGTTGACCGGCCGAGCACCGTCGCCCCTCCTTCGTGCATGTGTAATTCAGTCGATACCGATCCCTTATTCCGGTGAGTCTTTCTCCCTCCTCGTCGCGTCATTTTTCGAACGGAATGTTGCGACATGTTCGTTGTGTGACCCTATCAAATCTCGTACAACTTGATTGGGGTATCGTGTCCTGTGTCGATCGCAAACTGCGACACAAAAACAAGAAAATATATCCTAATTTTGGATTTCGGAAACTGTCCCGAACTCACAAGTTCATGGCCGATTTAATCCCAACTTATTTAATAATTCTGAAATTCACTTAAACAATAAATTAGATAATATAACCAAGTTTTAAGCCCTGTAATTAGTTTATTTTATTGTGCTATGATTTAAGTTTTATTCGAGGGTGAAATCGACCAAAATCTTGGTTAATAAAACCCAAAAAATTCGAAACTGGGTGCGTCCTGCTAAACGAGGCAACTTCGTCATGTACGAATTTTACCGAAAGGTGCGCATCGTCAATGCGGACGTATGGGATTTTGTGAAAGTTGATTTGGATGTACGTGCACACCGAAATTAACGTGTATCCGTCAAAATTATCCCGTATCGGACATGTTCTGAAACTCGTTGCAACTTCGTGTGTGCTTATCATTTTGTAACAAAACTTGTTCCATCAGATTTAAAGCGTTATGCTGGTCCTGTGACCCAAGTTTGGTTCGATTCCGAGAACGTTGACGAAATCTCGTATCGTAGGCCCCAAGGCTCCACTTGACGGGCGATTTTATGATCGGCTCATCGAAATCCAGTTCTGGATATTTCGTTGGACTCGTATCATCGTTCTGGACTTGTAGATACTAAGTTTGATGAATTTGAAGAACTTTATCTCTGGCACAGTTTTTAGTGTGAAGTGGGCCACATGTGGACCCCGCTTTGACCAGAAACTGTTAATTTTGTCCTTTTGTCCAAATTGAACCTATGGATAGGCAATCCTAGCTATTTCATATCTTTTGAGAATGATGGTAATGTTTATTTCAGCATCCGGAGGAGTACCTGAAGATCTCGCTGTGACCGAAGCAACTGAAGGAGTTCAAACCCCAAGCAAGTGTACCTTGCCAATCTTGCAGTACTTGCTTCATATTATTCTCTTGATTTTGTGATGTATCTGTTCAACCTAGAACCGTGTGACATTGTTTAGCGTTCGAATAATATTCGGATGTCAACGCCGTACGCGAATTTGTGTAACGTCACGTAGAGAGTTGATATCGCGATCTTATATATTTTTGTGCTTGTATTATCAAGTACGTCATACCATAGGACACCTGACACTATTTATTAGACAGAATCTTCTTGAGTTATTCATGGTGATTTTGTATAGGTTACAAGATTCGTGACATAAATATTACATATGCATAGCTATCATTATGACTCGCTGCATTAGTTAGAGGTCATGATCTTGCGTGTTATGGACATGAGACGTCGTGGACATGAGACGTGTGATTACATTAGGTGGAGAGATTATTACCATATTAAAGGCTGATTATATATATATATATATATATATATATATATATATATATATATATATATATATATAGTTTTCTGGAGGTTCCTTAGACTTTGACCAGAGCTATGGCACATGCACTGGCCCTTTGAGATATATAAGGCTGCTATGGGTTTCCCCGACACAGAGCCTATTGTAGTTTCAGCCTGAGTATGATTAATGCTCTCATTTGTATCACATAGCTGGTTATATAGTTTTTCCTATTGATACATTTTATATACTGTATTTATTATATCCCTTTATGCATATCACATATCGTTCCATATATTACATCCCTTTATACAAAAGCAGCTCAAAGCATCTCGATACGGCTCAAGGCATCGACTCCAAATTTCCAGGTCTTAGGATGAGGCACGGCTATCGCTTCTTTGGATGATCCAACACCTGCGAACAAGCAAATTGTTGGTGAGTCAGCACTTTGGAGAAAGTACTGGTGAGTATAAAATCAACAAACAGAAGCAACACTCCCTGAAACTAACACTAAGGAAGCATGTGACAAAATATTACATTACTAGTAATCTTGCAACTTTTACCTAAGTTCATTTCATGTAGCACAGGGTTAGATTCAGTTTACTTCTTTCAAAAATATAGCTTTGGAAATAGTTGGCATATTCAAACATTTAAGCTTACAATAGGGACAATATTCTATCGTGCAGTGCGCAGCATATATCGTGCACCATATTCATTTAACTCTTTAGGAACATAAGTTATTTCTAGTGGACTGATTATCTCAATACAAGACAAGTACATCTAGTGGACTTATTCAATTTCGTTCAAGGCAGCAGCATATAGAAGTAAATATGTACATCTCATTTGCATTTATGATAAGAAACAAAAGGAATTCGAATGTTTACTTTATTCAGTGATCCTTACCCACTGCTGAACGGTTATCCCTACAACAGACATACAAGTTAGCAACAATTTGCATATACATAAAGGTTATATTTCATGTCCGTCTCTGCATCAAACAGTTAGGTATGCAAGAAGGCTAACCTAGCATGTGTCCTAACTACATGATGGTCCATGGGTTTCCCCATGATTAGACGCGGTGACTCAAGGTTCCGTACTACACTAATAGACAACAACATCTCCCTAGATCCCATAGGACCGGAACATCAGGGTGCTCCCACAATCTTCCTCTGACCGGCCGATTTCCAGTGTCCCAAGAATCGTTCGAGAGACTATTACCTTGTGCACAAGTTGTCCGAGACCAATGTATGACAAGCAACATATATCAGATAAAAACTATTATGATGCACAAAACATGAACAAGCATATCACTATCTCTTTCTTTCACTCTTAATCTTATCTAATAGAATCATGCCATGCTTGTTAAATTAAAGATTGTTCATATGTTTGCTAGTCATCGTTTATATAATTGCTTATCATTGATGCAAAATCTAGATTGAATGTATGCTTGTATTATTACAAAGAGTTAATGGCTTGTCTTGATAAGAGAAGAGACTAGTAGCCCGCGATGATGTTAAGCATGCAGTTCTACTCTTGTTTAGCGTACAACATAGAGAGTTGTTCAAGCAATTTTCTTTACTTATCTTATTAACATGGCAAGGGTTTGTTCGATAGCGGCGTCAGTGTGAATAAGCATGCAATATTTTTTTTCTTGACTTAGCATGGCAATAGTTCTATGTCTTTTAGACAAGCATTTCAAGTTCTTTAGTTAAGCATGCAGGTTCTCGTTCTATCATTTCTAATGTAAACTTTTACTACTTAGCAAACAAACATTACAAAAACTCAGATTCATTATTAAGGCGTGCAAGAATCAGAGAATAAAGTTCTGTCCACTCACTTAAATCTATCGTCTTGTGTTTCAATCGAAAACTCTTCGAGAAGGCTTCCGCTCGAGCCAGTAAAGCGATATCACTTGTGTAAACTCCCTCACCCAAAATAGGTATTTTGTGTATATTTTATATTATTATATTTATTATAGATGTTGAATTTATTTAGAGTATTCTCTTAGTTAATTAGAAAATAAATTTTTTTTAGTATATTTACTTATATAAATATTTATTTAGAATTATTTTTAGGCTATTTTAGATTATTGAGATTTTTCCATAATTTTTAGTTAATTAAAAACTAGTAACACTAATTTTTTAGGACTTTAAAGAATTTATTTTATGTTCAAACTTAATTAAAAATATTCCAAAATTTTATTTTATATTCTAAATAGTCAAATATATTTTCTAGAATTTTCTGGGAATTTTCTGAATAATTTTAGTATTTATTGGGAGTTATTTAGACTAATAACTAATTTTTGGACTTGTAGAATTTATTGTGCAAGCCCAGGATTATAGAACGGACCCACATTATTTCTAGGGTTTATAATATTATTATATATTTTCTGGAATTATTTCAGAATTTTTGGAATAATGTTAGTATTTATTTTTAGTTAAATGGGTAAAACTAATGTTTAGAGCTTCTCCTAATTATAGTAGTAAACTTATGAATATAAAATTGTCCCAAATATTTTTCTAGGGTTTATAGGTTCAAAATATATTTTATATAATTTTTCCAGATTTTTATGATTATTTTTAATATTTATTTGGAGTTATTTAGATTTAAAATGACTTAAATAATGTTTTGATAAAGGCAAATCAAAAATAAATAATATAAATAAAACCATCCAATCAAATTCTGACATGTGTCAGCCTATAGATATCCATTCAGCCGCAGGTACATCTCTCTATATATATAATATGATAACCCTAATTATCCCATTATTTAGAGAGAGATTTTGGAGAATTGTCATCTAGGGTTCCTTCATCTTCCAGAAGCCATTGCACATAGCTCCGGACTCCAAACGAGACCTAGTTTCTTGCGTTAGAAAGATATTGAGGTTAGATTTCTAATTATATAAATTGTTTTTCGAAATTATTAGTATTAAATTCTGAAAAATTCGTAGAGCATAGCATGTCCGAAAATAGACGTATTTCGATGTTTTCGCAATTTCGGGAGAACCCGGAATCAGAATCACGAACCGTTTAAAGTTTCGGAAATCTAATGTCGAGATCATCGACATATATTTTTCTTAAAATTTAATTCGAAGTATTTATATACTGTTAATTCTGTAGAATTTCTAGGTTAGAATTTAACCATCGGTGCACAATACAAAATTTATATGTGCCATAATTCCCAAACGAATTTGAATTCGGACGAGCCATAAATTCCAACATATTTTTAACGCTGAAATCTACAGAAAATCATGTATGAAAGTTGAGTTTGTGTTGGTTGACTTTTCGGTCAACAGATCGCCTCGATTTGCGTGCCATGAGTCTCGAGTTGATAAAATTTAGTTTCTTTGGACAAAATTTAGGAATTAACATAAAAATCAGAATAATAAGATTAAAATAAAATTTTAGAGTAATTATTCCAGAATTAAATAAATTAAAATAAATTATCTTTTGACGTGCTAAATTTGTAATACATAGGCTATTTGGACTGTGACTTGGACTCTGATTCATACCAGCAGCAAGACCCCAGGCAAGATACCTTGCCAAATTGCTTACAGTATTTTGCATGCTTAGTATATTTCTGTATATTTATTGCATTTTTGTTTATTCTTGCATGTGTAGTTTTCTTTCAGTCATTACTATGTATTAGATATGTTGACACGCACATGGCACTTAGTATCATAGAGGACAATCATTAGGCGTATGGGCTTTTAACCACTCTGGTAACACCGTAGTCACTAGCACGCACTATGGTGGGTCATGTCCGATGGTCGCTACCCCCGAGGTATGTCGATTGATGGAGTCCGAGGGTCGCTACCCCAGAGGTATGTCGGCTGATGATGTCCACTGACGAACGTGAGGTTGTGAGGATTAGATCGAGTAGCCTACCCTTGCCCATACGTTGAAAAGTTATCCTCATTTGCATTCATATAGATGGTCTTGTACAGCGTACTTGTTTATTTTTAAATAATATGCATGTTTACTGTATTCAAGTTGGCTCGTATTTTCTGTATCTTGTTACGTCCCTCTGAGGACCTGGTCCTCTGGCAGGTGTATCTGTTCTTGAGTATTTGTAGGAGCGCAGATTTGGATGGTTACATGTTATCCGAGGATATCTTTTCTTCGAGTCCGTGATTGATAGCTGGTATTCTTATATTGTGTTGTACTCATATTGTATTTGCTCTTATATTCGAGTTGGTAGTGGATTTGTTTCCATCCAACTATCATCCTTAGATACTTCTTATTGAGATCTAGTTTCATAGATACTGGTTATTTATTTCTATATAATTTTGGTGGATGAGATTTAGATTTTATCCTGTGACTTGTATTATATTTTATACCACTTGTGGATTTGATATTCATATTACAGCGTACGTATGGATTTGGTTTCCATATATTGGAGTTGCCATACCCATGCGGCTGGCATGCTTACGTGTCCTAGTCCTACATATTTTTAGGACTGGGGCGTGACATATTTTTGTGGTGGCCCATGCAGGTCGAGAGCATATTGTCTCGGTTACGTTATTGTACCGAACAAGCCTGGACCTAGGACTAGAGTATAGGATCTCATCCATAATTGACTATGACTCATCTTTCTTCTAATCTATTATATTTGAATAATTGTATCCTGCTTGATTCTTGTACTCCCATAATAGTTCCTTTAGTATAGTCTCTCCTAGAATATAGAAGTTCTTGTTGTTAGATGATAAGTAGGGTAACCTTCCTATTAAGAGTACAACTAGAGTGCTGACACACCACTAAGTTTTGGATGTCTAGTGAACCCTAGAATTCCTTATCTCTAGAATTGGTTTACCATTACCCCCTGATGTGTTATGAGGACTTGAGAGTAGTATAGACACTACTAGAGTTAGTTAGAAGTTTACCATTATGGTTGCCCCTAGCATTGAGAAACCAATAGAAAACCAAAGTGAATATTAGGACTGAACCTAACCCACGCCGTTAGATGAGTATTGGAGAACCATAAATTTAGATTCTTGTCTTGAGATAAGCAGACAGTACCTTAGAAAGCCAAGAGCAATGCATATAATATTTTCCTAATCATACCTCAAACTCAGAGACTAGTATACCCTTTTCCCTTGGAAAACCATGATGCTATCTAGAGCCCCTCTATTTTCATATATTGTTCCCCTGTGACCATAGCGTTCGCTAATTGTGCGACGACCAAAATTACGTTCTTCTTTTCTTTATCTTTCAACTCGTGCCACCTGACACTTCTGATAGTAGGTCAAGTAATTTATTTCTTTGTTAAGGACACATAGTTTGCTAGGATTATAGTTGTAATCTTGAATTTTGAAATTGTGTGCTTAGTAGTTAGAACTTGATAGTTAAGTTATTCTTGTAGATTGAGACCTGGTGCTTATCCCTTAGTTTTAAATTGCGTAACTTGTACCACACCTCAATACGAGTTATATTCCCTTTCCCTTGAGGCCAGTAACTGTCACATTCTTACTATTGACACTTGCACTATGACTAAGAGTTAAGACGACCATGACCTATGTAATATAAGAGGATGCCCTAACAAGTACCAAGACCCCTTCTCGAAGACCTTAACAGGAGCTTCTACGGTACCCTTAAGACTATCACAGTATTAGTTTATTGTTTTAAGTTGGGTAGTATACCTCACAACCTAGTATCACATAGCCTTTTGACCTATTATTGAAGTATGATTGAACAACATTAATTGTATACTAGCATAAGACGACAGTGGTTATTCAGACAATAGAAGTTAGAGGTCCTTGCCCACATTTGGTCGACTAGCGACATAGACAAGGAGGTTGTATGATAACTGTAGGGATTGTAGAGTCTTTTATTATTGTTGCTTAGTTGTTTTGTTTTGTGAACTTGAATTAATTTGTACCTCCTTTCATCATCATCTAGCGTACTTATATTTGCTGCACTACCTTGACTTATGCTGCTATTATAGCCTAGTTTTGCAAGCTTACTCTTTTATCGAGCTTGATCATGAGATATGTATTATTGGGGACGCCTACTAATATATTTCAGAATCAGTGTATTAAGGTCTAGCTAACCTTAGTGCGCTTGATTCGCCCTTTGTAATACTACTTTACGTGGATTGAGATATGTAGTGATTGGTAGACGAATATACTTGCCCTAGTCATGTCTGAGCGTATCGTATCGGCTACATAACTGTACTAATACGAGCATGTGAATAGGAATTACCAAAATAGGATTTCAATCCACAACTACTTTAACAATTCCCATTTGAATTCTTTAAATGCCTTGATCCCAATACTTCTATTCTATTACCTCGCCCTTGAACTCTTTATTATTGATCTTCGTCTTCCCTTATTTCAGAAAGACGAAACCTCGTGCTTGGTATAAGTTGATACACAGAGAGGACTAGATATACCCCATAGGCCGATCACATACTTGAGGATTATTCTTTCGTAATTAAGGACATATCACATATGATATAATCGGCGTTGAAGTTTTGAGGATTGAATGACATGAGTAAATAAATTAAGGAATATTTTTCTTAAAGTATATAGCCTTCTGTGATAGATGGGTAAATTCTAAGTTGGGGAGCAGTGCATTGGCAACTCAAGAGGAATTTCTTTTAAATTGTGACCGAATAAGATTAGATTGGGAGAGGTTCAAGCCATTTAAATTTTGAGAATTTTAGAAGAATGACTAAGATGATGAGGATTAATGAATTTTAAAAATCTTGATATTGAGGACCCAATATTTACACCTTAAGTACATAATTTAAATTTTTGAGTATTGAAGGCAAAATCATCAATTTGAATTTGAAGGATAAATATATAATTTCAGACTTGAACATTGGTGGACTGCATTTAAATTATTTTTCAATTTGATGATTTAAATTAAGAATTAAAATTTGATGGTTGGACTACCTATTTGAAATATTGAGGATGTGAATGGAATTTAAAAAGTTGAAGAATACAAAAAAAATTATAAGTAAAAATAGGAATAATATTGTACTCGAATTACTTCTAGAAGAGATTATGATAGTTGGAGATCGTGAGGTAAAATTTGATATGGGTTATTTAAATCTTGAAGATATTATATGGATTCAATTTAAATTTGGATATTGATGATTTGGAAAAGTGAGAAGAGATTACAATAGGTTAAATTTTGATTTGAACAATGATTATCTCAATTTTGAAGTGATCGCAATAGATTTGAATAGATTTTGTTATTCAAATTTTTGGAAGAGATTGCGATTGACGTACCTTATGTACGAATGTGAAGGATTTAACAAATTATGCCTTATTTTAATTTCGAGGACGAAATTATTTTAAGTTGGGTAGATTGTAAACTCCCTCACCCAAAATAGGTATTTTGTGTATATTTTATATTATTATATTTATTATAGATGTTGAATTTATTTAGAGTATTCTCTTAGTTAATTAGAAAATAAATTTTTTTTAGTATATTTACTTATATAAATATTTATTTAGAATTATTTTTAGGCTATTTTAGATTATTGAGATTTTTCCATAATTTTTAGTTAATTAAAAACTAGTAACACTAATTTTTTTAGGACTTTGAAGAATTTATTTTATATTCAAACTTAATTAAAAATATTCTAAAATTTTATTTTATGTTCTAAATAGTCAAATATATTTTCTAGAATTTTCTGGGAATTTTCTGAATAATTTTAGTATTTATTGGGAGTTATTTAGACTAATAACTAATTTTTAGAACTTGTAGAATTTATTGTGCAAGCCCAAGAATATAGAATGGACCCACATTATTTTTTAGGGTTTATAATATTATTATATATTTTCTGGAATTATTTCAGAATTTTTGGAATAATGTTAGTATTTATTTTTAGTTAAATGGGTAAAACTAATGTTTAGAGCTTCTCCTAATTATAGTAGTAAACTTATGAATATAAAATTGTCCCAAATATTTTTTTAGGGTTTATAGGTTCAAAATATATTTTATGTAATTTTTCCAGATTTTTATGATTATTTTTAATATTTATTTTGAGTTATTTAGATTTAAAATGACTTAAATAATATTTTGATAAAGGCAAATCAAAAATAAATAATATAAATAAAACCACCCAATCAGATTCTGACACGTGTCAGCCTATAGATATCCATTCAGCCGCAGGTACATCTCTCTATATATATAATATGATAACCTAATTATCCCATTATTTAGAGAGAGATTTTGGAGAATTGTCATCTAGGTTTCCTTCATCTTCCAGAAGCCATTGCGCATAGCTCTGGACTCCAAACGAGGCCTAGTTTCTTGCGTTAGAAAGATATTGAGGTTAGATTTCTAATTATATAAATTATTTTTCAAACTTATTAGTATTAAATTCTGGAAAATTCGTAGAGCACAGCATGTCCGAAAATAGACGTGTTTCGACGTTTAAAGTTTCGAAAATCTAATGTCGAGATCATCGACATATATTTTTCTCAGAATTTAATTTGAAGTATTTACATACTGTTAATTCTGTAAAATTTTTAGGTTAGAATTTAACCATTGGTGCACAATACAAAATTTGTATGTGCCATAGTTCCTAAACGAATTTGAATTCGGACGAGCCATAAATTCCAACATATTTTTGACGCTGAAATCTACAGGAAATCATGCATGAAAGTTGAGTTTGTGTCGGTTGACTTTTTGGTCAACAGATCGCCTCGATTTGCGTGCCATGAGTCTCGAGTTGATAAAATTTAGTTTCTTTGGACAAAATTTAAGAATTAACATAAAAATCAGAATAATAAGATTAAAATAGAATTTTAGAGTAATTATTCCAGAATTAAATAAATTAAAATAAATTATCTTTTGACGTGATAAATTTGTAATACATAGGCTATTTGGACTGTGACTTGGACTCTGATTCATACCAGCAGCAGGACCCCAGGCAAGATACCTTGCCAAATTGCTTACAGTATTTTGCATGCTTAGTATATTTCTGTATATTTATTTCATTTCTGTTTATTCTTGCATGTGTAGTTTTCTTTCAGTCATTACTATGTATTAGATATGTTGACACACACATGGCACTTAGTATCATAGAGGACAATCATTAGGCGTATGGGCTTTTAACCACTCTGGTAACACCGTAGTCACTAGCACGCACTATGGTGGGTCATGTCCGATGGTCGCTACCCCCGAGGTATGTCGATTGATGGAGTCCGAGGGTCGCTACCCCAGAGGTATGTCGGCTGATGATGTCCACTGACGAGCGTGAGGTTGTGAGGATTAGATCGAGTAGCCTACCCTTGCCCATACGTTGAAAAGTTGTCCTCATTTGCATTCATATAGATGGTCTTGTACAGCGTACTTATTTATTTTCAAATAATATGCATGTTATATTCGAGTTGGTAGTGGATTTGTTTCCATCCAACTATTATCCTTAGATACTTCTTATTGAGATCTAGTTTCATAGATACTGGTTATTTATTTCTATATGATTTTGGTGGATGAGATTTAGATTTTACCCTGTGACTTGTATTATATTTTATACCACTTGTGGATTTGATATTCATATTACAGCATACGTATGGATTTGGTTTCCATATATTGGAGTTGCCATACCCATGCGGCTGGCATGCTTACGTGTCCTAGTCCTACATATTTTTGGGACTGGGGCGTGACAACTTGTACATAGTGCCAACACGGAGCGGGGCACTACAAGTTGTCTTTATAAAATTTTATCAATTTAATTAGATTATTTTTATAATTTAATTAGATTCTAGGTTTCTAGGTCAAAACAGTCAAACTAGGTCAAGTCTAGGTCAAACAGTCAAACTATGATATTTTTTAGTTTCTAGGTTGATTTTGTATCCATTCTGATGGTTTATGAAGTTATATTAGGTTATATTAAGATTGTAAAAGCATATAAAAGAGAAAAACTTATCTATCGCATGTAAATTAATCGACAATGGTGATTACTATTTCATTCAATTTCAAAAATACTTAGAAACAACACTGTAAATACTGTAAATACTTAAAATTATAATTTTATTCAATTTACTTTAAACCTCATAGGAATGGTCTGATACCGATTTCGATTCTGATACTTTGAACCTTGGTTAATATCCTATTTTACTATATCATGAAAATCAAATATATTAAATATAACTCAAATTATATACCTATACTGTGATATTTAGTATTTAATATGATACTCTAACCAAAACCAAATAGAGCACATATAAATCTAAAATCCTTAACTCTAAACCTATTTATATAAATAAATATAGGAAACGTATGAGACGTTAGAGGGGGCGCTGAGAGCAGTACGTCGACTGAGAGAAATGATCGATGGGTACAAGCTGTCGGAAGAGAAAAATGCAGCAGCGGGTAAGGTACCGGATCTTTGGATCCCAACCGTCGATTCTTTCTAGAGCTCCTCCGGCGGCTACTCCAGCTCCATCAGTGCCCGGCTTTGGCATTCCTTCTGGTGTGATGTCCCTGGAACAGCTCACGACGACTGTGCATGAGCTACATGGGCTCGTCCGACAGTTGATAGACACTCATGATGCTGCAGCACCTGCTCCAATGACGGCTACTACGACAGCTCCTCCGACGGCTTCTACGTTGGGTCCTCCAGATATTCTGACGGCTCCAGCTCCTCCGACGGCATCGATGGGTCATCCAGTTCCTTCGACGGTTCATGTCACTGTTTCGTCTGCCGTTGCTCATGATGATCTACAGGATATCATCGTTATGGTTATGGCGAAGTACATGGTTAGCCGACAGCCGCCGCCGCCTCCGACCCCACAGTCGACTTGATAGATTTTTTGAGTTTGTGGGATTTTTCTGAGTTGGTTATAATTTTTTTTACTTGATTATATTTATTTGACTTTGTGGAATTGTATAACAGTTAACATATACATGTTTGGATTACTCTACTTTATTATTTTATTGTATATATAATATTTGTACATGTTTGTGTAGATTTTATTAGTTTGTGTGGAATTTACTTGTGTGAAATTTATTTGTGTGAAAATTGGTGAATGTATAACAGGTATATGCTTAGCAGAAATTAAATTATGGAAAAATTATTACCTTTAGCGATGGACTAGCGACGTAATAGCGACGGAAAAATAAAAAAATCTCATGTCAGCGACGAATTGCCGACGGAAAATCTCAGGCCGGCGACTACCTAGCGACGGACTATTCCGTCGCTAAAACGCCTGATACACACAAATGTGCCAAATATGTATCAGAGTCCGTCGCAAACATCCGTCGCTAATCCTTCACTGAGAGTTATGACTTAGTGACGGATTAGCAACGAACTCTGTGAGCCCTAAATGTGCAAAACCTTCTGGAAATTTTGGCAAATTTTGGCTCACATAATCCGTCGCTATTATATAGGTAAGTAGTCAGAAAGTTTAGCAAGAAAATTTATGCCACTTATCCGTCTTTGGTTTATTGTCGCTCATTCCGTCGCTAATCCGTCGATAAAGTGACGGATTAGCGACAAAATTTTCGTAGAGACGTTAATTTTTCTGACGGGATATTTCCATCGCTAATCAATCGCTAAATACAAATCTCGACGGAAATATAAATTTTAGCGACGGATAATTCCGTCGCTAAAATAGTATATTTTTGTAGTGGTCATCCGAGGATCTTGAAACTAATTATGTATCTTGTTGCCTAACATATTGTCAGATCCCATATATCGTTTAGTCAAAAGTGGTTATTATCTTGCTATAATTCATGTGGACATTATGGAAACTGACCAACTAGGTATAAGGTTCCAAAAAGTTCACGTTCTGAGGACAAGTGCAAGACCTCAAATGTTTCATATGCAAACATGTACTCCTCTTTAAAAAAAACAATTAGGAAGTAGATACAAAGATTCAATTAGGAAGTAGATCTCATTTGTTTGTCCACTATTTCAATTTGATTGTTTATTTTTACACATAAAATTTTGTATTATACTAGACACCATGATATAATTAAAGGTTATTCAGATGCTAACTAGATAACAGACTCACATGACGTCAAATCCACAGTTGGATGTGTATTTATTCTAGGAGAAGCTGCAATCTCCTGGGACTCATGTAAACAAACTATCATAGCTAGAAGTACAGTGGACTCTAAAATGATAGCTTTAGACTTCTTGTACAGAAGTAGAATGGCTAAGAAATCTTACTATGCATATACGTGTTTCACATATTCATGTTCCTGCAATTTCTATAAACTATGATAATAAATCTCTTATAGAACTACTAAAGCACGATTCTATGAATATTAAGATGAACAGACACCTGCAGCTGCGCTTTAAGACAATAGAGAGCATATTAGGCAAATGTGTGATTTTTTACTATATAAAGTCAGAAAAGAATCTTGCAAATCACTTGACAAAGGGTCTGTCTAGGATATTAATTCTAGAATCATCGAGGGGGTGGAGTTAAGCCCATAAGTAAGTCACTAGCAGTAGCAAACCAACCGAGTCTGACTAGAGGTTCCAAGAAGTTGGTTCAATGGGTAGAAACAAGTTAGACTTCAGTGACTAATATGGAACACTGACCCTGAGATTAAATTCTCAAAATTAATGCCCAAGCGACTATACGGAGTTGTACAACGGTGCTCCATCCCTATGATGACGATGTTTCTGTGTGATATGGTAAAGATGAGTATTTAACTCTTAATAGGTCCAAGCATGATATGTAGAGTTGACACCTATCACCAACCCTTGAGAACTTACCTATATGAAAGGTCTTAAAGGCCGCGACTATGGGGTAGAGTCGATCCCAGACAACTCTCATGAATAAGAAAAAGAGTGCATGGTCAACCAAAAGTGCCACCTGATAAACCCAAGAACCTCTAGCGTACTATGTGTGCTATTTGTTCTAAATCTGACTTAAGTAGTCTGATTCAAGGCATAGTCCATCAACTACTTCTTCAGATAAAAATAGTAGTCACTAACTGAGATTCAAGATTGTAGTTCATCTCACATATTGCATAGTATACACTTGTTTAGAAATTCTCTATTCTTATTTTTGTATTATCTCTGTTTTCAGTACTTGATTTTTTGGGAAGATTGTTGCATTCTTTTGACTTGGCAAATAAAAAAATAAGTTGTCATATTCCTATGGACATAAACGTTGGAGAGCCACTCTTCTCTAATGACCGGTTCTTATGGACAATGAACCGGCAGTATATTAGTGCATATGGTTGATATTTTAGCTTTATAAAGAGCTCCCTTCTGACGGGGTGGTGAGACAACTTTTGTAGGATATGGCAAAACTCTCGTCCACCTTCTACCAATAATACAAAAAAGCCTACAGACAAATCTACGATGTTACTCTGATCCTCAATTCCAAAAACAAATCACCTTCCTAAGTTCATTCTCCTTCGTGTTCTTTCTTGGCAAAGTTAAGTTCGGATCACTCTCTCGAAGCTGTTGTAAACCCCCTGATTTTTCAAGATTTTTAAAACATAATTTTTTAGAATTTTCTGGGATTTTCGGTAATTTTTACTAATTAAAAACCAGGGTATTTCGACATTAAATAAAATTAAATATTTTTAAAATATATTAAAATATTATAAAAATAATATTTTTGGGTGTAAAATAAAATATTGGACTTAGGGTAATTTTTCTAGAATTTATTGGACCCCGAACCTATTTTTAAAACCTTAAAAATCCTATTTTTAAATGAACCAAACAAATCGGGTTGAACCGGGTTCAAACCGGGCTGAACCCGGCTGAACCCGGTCCAACCGAACCGGACCGGACCCCTGACCCTAACGGGTCGGATCGGGTCTGCCCAACCCACGACCCGCCCGACCCGAACCCGCTTCCCCCTCTCCCCCACGACCCGCACCCCCGCGCCCCGCTCGGCCACGCGCAACGCCGCCCGCGCTTTCCTGCCGCCCCGCTCCGCTCGGCCCACGTCCTCCGTGACGACCGCCTCCCCCGCCACGACGCCGCCCCGCTCGGCAGACCCCCTCTCTCCTCCAACCTATTTAATCCCCTCTCTTCTCCGGCCAGTGCCACCTCCGCCACCTCCCTCAGCCGCAGTCGCCTCCCGTCATGCCGCCACCCGACCCGCTGCCCAGCTCTGCCTCACCGCACCGCCCTGCCCAGCTCTGCCCGCCTCCTCCGGCGGCTCCCCCAGCAGCAGCAGCCAGCAGCAGCGTCTTCCCCCGGCCCTCCTCCGGCCGCCCGAGCCTGCGCCGCCTCCCTGAGGGTCGCCGCCTCCGGACCTCGACCACCTCCGCTGCCCCCGGCCTCTCTCCGGCCCGCCTCCAGCCACCGCAGCTCCGGCAGAGCCCTAGCCCTAACCCTAACCATAGAACTCGGACACGTCGTGTCGACACGGATACGAAAATTTTGATTTTTGGAGCCATATTCAGGTACCCATTTCTCTCTCCTCGCTGCCCCGTTTTCTGTTCTGTCTGTTGCAATGTGAACCCTGCGTGACCCTCTCGATGCCCGTGCAACCCGCTCGGTGCATCGCGTCCTATGGCGATCATGAACCGCGATCCAAAAACAGGAAAAACAACGCCTTGTTTTACCCCCGAAACTGAGTACGCCCCGCCAAACGGGATGACTTGGTCGCGTGTGGTCTTCACCGATACGTGCGCGTCATCGATACGAACGTGCGGGATTTTGCAGAAATTGATTTGGATGTGCGTGCACACCGAAATCAACGCGTATCCGCCAACACCGTCCCGTATTCGTCTGTTCTGGAATGCGTCGTAACTTTGTATACACGCATCGGATCGAAACAAAACTTGCGCCATCGGACTCGTAGCGGTACGCTGATCCTGTGACCCAAGTTTGGTTTAATTCTGAGAACGTTGACAAAATCGCGTATCGTGGGCCCCACAGGCTCCACTTGACGGGCGATTTTGTGATCGGCTCATCGGAATCCAATTCTGGAAGTTCCGTTGGGTTCGTATCATCGTTCTGGACCTGTTAACACTAAGTTTGACGAATTTGAAAAACTTTGTCCCTGATACATTTTTGGTGCGAAGTGGGCCACATGTGGACCCCGCTTTGAACCGAAATTATCATTTTTGTCCTTGTCTCTAAATTGGACTCAAGGACAGGCATTTCTAGCTATTTGATATCTTCTGAGCATGATGGTAATGTTTGTTTCGGCATCCGGAGACGTTTCTAGAGATTTTACAGTTGGAAACCAAACACCAGGCAAGTGTACCTTGCCAAAATCCTGCAGTATTGTTACTTATTTCCTTGACTTAATTAATTGTTGTACATGCTTAAACCTAGGTGTCACTACCCAATTCTAGAAAATAGGGTTTTTTTATTTTTATTTGATAAATTGTGAATTGTATTTAATTAATTATATTTATTTAGTGATTGTATTTTTTTAATGATTGTTTTAGGGTTTTGGCTAGCCTGGACCCATGTCAGACCCTAGTGGACCCATGTCCGACCCAGCCCACACGCTTGTGAGGATTATTTTGGGGCTTAGAAATATTTATTATATTTTTAGTGGGTTAGTTGGAGAGATTTGGAGTTAGTTTGAGTGCTTTTGGAACCCGAAACCCAAAACCAAGTTAGGAGGGCATTTTGGTCATTTGGAGAATTAGTGGAACCCTTATTTAGTGTGGCCGGCCCCTATTCCCAGCCCCTTACCCGCACACCAGCAGCCCCAGCCCCCTAACTCTTCTTCTTCACTTCTTCTTCTTCTCCACTTCTTCTTTCTTCTTCCTTCCTTCTTCCAAAGTAAGTTCTCTTCATTTTTCTTCCTTCTTTCTTCCATTCCTCCTTCTTTATATGAACCCTAACCTTGCATTTTCCCCAACCTAGGTGTGTGGAGCCTAGATTTAGTGTGGAGGCTAGATTTGGTGGCTTGGAGCTTGAGGGAGGTGATTCCAAGTAGATCGGAGACTTTGGCTTTGGGATTCCAACTTCCAAGAGGTAAATCCTAACTTTTTCTTTGCTAATTACTTTTATGTAGTGTAATTAGTGGTTTAGAACCTTCCTAGACCCTAAGCCTACCCGTGGGAGGAAGTTGGAACTACTTTGGTTGAGTTTAGAGACTTTGACACTAGGTTTTTGTGTCAATTTCGGATGGAATTCGAATTTGGCCCAATTTTGGGTGATGTCCTAGGTTAGACGGATCTAGGTAGACGTTGTCGGGTGTCTAGAGGGTGAGTGCGTGTCTCCGTTCGGACACGGGAAGTCGTGTCGCGGAGAAACGGGCGTTTCGGGCGAATTTGGGATTTTCATCGTCGCCGATTCTAAGTGAGTGCGCGTTTTCGCCACGGGCCTAGAATCGACGCGGTAGTATTTTTTCTAGGATCTAGGCATCGTTTAGAACCCGTGGATAAATTTTGGGCTGATTCCGAGTTGGTTTGGTGTGCGTTTCAGGAGGTTTTCCAAACCGCACACCGCGTGTTCGTCGAAATGACCGAACGGCCATTTCGACTTGGTTTCCTAGTTTCGGGCTTGTGCGAGCGTTGGGTTAGCATCGGAGAGTGTGTGCTAGAATTCTCGGGTTATATTTTATATATTTATAGGTATTTGTGCGTGTCGGGGTCGTTGGGCGTGAGTGGGACGTGTTGTTTGTGTGTATATATATATATATATATATATATATATATATATATATATATATATATATATATATATCAATGTGTATGTGTATATATATATTTGAGTGTGTGTATATATATATATATAAATAGGTGTTTATATATATATATAGCTGTGTATATATTTATTCGTGTGTGTGTGTGTGTGTGTGTGTGTGTGTGTGTGTGTGTGTGTGTGTGTTGTGTGTGTGTGTGTGTGTGTGTGTGTTAGATTATATATAAGTGTGTGTGTGTATATATATATATATATATATATATATATATATATATATATATAGTGATATATATAGATATATATGTATATAGGTATGTGTGTGCTCGTGTGTGTGGCGAAGCGAGGGGGAGATGCACAGCCAGCAGCAGCAGAAGCTGCAGCAGCAGTAAAAGGCAGCAGCAGCAGCAGTAAAATACAGCAGCAGCAGCAGCAGTAAAGGCAGCAGCAGCAGGGTTAGCATGCTGTGGCCGCGAGGTAGCGTAGCGAGGGGGGTGTGAGAGAGATACGTAGATAGATAGCTAGTTAGATAAATATATAGATATTTAGATAAATAAATAGTTAGATAGATAACTAGATAGATGTTAGATAGATAGATAGATAGATAGATAGATAGATAGATAGATAGATAGATAGTTATATCTATCTAAGATATAGATATCTATATACCTATAGTTATATATATATGTATAGGTAAGGTATATATGGGTATTTGTATATGTGTGTGGATATCTATATATATAGGTATATAGATACTTAGATATATATATATATATATATATATATATATATATATATATATATATGATATATATATATATTTTTTAGCCTAGATTAATAACTAGATATATATATTTATTAGCCTAATAGCTAGTTAGAGGGGTATGAGAGCGGTATCTCAATACCTTGAGATACCGAGCTATCTCAATACCTTGAGATATACAAGGTATTGAGTTTCGAGCGGGGTATTTGAGCATTAGCCTAGGAATAGTATTGGAGTAATTTTTATATGTTTATGTGTATATATTTACGCGTGCTAGCATAAGTTTTAGCAGGTTTAGGCGGGGTGCGTGGCCTAGATCGAGGTATCGGATACCGAGGGTATCCCGGTATCTCGATGAGGCGAGTTTGAGAGTTTACTAGCTTAATGAGCTCGATTTGACCTAGAATTTCAGGGGCACCTTAGTTTGACCTATCTTTGACCATAATTGTCCTCGTTGACTGTAAAAGTCAATGTTTGACCTAGTTTTGACCTAGAGTTGGCTTTTTGAACCTCGGGTTGACTTTTTGACCCGAATTTTACCGGTTTGACCCGTTCGACCTAGAATAGCCCTAGAAGCCTATTTTTAATTATTTTATATCAGTTTAAATCCATAGAACCCTGTTTAATTCTGCTTTTCGTAATAGGTTCTTGCGACACCGGTCCAGATCTCGATCCTCATCAGTTGCTCAGGACATCAGGCGAGTACCTACCTCTGATAGTTTTTATTTTATGATAGCGTTTATATCACCTGTTCTAGAACTGTAATACTTGATTCTGACATATTGTTATACGAGCTGGTACTAGTGGATCCCGTCATGAGATGCTATCCCCCTTACCGTGTTCAGCGGGTACTCTATCACGTGTATTTCATCATGTGCTTCGGGTATTGATTCTCATGTGCTATCATGTGCTTCTTGTGCTCTCGCCTTCGTGTGTGCAAGCTATTATCATGTACGTAGCGTGTTGTGGTTGGATCCAATGGTATTAGTGGGAGAGGGGAGTAGGATTTGGTTATGTGATCAAAGCCAAACAGTATTCATGTGTATGTCGGTTATGCAACTCACGCATAACGGAGTTATCGTAGTATTTTTCATGTGCAACCTAAGCCGATCACATAACGAACTTGTGCTCAAGGCACTTAGCTAGTATTCATGTTTTCTCACCTGCAGTTACTTTTTTACTACTTGTATTGTTCTTCAGTTTACTTTGCAGCTACTTATTGTGCTTTGGTACCTTACTGGCCCTTCGAGAAAATACTGCTATGGTTTCTTCGACACTAATCTTGTAGTAGTCTCAGCCTGAGTATGACTAAAAATCTCACTTGCATATCACTTAGCTGGTTTATTTATTTATCCTATTGTTTCCTTTATTTCTGCACTGCATTTATTTTGGCTTTTATTATCTGTACCTTGCTATGTCCCCTGAGGACCTGGATCCGGATTATGTCCCTAGAATTAGCAGACGAGATATATCCTGAGGTGTACGGAACAGGAGTACTTCTCGGAACAGTACCAGACCCTGAGGACGAGGTGATCGCTGAGGACTTTTCCTGAACATCTGCTTCCCTATGATCAGTTTTATGGCAATTAAACTCTTTTATTCCTGTTTAAATGAACATTTGTAACAGACTTAATATCGGGTTGTTCCCCGATTTTATTTACTTGTGACTGGATGTTGTTTAATATTTTTTGTTGATATTGCTGTATTTATTCTGTGGATGAGATTAGTAAACCCTGACCATTGTAATACAGCTTAAGTATGCCCCGATGGATCAATTAAATTGGATTTGTCCATCGGTGTGTACTGCTGGCCATTGCCACGTGTCTAGTCCCTCGATATTTTGGGACTGGGGCGTGACATGGTTTTTGTGGTGGCCCATGCAGGTCAACGACTAAATTGTTCGGTTTCAACTTGGGGACCGAACAGGCCTGCAATAAGAATAGGATAAGTTTTAGAATCTCATCCACTTGCTTGAATCGTTCTTGATATCTATATCGTATTCGAATTAAATTTTGACTTGCATCCTGCCTTGATTCCTGTGCGCCTCTTAATTATTTATTTTTGATGCAGAGAAATGGACCCACAAGCTAGCAACGAGGCTCATGCAGGAACACCACAAGGTGTTGTGGTTACCCACGAAGATGAAGTGACACCAGTTGGTGAAGGTCAATTATCACAATGCAGTCAAGCAAGTCAGCCTGCCTCGAGAATCTATCAAGATGATGTCCCACCATCGACGCAGTCTACTCCACCGATGCCTTCCTTTCCACTAGGACAGCCTATGGACGAACAACAAATGTTTCGAATATTCTACGCGATGATGCAAGCCCATCAGAAAGTTTATCAAGAAGCTCAGCAAAACCAAGCGGAGAAGTTCATCGACAGATTTAGCTCAGAGTTACGAAAGTTAATCAGCTCAAATAAAACTACCTTAGACGAGGACGTTCTTACTGCAGCACGACCCATGGAGTGCACCACAAGGATAGAGTCCAGCCAGAAGCGGCCGTATGCATTAGCACTAGACCAAACACAACAAGAAAGAGTTGCAAAGCGACCACAGATAAATCTACCACGGAGAGCATCTACACCACTTGCACTAGTCCTTCCTAGTTGTCACTATTGTGGCAAGGTAGGACACCTCGCTAAAGAATGCAGACGTAAGTTAGGATTATGCTTGATTTACGAAACCAATCAACACTTAGCCAAGGATTGTTCTCAGTATCGAGAGAAAGCATTGATGATTCATCAACCAGCCACATCAACACCAGCCGGAGCACCACAGAAAGAAATTACAAGGAAGTCTCACATGCAACAACCACCAGAAGCACCTTCTCAAGTACTACCTATCTGTCAGCATTGTCGTAAGCGAGGCCATATTGAGAACGAGTGCAGACGCAAAAGGAAATTATGCTTAGCTTGCGGATCCAGTCAGCATTCAGTAAAGGAATGCCCCGAACGTCGAGAAAAAGCGCTAATGTCACCAGCACCGAGGCCAGCTTATCCAGCATTGGAAGCACCGCAAACGGGAGTTCAAGGAGTCAGACCACCAGCCCCAAAAGGATATCAGCGGAGGCCACCTTTGATACCCCAGACCATACTCTTCCAGCAGGTCCAAAAGCAGCAGAGGAATCCACCTCAAGGACGCGGACAAGCTTCCGCGATAACTTTGGAGGACGCGCAGACTCTTGGAGTAGCTAATGCGCGTAAGTGATTCGTAGCTACCGTTTATAGAATTGTTTTAGCTCGTGTCTATTTGGTTCGTGACCTTAGCCCTAACCTAGTAATTTGGAACTTGTTAATAATAACCTAGTTTTCTAAAAGTTGTAGTTTTTTTGCTTTAACTAGATTTTCTTTACTCTGGAAAGTGCATAACTTTCATTCTTAGGGAAACGATATTTTCCCTAGGTGTCTTGTTTCGAACAATGCTTGCAACCGTGTCATCTCTGTTGACCGGTTATTCTTTGATTGCGAGGACGCAATCCTCTAAAGGGGGTAGATTGTAAATCCCCTGATTTTTCAAGATTTTTAAAACAGGATTTTTCAGAATTTTCTGGAATTTTCGATAATTTTTACTAATTAAAAACCAGGGTATTTCGGCATTAAATAAAATTAATATTTTTAAAATATATTAAAATATTATGAAAATAATATTTTTGGGTGTAAAATAAAATATTGGACTTAGGATAATTTTTTGGAATTTATTAGATCCCGAACCTATTTTTAAAACCTTAAAAATCCTATTTTTAAATGAACCAAACAAACCGGGTTTAACCGGGTTCAAACCGGGCTGAACCGGGCGGAACCCGGTCCAACCGAACCGGACCGGACCCCTGACCCTAACGGGTCGGATCGGGTCTGCCCAACCAGCGACCCGCCCGACCCGAACCCGTTTCCCCCTCTCCCCCACGACCCGCACCCCCGCGCCCCGCTCGGCCACGCGCAGCGCCGCCCCCGCTTTCCGGCCGCCCCGCCCGCTCCGCTCCGCTCGGCCCACGTCTCCCACGACGACCGCCTCCCCCGCCACGACGCCACCCCGCTCGGCCGACCCCCTCTCTCCTCCAGCCTATTTAATCCCCTACCCTCTCTTCTCCGGCCAGTGCCACCTCCGCCACCTCCCTCAGCCGCAGTCGCCTCTCGTTACGCCGCCACCCGACCCGCTGCCCAGCTCTGCCTCGCCGCACTGCCCTGCCCAGCTCCGCCCGCCTCCTCCGGCGGCTCCCCCAGCAGCTGCAGCCAGCAGCAGCATCTCCCCCCCGGCCCACCTCCGGCCGCCCGAGCCTGCGCCGCCTCCCCGAGCGCCGTCGCCTCCGGACCTCGACCACCTCTGCTGCCCCCGGCCTCCCTCCGGCCAGCCTTCGGCAGCCGCAGCTCCGACAGAGCCCTAGCCCTAACCCTAACCCTAGAACTCGGACACGTCGTGTCGACACGGACACGAAATTTTTGGTTTTCGGAGCCCTGTTCAGGTACCCATTTCTCTCTCCTCGCTGTCCCGTTTTCTGTTCTGCCTGTTGCAACACGAACCCTGCGTGACCCTCTCGATGCCCGTGCAACCCGCTCGGTGCATCGCGTCCTGTAGCGATCGCGAACCGCGATCCAAAAACAGGAAAAACAATGCCCTATTTTACCCCAAAACTGAGTACGCCCAGCCAAATGGGACGACTTGGTCGCGTGCGGTCTTCACCGATACGTGCGCGCCGTCGATACGGACGTGTGGGATTTCGCATAAGTTGATTTGGATGTGCGTGCACACCGAAATCAACACGTATCCGCCAACACCGTCCCGTATCCGTCTGTTCTGGAACGCGTCGTAACTTTGTGTACACACGTCAGATCGAAACAAAACTTGCGCCATCGGACTCGTAGCGGTACGCTCCCAAGTTTGGTTCGATTCTAAGAAAGTTGACAAAATCGCGTATCGTGGGCCCCACAGGCTCTACTTGACGGACGATTTTGTGATCAGCTCATCGGAATCCAATTCTGGAAGTTCCGTTGGGTTCGTATCATCGTTCTGGACCTGTTGACACTAAGTTTGACGAATTTGGAGAACTTTGTCCCTGACACATTTTTTGTGCGAAGCGGGCCACATGTGGACCCCGCTTTGACCCAAAATTGTCATTTTTGTCCTTGTCTCCAAATTGGACTCAAGGACAGGCGTTTCTAGCTATTTGATATCTTCTGAGCATAATGGTAATGTTTGTTTCAGCATCCGGAGATGCTCCTGGAGATTTTATAGTTGGAAACCAAACATCAGGCAAGTGTACCTTGCCAAAATCCTGCAGTATTGTTACTTATTTCCTTAACTTAATTAATTGTTGTACATGCTTAAACCTAGGACCGTGTGACTTACTTAGCTTCCGATTAATAGTCGGGTGCCAACACCGTATGCGGGGTTGTGTAAGGTCAACTAGAGATGGATATCTTGACATTTACATTCTCGTACTTGCCATATCAAGTACATTATATCCAGGACACTTGACACGAATCATGAGACAGAATCTTCCTGAGATATTCATGGTGATTCTATATAGGATACAGGTTTATGACATATACAGTTTACATGCTTAGATTATATCCTGACTTGTTGCATTAGTTATGGTCTTGTGTGACATGGACATGTACATCGTGAACTGTGACGTGAGATTACATTGGGTGGGGAGAGATTTACCATACAAAAGGCTGAATATATATATATATAATACTTTAATGGATTGTGCCTTAGGCTCTGACACAGAGCTTTGGTACCTTACTGGCCCTTCGAGAAAATACTGCTATGGTTTCTTCGACACTAATTCTGTAGTAGTCTCAGCCTGAGTATGACTAAAACTCTCACTTGCATATCACTTAGCTGGTTTATTTATTTACCCTATTGTTTCCTTTATTTCTGCACTGCATTTATTTTGGCTTGTATTATCTGTACCTTGCTATGTCCCCTGAGGACCTGGATCCGGATTATGTCTCCAGGATTAGCAGACGAGATATATCCTGAGGTGTACGGAACAGAAGCACTTCTCGGAACAGTACCAGACCCTGAGGACGATGTGATCGCTGAGGACTTTTCCTGAACATCTGCTTCCCTATGATCAGTTTTATGGCAATTAAACTCTTTTATTCCTGTTTAAATGAACATTTGTAACAGACTTAATATCGGGTTGTTCCCCGATTTTATTTACTTGTGACTGGATTTTGTTTAATACTTTTTGTTGATATTGCTGTGTTTATTCTGTGTATGAGATTAGTAAACCCTGACCATTGTAATACAGCTTAAGTATGCCCCGATAAATCCATTAAATTGGGTTTGTCCATCGGTGTGTACTGCTGGCCATTGCCACGTGTCTAGTCTCTCGATATTTTGGGACTGGGACGTGACAGCTGTGTGCAGTGACGAGAAGCCGGTAGCACGGGAGTATTACCTCTAGAAAAATTCGAGAAAAAGTCTACACATAGACCTTAAATAAATTCTCGGAACAGTACGTAGTGCACGACTTCCCCAGAGGTCAGTAACACTATAGCTTGTTTAAGGTTTTTTACAGGTTTTAAAAGATAAGTTTTGATAACATAATGCACGTCAAAAAAAAAAAATCATGTCAAACTAGAGTTAATTATGAGAAAGAAACAATTTGCTTTCCACTACAAACTTATGTTCTTCATCCATGTCACAAAACTAGCATTCCAGAACAAGGAAGACAAATTCAGAACTTGAATTTATCCATATGCTATCTATATGATCACAGTCCCCACAGAGCCCCACCCAACTCACGACAAACCCACAAACGCCCCTGCTCCGGCCATCGCTCTGAACCCGCCCGACTCCACCATATATGTGTATGGGCCATAGTGTATAATATCACAATGGCTTGGGCCAAAGTGTATCATATCACAAAAGGCTTTGAAATTAAACAGTCGGGCTTTAAGTTATTTACTGAAATAAAAATTACATTTGAGCCTTAAGTTTTTATAAACTGAATATATATATATATATGCCTTTTGGACCTTTAGTAATAAATCAGATCTGGGGCCTTAAGATTATCGGCTTGAATTAATTTAGTTTAAGGGCTGGAATAATTAATTTTACAATGGGCTCTATTTAAAAGGGTCATTTGGGCTTTATATATATATGGGCTCAATGCAAACTTTCATTTAGAAAATAAAATAAACCTCTTAAAAGTATACTGTAAAATATAGATTAAGTTTTAATGAATTGGGCTTTAGTGATAAATTATGGACCTTATTTAAATTAAATGAAATGGGTTCTTTAGCAAAAAAAAATGAATTTTTGGACTAGAATGAATGGATCTCGATTAGTAATTAAGACTTAAATAAATAAGATTTAGCTAATGAGAAATAAGAACAATTAAAGATAGTAATAAAATATAAATAAATGAGCAAATAACTAAAACAATATTTTTCATAGCTAAAGTTGTATGTTTTCTGCATAAGCTAATTTGTCCATCTTCTTGTGTCCTTGCAGATCGTTGTCGAACCCGAATATCTGAATCTTGGACTTCGATCTGTACTCCGATTATGTACTTCCTGATATCAAGATTGGCTATTTAGAATATTCTAGGATAGTTAGAATACCATTTATATCATTTGAGATCATCTATGAAAGTTTTATTTTTAAGCCTATTTAGTGTCGACATGTTTGTATCGCGCACGTCGACTTCAAATAACTGAGGCAAGTACAATATATTATATGTTATCTATATATTATAAATGTTGTATTCATTGCTTATCTAGATAAAAATTATATTGAGACACGATCATGACACGAGAAAGAGATTGTGTAATTGACATTGTTCCTTGATAATTAATCGTAAATTATGGAAAGAAAAAATACCAAGTAGATATGTGGTCAATCTCATATAGATTGGATTGATTTTGCAGGATAGACGACATACACATCACATATGATTGTGTCATACCCTTTTGAAGGATAGCCATCGTTTCGATGTGTCGTATTACCCTAATCGATCACATATCGAAAGCGGTATTTCATACACATAGATAATAGTTTTGATTGTATTTGTTCATAGTTTTTACAGGATTATTCTTGCAGGATGTCTTAGTTATCATTTCCATTTTTTTTTTATATCACTGTATCTAGTTTACTAATTGTGTTACTTAATTTTATAGCTTTATTTTGTATCGTGCAATGTTATTGTATGATTGTACTTGCTCTAATCCTGACTCGATACATTGACATATTAGGTTGATGGTATCATATGAGACAGTCGGAGAGTGTGGTCTGATGCACTCATGGACCCAAAGGCGATCCCTGGCGGGATCTAGATTAGGATTTTCTTGTTTAGTTTCATTTTCTTTAGTAGTTGCTTCACTGAAAATGTCTCCGAAAAACTTTATTTGATAATGTAATAAATTATGTATCAAAACTTATATGGATTTTATGGTGATATGGAGATATATTTTATGGATTATTATCTTTATCTTTTTTGTCTTATCTTCCTTTAGACTGTGATTGAGTAGATTTAATTATATTTTTATATTCATGTATCTTGATGATAACATTGAGGACTAGACAGTATATTACCGTCAATACCGTGATGTAGGCTAGGTATGGCGTACTCATGAAGTCATATCCGGATATCCGGAAGAGGGTCATGACAATTGAGGTATAGACAATATACTACCGTCGATACTGTGACATAGACTGTACATGTCCATATATTTGTGTCCGATTGTTTGAGAGCAGGACATAATAATATATAAAGTCTATAAAAATATTGTATTGGAAATGTTGAATTGCTAGTAAGGCTAGGATTGGTACGACTAATTGCTTTTGCCTTTCTTTTCTTTTCTTTTTATTTTTAACAACGCCAATTATGGTCATACAGTCGATTACAATTGAAGGGACAAAAATATTTAGATGGATTAAGAATGCACGAATATGTTACTTGTCTTGGTATACTAATCCAAACTTGTGCAGCGAAAACAAGCAATAATTTTCTTTATGGAAAAGTGTTTGAAATGTCTACAAGAATAGTACAAAATTTAAAACTTGTAAGATTGAAAGTGTGTTGAAAAGATTTGAAAAGAGGGACGGGATAAGATTTCTAATGTACAAACGAAATATCTGGAAAACTTTGGTGGTGAGTCGATTTCAATTTTAGGAACCTAAACATTTTTTTTCCCCATAATCCAATTGAGCATTGTTGGTGCCAAAAGAGGAGCATGACCATTTTTCTATCAACTAACCCACCACTTGATATCCACTCGTAAACTTATATTCTTCTGCCAACCTTTTTTTTTTAAATAAAGAAGGCCCTTGATAAAGGCACTACAAAAAAAATTCGAGACTAGTTCAGTATTGATGTTAGTCTAGTTACAAATTTTTTTTATTCAGACTAGTTCAAATTTTACTTGTGCTGTCCACCTCACCTCCTCCCTCTTTCCTCTCCTCCCCTACCCCACCCCCACCCGACCTCCGCATCCGTGTCCCAACCACCAGACACGCGCTAGCACAGCACGACCGTCGCAACTTCTCTTTCCGCCGTCGCTTCTGCTGCTTGAGGAGGAGGAGGAGGAGGAAGATGACGAGGAGGAGGGAGAATGAGACAGAGTTGCTGGAGGAGGAGGAGAAGGAAGAGGACGAGGAGGAAGAAGACGACGAGGTGGAGGAGGAAGAGGGTTGTCGCTGCTGCTCTTGCCTCCTCCTCCCTCTCCACCTCCGCCTTCCTTGTCTCGTCTCGAGCAGACATCCTTCCCCTCCGAACTGTCAAAATTTTGACAGTACTAAAGAATCAACATTTTTTTTAGTACTATCAAAATTTTGAGAGTCCTTCCAATTGGTAAAACTGTCAAATTTTTTAGTGTTATTCATATTGTTAGGACTGTCAAATTTTGACAGTCCTAAAAAAAAATTTGATTGTCCCAATTAATTTTGGAGAATGATAAATTTATAATTATCTTAAAAAAAAAAAATTAGACTATCTTGATTATTTTTTTGTAGATACTTCATCAAGAACCACAAGGAAAAGAATAGAAGAAAAAAATAAACATTTTCCTGTTTGACATCAGAAAAGTCACGATGGATGGCTACTCCCACCAACCATGTTTCTTGCTAGTCTAGCAGCAATCATGGTGCATGTCCACATCTCCACCCCCAAAGCACGTGCACCTTCCTTATTTTGGAACAACACCTGAAAAGCCATGTTACGTCCATCCGAAGGGATCAAGTGGGTGGGCCCACCATCACATGATTGATTAAAATTTCCTCTATACCATCCTTATAAGTGTTAACTGGGCCCGCCCGATCCGATCCGATGCGATCCGATCCGATTCGATCCGACATATTGATGATCGGGGTTTAATCGGATATGAGCCAGGCTGGTCCAATCCAGTCTTCAGCTGCGGGCCGGTCCAAGATGGCATGGAGACAATTTATCAAATAATTGTTTTGGGTCTATTGGAATTTGAACCTACTATTTAAAAAACACCATGTTTGATGCCAATATTTAATAGAGAGAGAGAGAAAAAAAACTACAAACAAATATAAAGAAAAAGAAATAAATTTTAATTGAGAAATTTTCAATATAAAATACTCGTTAGGTAGTTGTTTGTTGATATAAGTATGTTTTGTGTTTGAGTCTTCAATCTTTCTTCCAATTTTCTTCGTGATACTTGCTATTAGCAGCTGACCCATATGACTTTGTATGACCGGATCGTAACCGAACCTGAGGATCTATCGTCACTCCCGCTCGCTTATGATACATGGTCATACAAAACTAGAAGGGTCAACCTCCTAATAGAAAATATCACAAAATAATGCTTGAAGATAAGTTGGAAACTCAAACATAAAACATAAAACATATCAACAATCATAAAATACACATCTACTAATAGCAAGTATCAGAAAATAAAACTTGAAGAGAAGTTGAAAACTCAAACGGAAAACATAAAACTAATCAACAATCTTAAAATATATATATTTAGCAATAATATCATATATTAAAAAATGATAAATAAAATAGTAAGTACAAAAGAATTGTTGTAGCTAATTCTTCTAATCGATATATGATAATTACGATTACCCAAGTTCATAGTACTATTAGCTAAATAAATTAAAA
Organism: Iris macrosiphon; assembly: GCA_036927795.1. Classification (NCBI taxonomy): domain Eukaryota; kingdom Viridiplantae; phylum Streptophyta; class Magnoliopsida; order Asparagales; family Iridaceae; genus Iris; species Iris macrosiphon. Next base: position 180,904,604 of record JAYESA010000002.1, on the reverse strand, counting down.
TAGACATTTTTTTCAAGGTACAAATTTCGTAGATTTCTATCATCCATGCCCCATGGTCCGTGGTTCCTTGTCTTACTCAAGAGGTAGATATTAGATACAACTATATTAGATGCTTATGTAGCTTTTGTTTGCCATCGTTAGATACCAATTTGAATTGTTTTTCATTCATGCATTGAACACGAGTTGCATCCGATAGTCTTCTTCAGCCTACAACATTTTCATTATAAACTCCACTAAAGTGTTCCTAAATTTTGGACAAATTTCGATGACAATGTCCTCTTTTTCCTTCGTTGCTCTGTACCCCATGAGGTTCTACGGTTGAGGATCTTGCGATTGATGCGGTGATTGTTTATCTTCTATGGCAATGAAGAAAAACCTAATTCACTTAATAAATTTTGATTGATATTATTAGAAAAGAGAAGAAGAAAAAAAAATTGTTGCGGTAAATTTGGGTGAATTAATCTATATTTATATGATAAAAAAAAAATCATGTGCAAAATGATCACAAATATCCTTGAAATATAACTGTTATAAATTTTTTTTTGGTTATTTTAACAAAATGACCAAAATATCTAAGATTATAATGTTCTTAAAATCCTGCCTTCCTTCCACTCATTAATGGTTCTTATGTGGTGGGCCGGGTTGGTCAGCCCGTTTAAGCCTAGATTTGACCGGACTAATTCCATGATGTACTTGTGGCTGCCCTACCAACATAACACCTCTAACCATCCGTCTCTTCTACCCACACCAGCTTCTTGTTAATTTCCTTCCACATCTCCTACTTCCTCTTATAATAATAATAATAATAATAATTATTATTATTATTATTATTGTAATTCATATTTAATCACACACTAATTGAGATTTAATAATTGTTGTCAGTGTGTGTTTATTAGTCCTCCATGACTTTTTCAGAGTAGGAAACAAGCCTTGGTTAAGCACATGCTTCTCCTCACAGTCCACGACTTCTTCAAATGAGTAGGAACAAGCCTTGGTTAAGCACATGCTTCTCTTCATAGTCAAGTCTCCTTTTTGTCTCATGCGTGTGAGAGATTGATAACCACCATATTATGGATCCTCACTTAGACGGGTACGCAAACCTATCTTTTAATAGAGCAATTACTGACCAGAATATTTTGTACAGAAAATTAAAATATTAATAAATAAGTATGAGAGAAATTGTTTTTATGGGAATTGAAGAAAAAGAACAAATACGTAACTAACAAATACGTTTTGTTTCTCACAGAATTTAAAAAGATTAAAAAAAATGTGTTTGTTACGTACGTTTTCAAAAATAATTTTTTTGTTTATTTCCTCCGCGGAAGAGAAAAAAAATATGAACACGCACCTACTGTATTCATTTGAACAAAAAACCTTTTCAATTGCCAACAAAGCACAAAACTTAAAAAAATAGAAACAAATAAATAAAAATCAGTTGAGAACGCATTTAGTATATGCGTTTTCGACAATATGCTTTTTAATTTTTGACAAAATAAAAGAAAATATTTGAAAAAAAAAACAAGAAAAATAAAATATTTGGCAGAAAACGTACTCAAGTCTCTGTATTTTGTAATTAGTGTCAGAAACCCGTCCTATAATTTTACACATTTTTGTCGAATTTTTTTGACATTCGGCCTAAATTTTTGATTACTTTAGTGCTCTAAGAAATTGTTTTATTTATCAACGCATTATCATGTCAAATTTCATATATGAAGTATATTTTCAACAGAGAATCTTTTTGAAAGTCTGTACTTGTTATAATAGTACTAAAAAAAAAATTTCTGGTGACAAATTTTGTTCAAAACGCATATAGTAGTTACGTATTTATGTGTTTTCTTTACCCCTCCCGTAGAAAGAAATAAATTTTTTTATTGAAAACGGATGTATCATGTGCCTTTTCGTTTTTTTTTTATCTTTTTAAATTTGTGAGAAGTAAAACGCACTTGTTAAATACGTTTTTTTTTAATGAAATAAACAAAAAATATATTGAAAACGCACGTAAAAAGTGCGTTTTCATTTGTTAACCTATTTAAATTTTGTGAGAAGCAAAACGTATTTGTTTAGTACGTATTTGTTATTTTCCTCCATTGAAACTAATTTATTAATATTTTATTTTTTTGTACAAAAAATTCTGAATTACTGGCTCACTAACAAATGAAGTGAGCCACGGAGAAAAAATCGCATTCATCACCAAGAGCGAAGCATGATATTAGTTTACTCCGGACTGAACTTAAAATGTCCTTAATTTTTTTTAATAAAATAAATATTGTGTGAGTATCGTCATGTTCATATCTCAGCGTGTCCATACCTAACTGTTTTTGGCCAATGTAGAACCGTGTCCAACATTCTAAAGGGTTATGAAAAAGTAGTAGTTTGCAGTGTACTTTGTTTTGCACTGTACAATATAAATGAGATAGTGAGAGAGAATATATGCAGAATAGTGAGAGAGTATACACGGAATCTAAAAAATAGTTGGAGTTTGCAGTGTACTTTGTATATACACGGAATATACACGGAATCTAAAAAAAAATATGTCAGCTGCCATGTCAGATATTACATAATAGAAGATGACATCATCCAAATTTCTTGAAACACAAATAGCAAAATTGTTTGTATATTATTCTGTTTCATGTCTCTCTGTGTTTGGTAAAACCAAACAAATGAAAAGAGAGTCACTTTTTCAGTAAGACTTTGTCCAGACTGTCCATGGAGTTGTGACATATTGGTTACGATGGAGGATTCCGTCAGAATGGATAGAATTCTCCCTTGAAAACTAAATTAAAATGAGGTATAAAAAATAACTCAACTTTACTCAGGCTTAATGAGTATATTCTAGATTAAACCTACTGCTAACACAATGGGTCAAAATTTATTTTGTCAGACTTGCCAATGACTATGAATGTCTTCACACTACTTTCGGCCCCAGCCATCTTCACACTACTTTTGGCCCACCAGTGGCTCCGCCCATGTGCATCACACCTAACATACATGTCAGAGAGCCAGGTTGGAGAATTCTAGGGTCAACATGGAATTAAGCCGAAGTAATGTTTATTTTCTACTATTAGCCTAGGCTAATTTATAATTTTTGCCACATAAATTTTACAATTTATTTAACAATTAGGTGTAGGCACTTTCCAGATGTGGAAGATGATAGTTCTTCCTATTTGACCCGAAACCGATCGATCTAGCCATGAGCAGGTTGAAGAGAGCTCTAACAGGCCTCGCCTGCCCGAGTGCTCCAAATCTTTTCCTCCCGAGGCTGCTTGCTTGAGTGATTGCGCCCCTCTACAAGCAAAAACGTCTTCCCTTCTTTATATTATAGGCGTAAGAATTTTTTTAAAAATAAAATTGTCATTTCTTGCAACAACTTTTTTTTCTTTTCAGTGTCACCATAGGGCTGGAGTTGCTCTTAATAGGCATAGACAATCAAGCGACATAACCACGCACCAAATGTAATCAAAGTTTTTTTTATTTAGACATAGTACACTTCAAATTTAGTACGGTCATAGCAGATTTCTTAGATGATGAAAAACAAAGATGTCAAGGTCCATTAGATCAACGATGTTCTAGAATCATATCTGAAGATGGAGGTTCAATACAATAGTTCTATGATGATATTTGCCTCAATCACAATTTACGTATAAATGGGGGGAACAACAACAATTATACAGAGCAAAGTGATGTCCATAAAAAGCTAAATTGATACAAATATGCTTTCTTCTTCTTCTTCTTCTTCTTCTATGTAGTAGACAAGATTTGCTACAATTAGTTAACAAGGAGATATCGGCAATGGTTGCAATTACATTCCAAGAAGGAGAAAAATTAATGATACATATATAACCTTCGCCTCTACACTCCCAAGTGAAAAAAAGAATGGAAAGCCAGACTAGTGAGTCAGAAACTGCACCAAAATCACAAGTTGCCAAGGGGTGTGTCGCGAATGCGAGGACTTGATCAGCTTCGCTCCGAGCTCAGACTCGGTTTCAGCCACAGCCATGGCTGGCTCTCCGCTGCCTTGGCCGAGTCCGCAGGATGATCCTTGGAAAAGTCTTTCACTTGATATGGTGCCTTGGCAGTGATGCTGGCAATGAAAAAGAATAGAAATGTTAGTCATGTGAGATTAATAAAGAAAATTACTAAAATCACTACAAAAGTTACTCGGAGTTAGTCTAATTTTTAAAAAAAAAAATTTAGTGCTTTTAGTAAAAAAAAAATTGAATGACAAACTTGTAAATAAAAATAAAAAAAATCTGAACAATTCCGAATAATTTTTGTAATACTTTTAGTAATACTTTTAATAAACGGCAGGGTTTCATTTTACCCGACTAGAGTAAGTAACCTTACCGATCCTTTCTCTTCTCGAGGAACCGATGGAGAGATGCTTTCCTCGCTATGGGAAGATCTGTTATCAAAGAAACACAGAGAAAAATTAGTACTTACTTAGAGGCATATGTACATGTTGATGGTGAGATTGAACATGAAAGGGGATAAATAAATTACTTGAAACAGTGACTTGGGTCGGCTTCTGGGGCTGACTCTTCACAACTGGTGGAGAACTGGTCGGAGCAGAAACAAAAGTAGGGTTCTGGCTGGAGGTCACGTTTTTGGGCTCTGCCGTCACGGTCACGGGAGGGGCAAGGACGAGACTATTGTCCGTGCCGCTCTTCCCGCAGGCTAGCTTCATCAGATCACTAGCCTTGTCTGATGGAAAATCATCAAACACCAATACCTTGCCACCGTAGAATATGGTTAACGGGGCCTTTTCTGGCTCCCTGTAAATGATCCAGTCAGTCGTGATGAGCAAACAGATACAACAACAACAACAAAGTCTTTATCCCAAATTTTTTTGGTTGGCATAATCATCATAATTAATTACTTCATTTGCATCTTTAGTTGAGAGGTGGTTTCCTGTCATGCAAACTATTTTCAACCATTCAAAAAAAAAATATCAGAGTTGTTCGATTTCAAGCAAGCCATCTTCAATATCATTTGGATTTTAGTTGAGAACTTGTTTCCTGTCATGCAAACTATTTCCAACCATTCAAAAAAATCAGTGGTCCGATTTCAATCAAGCCATCTTCAATATCATTTGGATAGTGGAAATAGGGTGTGAGGGGATTGAGGAAGGCCAATGCTAATATCATTACACAGTGTTAGTGGTTGTCATTATTTTCTGCAGTCCAAACGCATAGTCATGACTGCATAAATTTTGGCAGCCCTTAGTGTTGTTAGGACTTCCAAAATTTATGCAGACCTGGACTGTCAAAGACTACCAAAATTTTACTAGTCCTGGGTATGCACAAGACTGCCAAAATTTGGTAGTCCTCACACAGGGTCTAGTTCCTACTAAAGCACAACCTGACGCTTCTTCCAAATTTCCGTTATTCTAACAATCACTAGCAGCTAGACTAGTGTAAACATCCCTTAATCCAGCCATGTTTCGCGATATCCAGATGTCTATTTAGCATATGAATGTCGACCACCCTTCATTCTCTTTCTCGAGAGCATGGATGGTTAGGAGGAGCAGGAAACAAATGCAGCCCTAAATCCCATGTATTAGGAATTAGAATTGCTCGTCGAACTAAAAGTTTGCGAAGAACTACTCCAAGGATTTCGTGAATTGAAGAAATCTCCCTTACCAGTTACTAGCTAATATATTGATTCCTAAATCCTTAATTTTGCATCAAACCAGTGCCTAAAGTTATGTTGTTAATAGTATGTAGTATATCAACACCGACTTAAGCAAATTTCTTTTTGAGGAGGGTTATGCTACGCATCACACACCGAGCTGAAAACATTGCCACATCTAGGTTGTAAGTATCGGCTGATACGGACACCGCAACAACTCCCGAAACTATACTCATAAGAAGGATTTTGAAACTGTAACGTGTTTTTGAAAGAAAAAAAAAATTTGCATAACGAGTTTTTTAATCCTTTTTTGCATAACGACTAAGTCATCATGTTGTTCTTGTTAGCATTTTAGCAATTAATCGAAGTATTTGTTCAAATGTTAGGGTTGAATGGACTTATATGCAAATAATAAACTTTGCAGGGGTTCAAAAGAAAAGAAAACCAACCTGGTATTTGTCGCCGGTACGTTGAGTCCCAAGCCGGCACGCTGGGGGAACAACTCCATCGGGGCCGAGATATCGTCCTCGGTCGACACGTCAGCTCCCGGCAGCAAGCTCATCGTCAGCGGCGGCCGGTACGTGTCGGTTTTCCCTGCTACAATAAATCAAGAAAAATATCAGAAAAAGTTCTAATCTTTCTAAAATCAGTAAAAGAAACCTACAATTTTCAAATTGGGAGAAAAGAGGAACCCATCAAGAATCATTTAAGAAATCCGTCAAAATGGACCAATTTCAGAAGGAAAAAAATTTGGGGAAAATATCTATAAAAAAAGAGAGATCCTTTTGTGAACCCAAAATAAAAAAAAAATGGTAAAATTACGAAAGTCTGTACATGAAAAAATAACTTTTTTTTTTTCGAAATTGCAAGAGTAATCGAAGAAAGAATTACTAAAAACGAAATTTATATCAAACTCCCATCAGAATGGACTGATTTCACTATTAAAAAGTTGGGGAAATTAATCTTGACCTGAAGAAGGCGAATAAAAAGCGATTTTTTTAAGAATTCACACCAAAAATTTGACCCCAGAAAAAAAAATCGAATTTTTTATTCGGAAGAATTACCTAGAGAAGAGAAGGAGAGGTCGGCTAGGGATCTGGTTCCCTTCTCCTTCATGTACTGGCTCAGCAGGCTGCACGTCACGGCGAAGTTGGAGCTCCTGGCACTAGTGTTCGCCATTGATTTGATCAATTGACTCAAATTCTTCTTCTTTCTTTGTTCTTCTTCCGCTCCTCCTCCTGCTTCTTCTTTTATACTAGCTCTTCGTAAAGGAACTATCAAATTTTATCGGAACTGGTGTAATATTTTTTATAAATTTTTCGTCCAAAAATTTATTAAAATTATTAAAATTTTGACAGTTATTTTAATAGATTAAACTGTTAAAATTAATAGTCCATTAAATTATATATTTTATTTATGACTATGGCTGTTAAAAGTCAAATTTATTAAAAAGACTAAAAATTATTTGACAATTTTACTGAGTAATTTTTTTATTAAAAAATGAATCAGCTCCAATCAGTTTGGCAGTCGTTCTGCCTTATATTATTGGTGAATGCGTATAGAGCAATAGAACACGTGATTCTTGGGGACCGAATGGAATTTTTTATTCCTTTTATTTTCTATTTTATTACCATTAATTATTATAATGAGCAGATATTATTAAATGAATATATTATTATCATATAGCACGAGGTGCGACAAATATTTTGATAGTGCTTATTTCCAGACCGCAAGGACGGCTGCAGGGAGGACTCGGTTTGTGGGTCCCACCGCCGCCCAATTCATGCGAGCCACGTGGCCGCGCGGTTTACTCTTCCGTCGTCCGTTTCGGCCGAGAAGAGTTTCCTTTTTTTTTTTGATATCCTTACTCCCACTTCCCCACTCTCTACTTCATAACGTGCCTGTGTATATTTTCTTTTTACAATAACATCCTAGATGAAATTTTATTTGCAAAAGAACCTCTACTTTTTCCTTTTGAAAACGATATACGTTACAAAAATAACAAACAAACAAATTTGAAACAACATTTGTTAACTGTAGCAATATTTTTTGCATCAGTAGTTTAGAAAAAGTTGTAATACATACATCAATGGATTTTGTTAACATGTAGCCTAAAGATACATGTTAACACATTGATTAATGTGTAATTTATATTTCTACCAAAATATTTATCAATGCATATTTATCAAAAGTAAAATTTGCATTGATAAATATATTAGTAGGAGTATCAATATAAATTATATATTTATAAATGTGTTAACATATGTTCTTATGATACATGTTAACAAAATCTTACATTAATTTATGCAACATTAGTTATAGCCATTTTGGCTACAACAATAATTACAACAATAAATATTAAAATTAATTTCAAATTAGAGCCAACAAAACAACCCTTAAATTTGTACAAACCACTAACAAGATAAGTCATTTCACTTTATAACTTTTACAAAAAAAAAGAAATCAATAAAAAATAGGATGGAAATTTTAAGATAATTCAAATTCAAAAATATTGAGTACAAATTATGAAATAGCAATGTCATTTGGAAACAATTGTAAAAATTATAAATAATAGCTATCAAGAAAATAAAGATAAAGGAGGCAAAAGTTTTTCAAAAGAAATAAAACTTCATTTAAATTTTTTTTAAGTAAGCCACATCTGGTCCGAATGACTTACCAATTTGTCAAATTTCTCAATAATGTATTTTGTCTTGGCTCAATTATAATTTGACCCCTCAACTATTCAAAATATTCAAATTGACTATCTCAACTTTGATCGATACTAACTTAATATTATATATGAACTAATATTTTCAATTTGATATTCAACTTTTGTTTATTCCTAAACTATCCCCCACCCCCACCCCTCCCCTCCCCTCTCCCGACGACGGCCCCTATCCCGACGACAACCCCCCTCCCCGCCCTGGGGACCACCCGATACTTGTGCCACCCCCCCCCCCCCCACCCCCCACCTCCTCGTCTGTTGCCCCCCTCCCCTCCCCCGCCAACTCGCCTGTGCTTCTATCGCACGCCTCCCACTCTCGTCCGAGCGTCTGTCGCGTGCTCGCCTCCGGCCTGCGCTCGGCTGCTTGTTGTTGTTGTTGTTGTTGTTGTCGCTGCTGCTTGATGCTGCTTGTTGTTGCTGTCGCTGCTGCTTGCTGCTGCCGTCGTCACTGTGCCCCCTTCCCCGGTCGTCGATGTCGAAGAGGGAGAGGGGGTCGCCGGAAAGGGAGGAGGACTTGCCAAAAAGGGAGAGGGAGAAGGGAGAGAGAGAGAGAGTAGAGGGATATTTTGGGTACTTTATTTTTAGAGTACTAAATTAGCAATATCAAAGTTGAGCGGTCGAGTCGAACATTTTTTATAGTTGAGGGGGTCAAGTTGTAATTAAGCCTTTTGGCTTTTAACTTACTTGTGGCTCGTTCTTAATAAGAGGATTAATGGAAGGCTTAACTGCAAAAGGAGGAAGCGTATGTTTACACATTACGTGGATAGGATATAAAAATAAAGAATAGTGAAGGAAAAGGAGGAGTGTTCCATCCTCTTTCTTTCGTCCTTTTTACGTAACTCTCCTTTCCCTCTTTTTTCTTTCTTTTTTTTTTCACGACCACGTGGGGAAATAGTTTAGGTCGTGGAAACGGTTGGGAATAGTTGAGGTGAGAAGGGAACGAAGAATGCTTTGTATAAACCGGACGCAATACATTCAATCATTTTTCAATCGTTAAATTGCATAGTAATTTATGCATACACATATTTTTATAATAATCTAACAATTGGTATATAAAGTATATATTTATTGTCAAAAAATATATATATATATAAAATGTGCATCGTATCCGACACATCCAATAAGTTTTCAGAGGGAATGGTCAGTCGTTCGAGTATTTTTCTTCTTCAAAATTTAGGTGTCAGTTGCTCACAGTGCCGACCCTAAGCTTTTGGGGATCCGAAACGAACTTTTAAAATATGACCCCCCCCCCTACATAATTTAAAAAAAATAAAAAAAAGTAAAATAAAAAAATCACTACCAAAATCTAAACTAAGAATCTCTTGTGTGCAAGTCTAACATAATAACCACAACACCACAATTGCTTTGTTTTAAAGAGGATCCATGGTACATATTAATTTTATTTTAGATACAATATTATTTATATATTTATGCTTAAACTGATTTTTTGGACCCTTCTGGTCCATGGGATCCTGGGCGGTCGTCATGGCTGTCCTGGACCAGGACCAACCCTGATTGGTCACTTGCATTGAGAAATAACGCGTTCACTACACCAAGCGGTCTGAAGTCTAATCTGGGTTCAGCTCAGTTAAATTCGGTCTGGATCGAGCCGATTCCGATCAATGGATCTGTCCAGTCCGGTCCACCCCCAACTTAGGCCAGATTCAGTCTGTCATGTGCTCTTTACCAGGTCTAGGCTGGATTTTACCTACAAATCCGGTTGATCCTGTCCAGATCGGCTCAGTCGGTGAGCCCGATCAGTCTCGAACTCAGCACTGGTCCAAGGTCTGGTCCCATTTTGGTAAAAAAAAAATTATTGGAATTTTTTTGTATATAAAAAACCTACAACACACATATTTAAGTATATTTTGGTATTTAGGGGTAATTTTATTAAAATACTTTCATTTTTAACCGTTTCTGAACGTTAACAAAGTATATTTTGCTTGTTTTGCTAAAAAATGACTAAAATATTCATATAACATCTATATTCTAAGTATATTTATGATCACTTAGACACCAATTTTTTATTATTATAAATGACTTAACTCATCCAAATGTATTACACAATTTTTTTGATATGTTGTAAGTCGTGTTATATTCAGTGAATTAACTTATTATTCATTATCATAGAAAATGAACAACCACTACAACAACCGCAAAATCAACCTCAACCTGCACAATCTTAGAGGGTACAAGAATATGAAGGAGGAGTGCCTCATAATCAACTAAAATTAGAAATTTGGCATCACTTTAGCGGAGTTTATAATAAGAAAGTTAAAGACGAAAGAAGACTCTCGGGTGCAACTCTTGTTCAATGTACGCATTGTGGAAAACGAAACAAGCAGTTACATAGCCCTAACATAGGAAGATTACATAGGCATCTAGACAATTGTATATAATGTCTTGAAGAAATGTATGTTTTACTATTTAGTTATAAGTAGTACTAAAAACTTAAATAATTGTAACTATTATTTATCAGTTCGAAGAATTAACTGCAATAATTTATTATGTACTTACTATTTTATTTATCAATTTTCAATATATGTTATTATTATCAGATATATATTTTATTTTTATTGATATGACTTATGTTTTGTATATGTACTTTCAACCTCACTGCTAGCATCCTCTGCATTAACACAAACGAAGTTTGGAGAGAGGTGAAAGTACAGACGCAAAACATAAGTCGTATCAACAAACACGTATCTAGGTATTTTATGTTTTTAATATAACATGTGTTTTGCATTTTAGTTTTCAACTTCTCTTCAAGTTTTTTGATGATATCACAAAGAAAGCTTAGTTCATGGTGTGTATTGGGCCGGTCTGGGCCGGCTCGCGTACCGAGTCATTCGGGTTTAACCGGGTCCGGTTCGGTCCGTGCTGGGCTCAACCCGAGAGGAGAGACGGGTCGGGTCGGGCCGGCCCGGTTAAGAAAAATTCTGTCCCAGTCCGGACCCATGAACCGGTCAGGTGAGGACCGTGCCGAACCGGTCTGGGTCCGGGCCGATTCACGGTCGGGCCGGTCCGGCCCGGTGTAAATTTTTTTTACGTTTATTTGTATATATTTTATATATAATCTATATGATATAATTTATATGTTACTAAGTTATTTTTGTATAATTGAAAATTTATAAGTTATTTGTTAGAATTTTTTTTTATATAACTTTAAGTATAACTTTAGTATAAATTTATTTAAAATTTATATGTTATATGTTTAGTATAATTTTGAAATTTATAAATTTATTTTTCAAAAAATTTATTTAATTTCTTTATATCAATATTTATAAAACTTTAAGTATAAATTAAAATCTAAATATTTATAAGTTGATTTTTTTATTTTTTAATAACTTATAAAAAAATGTATAAATCTATTTTTTTGAATTTAAATACAAAATTTATAACTTTAAATTCAAAGAAGTTATTTATATAGACATAAAGAAGTTAAATGTAAACAACTAACAATATTAAGTAAGAAAAAGCTGAATTTTTTTATTAATAAAAATAAAATTATAAATGTATTATAACATTAAGTATAAAACAAACAAACTTGTAAATGGTATTTTATTTGCATAAAGCTTGTAAAAAAATGTACAACTCTTTTAAAAAAAATTCATCGTCCGCCGTCCGTATTTCGTTGAAGTTTATTGCTCAGATCCTCATTCAGTTGCGTCGTCCATAGTAAGAGATTCAAAGTCCAGTTCTGAGATATCAATACTTTCATCTCTTGAGTCTTGAGTTATTTGTTCATCACGGATCCAATCTTGAACGCAGACACAAGCTTCCATAATATCTGGCAGCAACCGACTCATCTTCTTGTTTAACATCCTTGAACGTGTACTAAAACAAGATTCTGATGCTACCGTGGACATCAGGACAATAGAATATCGCGTGTTATAGAAGAAAGTATATGATACGCTTTTTCGTGTCTCTTCCACCATTCTAAAATTGAATAATAAGATGAAGAGTCATCTTCATCTTCTTAGTAAGAATTTAGATATAAGGGCAATTCTTGTGTAGGTTAGGAAGATAATTTTTGTTTCTTCCTTTGCAGTACACTTTTAGAATATGATAATTTAGACAAAAAATCATAGCTCTTACCTTGAACGGTTGTACCGGGTCGGGTGGATACAACTCTTTCTTCATATAAAGCAATTAAACTATCTAAAACATTAATAATTTCTACTTTCAAACTACCTACGTCAACTCTCATATTATCTTGAAAATCGTCTAATAAAATATATACACCATCTAATTTAATCTTAGGATCAAAAACCGAAGCCAAATAATATAAATATGTATATTATTCCAATATTTTTTAAATTTGACTTTCAATTTGGCAACAACATAATCAAAACCAAGGACATTTCTATACTTACAAAATAAATGAGACATGTTAAGAATTTCTGTTAAAGCTAAAGGAGAAGTTGGATAATAAACTCCAGATAGAATACATGTAAAAATAATTCTAAAATTTTATAAAAAAGTAGCAATTATCTATCATTCTCATTTACTTGATAATCAAAACTAGGATTAACATTACAATAATGTGTAATAATATCTTTAAACTTAATGGAATATTGTAACATTAAATAAGTAGAATTCCATCTATATGTTGTATCCTTAACAAATCACCTAAAAGTAACACCATATTGTGTACAAAATTTTTTTAAAGCTTGTTGTCGACTTGCAGAAGAGTTCAAACTTTGTAAACGTGATATGAGATTTTCTAAATTTAGTTGAAAGAATTCAAGACATTCTTGTACAATAAAATTAATAATATGACAAGCACATCTAACATGAAAAAGTCTACCTGCTAATATAGGCGTAAATTGTGTTTTCAAAACATTAATAGAAGCTTTGTTATTACTAGCATTATCAAAAGATCGAACCTATTTTATTGTGAATATTATATTCATGCACAAATTATATTATAGCGCCACCGATTATAATGCCGGTTTGTGGAAATTCTGAAGGCCTTAGACAAATGATGCATTTTTTAAAACATCCATCTTGGATCTATATAATGTGCCGTGATACAAATATAAGCATAATTTTGCTTAGTAGTCCATATATCAGAAGTTAAAGCAAATTTACTAACATGCACAAAACTTTCTTTCAAAGCTGTCTTATCTTTTTAAAAAAAATTCAGAGCCTCTACTCTAGCAGTAGATCTAGAAACTTTAGTAAAACAAGGATTAAAGATATTACTTGCATATTTATAATAGAAATCACTCTCACCAAACGTAAATGGTTGTACCTCACATATCATATATCTTGCTAACTCAGTCTTGTTACGAGCATCCGAATAGTAGAAGCAGATAAAATATGCATCCATGTGTCCAACAACCATGCGCCACAAAGTAAAGCTCAGAAGAGATTGGGCCGCAGAATCACCCTGCGGCCCAATAAGGCAACATCCATGTGTCCCAATCAGCCGAAGGAGCTTTGGCCGCAGACGCACCTGACGTAGCATCCTAGCAACACGAACGTCTCTGACACAGAATCCTGACAAAGATAATTTTCTGCATGCCTCAAAAGCCGTGAGCACACTAAATGACAGAAGTCTTACGTCAACACAGAACTTCACTCTGGATGGATGTGCAACGTTACGTGTGCAATACAACTGACCCTATACGTCCTAGACTCCATGTGTTCCATGCGTCTCGGGTCCCATGCATCATACACTCCATGCGTCCCAGACTCCATGCGTCTCTTCTGGCCCCATGCGTCCTAGGCTCCATGCGGCCCATGCGTCCCAGACTCCATGCGTTCCATGATTCTATGGCCCCATGCGTCCCATACTCTATGTGTTCCATGCGTCTCTGGCCCAATGCGTCCCAGACTCCATGCGTTTCATACGTCCCTGACCCCATGAGTCCCAGGCTCCATGCGGTCCATGCGTCTCTGGTCCCATGCGTCCCAGACTCCATGCGTCCCATACGTCTCGGGCCACATGTGTTTCAGACTCCATGAAGACTAAATATTTCTGTTATGATAGGAGTAATACTCAACTACCAAGTGCGGACCATGTGTCAAGCTGACCAAGTCATGCCCACAAAGGATGAGAACCACCCAAATTTTTAGCAACAAAAAATCCCAACGAGCGCCCACGTGACAGCTGGCATGCTCACGGTTATAGCCGCACCCTATTAAGGTGGCACATGCGGCACCCTCTAGCATCCATGCGGCCCAACATATGTGCGCCCAAGCATGACTATATATACCCGGGTGGCCTGTCCAAACAGAGGACAGACAGGGGTCGCCCAACACAGAGAGAGAGCATACAGAGATGAGCAAAGAAAGAACATAAGATTCTTTGTCCTGCATTGGATCGTTAAAGGAGTAAAGGAGCCACCACAACACTCTTTGTCCATCGTCACACTCCAGATCAAAATATTATAATTAGACAATTGTGTTTATGATTCTTTGTACTCTTTTTCGTTCCTTGAATACAAAGTTTGTAAGAACTCATTTATTAGCGAACAAGATGACGACTCTCATGGGGATTTTTTCTCCTATGATGAGAAAGTTGTGATGCAATCCGACGCAGCCAAGCTCAGATTAACTCAAAGAATGTTGGTGGTCCGCTTCGACCAACAAGCTTTTGAGGAGATGCTCTCGGAGGGAAGCGTTAGTCCTTCGACAAGGCAAGCAAACCCCAAGAAGACCCGCAGGACGTGGAAAGCAAAGGCACTATGCCTTACCCAACTGCAGAGCATGCACTCTCACGTCTCTCTCTCTACCAGATGGACCACACATCTTGCGTCAACAGCTTATGTGACATCCTCTTCCAACAAGAAGGGTGCTCAGCACCAGAAGATCCGCAAGACATGGATAGCAAAGGCCGCTGGACCTCACCCAACTGTGGAGCAGGCGCTCCCTATCTCTCTCTCTGATACTAAAGACGCACAATATGCGTCCACTCAGGCTGCCCCCGCTCATGCGGCCTCCTTGCCTAAAAAGGAGAATACTTAACACCCGAACTCTAGAAGAGAAAAACAATATGATGCTAAGAGTTTTGGGGTTGATTTACAGCCCATGTGGCCGCAACGAAGGATGCAGAGAAGAAAGCAGTATGTAGCTTCCAGGTTAGCCGCATGTTTCTCTGACACCCCCAGAAGCTCTGTCTTTAACAGAATCTTATCTGGCCGTGCTTCCATATGCCGCTTCGAGGAAAATCAAAACTTGGACTCTTCGTACTACGTGCCTGCGCGTGCTAAGTTGAAGAAGTCTAAGGCAGTGCGAGCTCGTCAAGCTCAAGCAACTGTCCATTTGGCTGACCGTCAGTGGGCACTGCTAACCGTTATGCGGGCCCCTGATGGAAAGCTATATAAGACCACCCCGTGCGTCCAGCCCACAACGGCAAATGGGCAGGGTCCGTTCCAAAAGTCTTTCACTGACGATCTGGGGAAAGTTCTTGTACGAACTCTAGGCCAGGGAGAAAAAATAACACCTACACACCCATGTGCTCGGTCTATCCGAGCTCATAACAAGGATGTAAAGGTAGATCTGTCCTCGCTTGATTTGCACAACGTGATCAACCACAAGCGCAAAACGAAAGAAGCAACCATGGCATGTGAGGTGTCCCCTCCATGATACCCCTATGCCAACATCATCATCAACTGCTGCTGAGCTAAAGCAGCAGTGCCAAAAAAAAGGCAGTCAGAATTTTAACAACCGTATCCAAAGGCACGTAGCCGGCAATAACCCAGAAATAAGGTACAAACACCAAAGGAGGAGGAACTGCCATTCGTCTCATGTCACTCTACTCAGAAGGACCCTTCCACCGTGCAAGGAAGGAATCCCATTACCTCCAGTCCGTCACTCTCAACCAGCGCATTGAGAAGACGACTACCAGGATGACCAGCAGGGGGACCTACGAAACATATTTTCTATGGTACCCTCTCGAAGAAAAAGCTATCAGCCGCTGGGGGTAGTTCTTCCTCAGGACCCTTGGGGGTTACACAAGCTGGGAAAAGTGATCCCCCGGACCCAAACAACAACCCGACATTCTGAGAAGGTGGGAATTTCCAAGGAACATACTCGAATGTCCCGGGGGTGGCCACCCTTGTCAAGATGATGTAGCCTCCTATGCTGGGGGTAGTATTCTCTTCGAATCCGAGGAGGATGCGACGCTACCTGATGACTACTCCCGACAAGAGTTTGGGACAAAAAGTGCGGCGTCCACTGCACCGTCCATCTCTTCCCATGTGAGGACTGTATACATGGCAGGGGACGATCACGAAGACCCCAACTACCGATAATGCCTCGAGGTTCTTGAGGCCATGATGCAGACAGTGAGTTCATCAATGCAAACCCTGACTCAGGCAATGCAGGAAATTAAAATAAATATGGCTTCCCAACCAATAAGGGCTTCTGGACAAGCAAGCTTGGACCCTGGGACCAACGCAGACTCCGACGTAACTGCTCTGCCCATAGGCAAAAATTACCCTTTGTCTGGCTTATATGCCCCTTCCGATGGAGACGAAACCAGATAAGCAATGAGGAAAGTCCGAAAACTCGGGGTTCACCTAGATTCCTTGGGCAACAGGGACTCCCTGCGCGAGCTCAAGATATGGCAACCATACCCCCGCGAATGGAGGGACGTAACATACCCGCCCAAATATATGCCCTTTAACTTGAACCCATTCGACGGAAAGACTTCACCCCGTCAATACATGAGTTATTTTGAGAATGCTATAGGGTACCTACCTCGCAGTGACGCACTCGTCACCAAGTCTTTGTGGGAGCATTTTTTGGGGTAGCATTCGACTAGTTTTGTAGCCTACAAGATAACAAAGTCTCATCGTTTGACGACCTTAAGAGTCTTTTTCTTAAAAGATTCTATGATGGAGGAAGCGGCATGACGATGTCCTCCCTGATAGATGTTACCCAAGGGGAAATGGAACTCGTCCAAAATTATATCGAGCGTTTCCAAAAATTAGCGCTGAGGTTGCTCCCAGGCACCCCTGAGTCGACACTGATGGACATGTGCGGCAAAAACTTACTTCTAGCAGTCAACTTCTGGATGGGCGACGGTCAGTTTAATGACTGGACGACGTTCATTATAAGTGTCGTCAGTGCTGAGAAAAAGGTCAAGGATGCCCGGTTCTTGGTAATACAAATTCATGTCGCCAATAATAGGGGAAAACATCCCAACAAAAATAACAGCGGCAACAATAACCACGATAGAAAATAAAGCAGGCCTGGTGGCCAACTTAACCAAGTAAGCCGAGCAAAAGTCGGCTGAGGTTCCAAAGCCCAAGGAGACCTACTCCTTCGAAGATGATGACATCATGCCCATATTTGACGTACTGATTAAGGGTGGTAAGCTCCGGCTCCCCGATGTCAAATCTCCTGTTGAGGCAACCGAGGAAAATAATCCAAAGTACTGCCATTACCATCATTACGTCCATCATGCGATGCAGGACTGCTACACGCTGAAGCGGTACATCCAACGTCTGCTCGACACCAAGGCCCTCACCTTGAATATCGATGACAATATGGTTGCCGCCAATATGGTATCGCTCCAGTTCGACAATATCCCGGCGACAGAAGCCCAGGACAGGGTAATCCCAATTCCCCTGGCAACGATGGAGGTCGTCAATATTTTTCTAGCTCGTGACCAAACGGCCAAGTTGATACCTCTCACCCCATCACGAAGGGAGGTTATGTTGAATCATCCAGACCTTGCTCTAGACGTAATGAAACAAGTAGCACCTTCAACGATCTAGACAAAAGAAAAGAAATGCAGGTCGTGCCGCATAAATTTTTCCTCAAAAAATACAAATTGTAGACTTCAGATGCTCACCGTAGCTCAACAAGTCTTAGTCTGCACAAAATCCAAGCCCCGTATGGCTCATCAAAAATGGCAAGACAGTGCTTCTCAACGAAATAAATCTCCAGCAGCTGGTAGTGTCCCTCTGCCTATTACGCATATACACGCAACATGTGGTGGTCCTTGGCATAATAAGCAATCGTGTGCATGTGGCGGTGATCTTACGCGCATAATTTAGCCAACTTCTTCATGTGTACACGACAATGTTCCTTTACACCTGACTCCCAGTTTGACACAAGCCAAAGCATCGGTATCATCTGGTGCAACAAATGATGAGCTACCACAGTTTCATCATTACACCCAACAGTCACTCTGTCTCATGCAAAAAATGGGCTTTGACCTACAGAAGGCTAAAGATCTAAATTTTGGTCAAGGACGACGTTTTCCTTTACAATCCGAAAGATATTACAACATCACTCGCAGTGGACTAGGATTCGAAAGCACTAGCACGCATCGTCGCTCCAGTAATACTGTAGTCCGTAAAGTTCGAGTTCCAGACTCCGTCGATAAATAAAAACAGACCTGAACTCTTAATCGAGGACGGTGGATTCTTGAACCCACCAAGGATATTGTTTTCTTAATCCGATACTTTATCAAGGACAATGTCTCCTCGATTCAATAATCCATACAAGCTCGCAAAGCTTAACCAAGAATTTGTCATGTCCATATTACCTCTGAGCAAATATTTTTGTCTACCGTCACGTCCATAATACCTCTGATGGTATCATTCATTTCAACTTGTCATCTGTACTTAGCTCTAAGTACGCCAAGGATGAATCAGCATCCTAGCTGGATCCCGATTCTGTTGTGACTGCTGAAAAGGCCTAGACTGGAGATAAGGACGCTTAGCAGGCCCTGTGATGCTACTGCCCGCCATAAAAGAATCACGGTCTCTCTTAGGCTTCAAGTTCAACTTTCGCTCAACCTTGCGTGCCTCCGCAAGTATCTTAGTATACGTCTCATAGAAAGACGGAATGAGGATCTTTACTTCCCAGTTCAGACCCTCGCGAAAGCGGATAGCTCAAACCTCTGGCTCTCTCACCAAATACTTCGTAAATCGGCTCAACCTCCTAAACTATGTGGCGTACTCCTCCACAGACATGTTTCCCTGAGTAAGGCCCTCAAACTACCTCCCCAAGTCCAATTTGCCCGCCCGAACAAAGAACTTTCTCTTGAAGAAGTCCTTGAATACCTCCCGAGACTGCCCCGCATCAGCAAGAAGTGGCTCATTCCTAAACCAAGTACGGGCAATATCGAACAGCTGAAGTTCCACTACCTCAACATTCAGATCCTCAATAAGACGGGACACCCTCATGAGATGCTCGATATCCTCGAGCAAATCATCAGCGTAAACGATGCCCTCAATCCCCTTGAAGATCCGAGGTTCCAGCTTCTTGAAGTCCTGGATATTACCCGGCCGAAGCAGGGCAACCTGCGTAACAACCTGCTACTAGACCAGAGCTCATTTCTCTACTGCAATAAGGGTAAGTTGATGAGCACTCTCAATACCCTGCTGTAACACGTCGGTCTGCCTCTGGTGAGCCTCTGACTGGGCCCTCTGAGCCTCCATCATCTCGTAAAATAATGTGAACACCTGAGTCACATCTGTCGGCACGGAAGGTGGAGGTAAAAGTCCCTCAAACACAGATGGAACAATCCTCTGTGCTGGAGGTCGACCCCCGAACACAGCTAATACGCCAATCACCGGAGAATTGACTAGTTCAGGCCCTCGGGAAGTCGCAGGTCTCTCATAAACTGCTCATCTCTGCTGTGATCGGGTCTTAGACGGCATCCTGAGGCAAAGCAAAAAGAAATAATCAATATGGCACACGATATAATGTATCCAAAGGAGGACAGTTAAAGCTCAATTATCAAATATCAAGGAAGAACAGTTAAAATGAACAATGAAGTTTTTCTAGTTATGATTGAGTATTCTGAGCCTATAACAGATATCATATATCCTAAAACAGGCTCGTAATAGCACTCAACTTGTAATAGCACTCAAGTCAGAGCACCACTATGAATCGTACTAATCGTGACCTGGAAGACCTGCATGGGCCACCACTAAAAATATGTCACGATCTGTACCCGGTGTAGGGACACGAGTAGTGAACAACTTCCAGCCAACGCCGCAGCATCGACGGTAGAACGCTGTTTGGGTAAACTATACTATCTAACAATAATGATCATCAATGTATATAATGACACCAATAAAATATAAATACTCAATCACAGAACTATAAGATGAAACATTGCACAAATATGATATAAGAAACTAAAATGTCAAGATACAACTCATAAGACAGAAATAATATCCAAAGAGTCACCAAATATAATATAAGACTAGCAGTCAAAGCTGGAGGCAAATCCAGTATAAATAAACCTATTTACTGAGCTACAGTTAAAATGTCATATGTCTCAACTGGGGTGAGTCCCTCCTGAGCCACAGTCTCTAGCTCTAAGCCAACTATGTCCTGAGGCCCGTAATGAGTGGAATATCACTCCTCATTGTCATCTGGGAAAAATATATCCAGTCAAGATTAGAGCAAAGTACACCTCTAACAACATTTCCAAAAAATGATAAAAACTATGTATCAGTAAATAGAGAGCATATACAAGATGGATAGAGGATGGCAGGAATATACAGGAATAAGAAAATGCAGAAAATATGTATAGAAGATATGAACATCATATATGGAATAAAGAGATACGACTATCTAAGTGAGTGAGTACCAGTGACAATATGTGATCGGCTTGAGAACTTGCACAGAAATATAGCCTGGTTAATTGTACGTGAGGTGTATGATTAACACTCACAGGAATACATAAACTACACAGGCAGATATGATCACATATCTACACTAACACTCTCCGCCCCCGAATGGTATAGTGGACCCAACCATGATACGCTACGACACATAAATCAAAGAGCAGGAGGCCAACCTTCTGAGGAATAATGTCTCATCCATGCACATGAATCACATGATATGCACAGGAATCACAGGAATAATAAAATCTCATGACGGAATCCATAAGTACCAATCCGTGTAACAAAGTGTCAGAAAATCAAGGATATCTATACTAAATACAAGAAACATAGAGGATATCATAAACAAAAAACTATCAGAGAATTTACTCGCCTGAAATTCGGTGAACAACATCAAGGATGTCCGAAACAGTTCCTCGGAGACCTAAATATGGAATATTATATCAATACAAGGTTTTAGAATAAAAACAAGTCAAACTAGTTCAAATCAAGGTCATAAAGTTAATTCTAGGTCAAAATGGTCAACACTAGGTCAACACTAGATCAAACTAGTCAAACTAGTCAAACTTGGTCAAACTAACTATTTCTATGTTGTATGAGTCCATCTCTAGGATATAGAGTCCATACACTATGTATCTAGGCTATACTAACTATTTTAGGATACTAATACAATACCGTATCGTAAGATACATATATATATATATATATATATATGAAAATACTATATAAGTTATACAATACTAGTATTCCTAGTTAAACTAGTACTAACGGATACCTTGGCTTTGAGCCAACCCGGTATCACACTATCTAACCGATGTTGACCCAATACCTTGAGTCAACTCTATTACCTTACCTTACCTTGGTAACACAAGGTAATTCTTAACTCTATTTAATACCTACACATGCTCAAATATATAATACTAACTAAGTATCATAACATGTACAATACACTACACCAATATCTAATATATCAAAGCTCACATCTAAGAGTTAACATATACATACATAACACACTTACCTATAACTAACTCATATCAAATATACCATTTAACATATATTACAATAACTAACACATACCCTCATCTAACATATAACTTACAAAACAACATATAACCATATATCAAATACTAACTTCTTACTAATATCTAACTCAATCATTAACTACTAACAATCCAAAAATAATATTGATATTAACTCTAAACCAACTAACAACTACCTAGCAGCTAATTAACATCACCAACAATTGTAAACCCCCAATTTTTCAAATTATTAAATCTTGGATTTTTCCCAATTTTCTGGAATTTTCTGGGAATTTTCTGTAATTAAAATCAAGGCTTTCAATTAATAAATAATTTTTAATTGGCAATAAATAATATTAAAATATCATGAAAATAATATTTTTGGGTGTAAAATGAAAAATTGGACTTAGGATAATTTTTCTGGATTTTTCTGGGCCTCAGACCTATTTTTAAATGCCTGAAAACTAATTAATTAATTATTTAAATTAATTATCTAATTTTATTTATTATTATTATTTTTCTTATTATTTATTTTCTTTTTCTTTTCCTGCCCGGCCCACGGCCCGTTGGGCCGCGGCCCAACCCGCTCCCTTAGCCCAGCCGCCCGTCCTAACGGGTCGGGTCGGGCGCACCCGAACCCGACCCGCTAGCCCGCACCCCCTCGACCCGGTCCCCCTCTCCCCCTCGCCTCCGCCGCGCCCTCCCCCGCATCGGCCGCCCTCGCTCGCCCCACGACCGCCACGTCCTCCGCTCCGCCCGGACAGCTCCCCTCTCTCCTCCCTATATAAACCCCGCCCCTCCGCCGCAGCCACGACCACTGCCACCGCCACCACGCCGCCCTAGCCAGCTCACCTCCACCGCTGCCCCTCGCCTCACCGACCGCCCAGCTCCTCCACCCGCACCACCAGCGCCTCCCTCCTCCCTCGGCGCCGCCCTCCGGCCGACCCCGCAGCTCGAGCAGCAGCAGCCACCAGCAGCAGCAAGCCGCAGCTGCCGGCCGCCCTGAGCCACCGCCGCCCCCGTGGACGCCGCGCCGCCCCTCGGCGAACCGTCCCCCGCCCTCGCCGACGCGTCTCCGGCCAGTCTCCGCCGTCCACGGCCGGAAATCCAGAGAACCCTAACCCTAATTCCCAAATTTTCGTGTCCGACACGAGTCGGACACGACTCGACCCTGAATTTTTAGGTCCCCTTCAAGTACGTGTAACTTTCGCCTCGTAGCTCTGTTTCCAATTCCGCAAATTGCGTTATGAAGCCTGTATGACCCTCTCGGTGTCCGGATAAACTGTTCGGGGCATCGCGTCCTGTGGTGATCGCACACCGCGATCCAAAAACAGGAAAAACCAGACCCTGTTTCACCCCGGAAATGAGTACGCCCCGCCAAACGGGACAACTTGGTCGCGTGCGGTCTTCACAGATGCGTGCGCATCGTCGATACGGACGTGTGAGTCTTTGTGGAAGATGATTCGGGTGTGCGTGCACACCGGAATCAACGCGTATCCGCGGACATCGCCCCGTATCCGTCTTTTCTGCTTTTTACCCTAACTTCTTGTACACTCGTCAGATCGAGACGAAACTTACGCCATCGGACTCGTAGCGATACGCTGGTCCTGTGGGTCAAGTTTGGTTCGATTCTGAGAACGTTGACGAAATCGCGTGTCGTGGGCCCCACAGGCCCCGCTCGACGGGCAATTTTGTGTTCGGCTCCTCGGAATCCAAATCTGGAAGTTCCGTTGGGTTCGTACCAGCGTTCCTGACCTGTTCACACTAAGTTTGGTGAATTTGGAGATCTTTGACCTGGACACGTTTTTCGGTGCAAAGCGGGCCCACCGGCGGACCCCATTTTGACCCGAAACTGCCTTCTTTGCCCTTGTCTCCAAATTGGACCCAAGGATAGGCGTTTCTAGCTATTTGACATCTTCTGAGCATGATGGTAATGTCTATTTCAGCTTTTGGACTCATCTCTGGAATTTCTCCCGTGGGCCAAATTAATCAGATCCAAACAACAGGCAAGTACCTGCACTTCAAGTTAATCTTTATATATTGTGATAATTAATTCCCTGCCTTACATGTACCCTTGATGATTATATATAGTATTAGAAATGCTGGATTTCATGTCTTGAATATCGGAGTTCCTGTCTTATTTTTCATGTCGGGTGGGAGAATACCTAGAAGGCATGTAGTTTACCCTTCCCCTTGTCATGTTTAATAGCTGTTGGTACACGACTGTACCTCAGCCGGATCTCGATTTCCCCTGTTTAATAGCCGTTCATGACGGCCGGATTAGCCTTATAAACCCCTACATGCCAATTATGTATTCTAAAAACAAACACAAGTTCACACAGATAGTTTCTGGTCTTGTTATATATCTTGCTGACTGTTGTAGTTTCAATTCCTGTTTCATTTATTTCTGCTTTCTCGTATTCCTGCTTACAGCTTTAACTCTGAGATACTGATGTTCTGTTATGCAGTTCTTAACTTGAAATTCAACATTTAATTGTCATAAATATTTAGTTTAACATTGTTGTGCACTGTGTACTTTGCTCCTTTCCTGACTAGATCTGTTGATTTAGGCGATGATGAGAATCTTGTCCCTACTTATTATGGTCCCTATGAGGGGACTGATGATACCTATGAGGAGCCAGAACCCACCCAGGAGACCCCTGCTGTAGAGTAGCTAGTAGTAGCTATCTTTCATTTATTTTCTTATCTTATTAATCGGGTTTGTCCCCGATTTCATTTTGAATTCCTGTACTAAAACATTTGAATCTGTTGTCACACTTATTTCAGTTGCAATCTTAAGTTCAATTCTCATTATTATCTTGCCTATGTTATTTATGAATGAGCTAGTTAGTAAATATGGACTTGACCTAGACAGCGTACTACCGCCGACTCTGCGGCGTAGGCTGGACGTACCCACGCACTCGTGCCCGAATTTCCGGGTGCGGGTCGTGACACGTTTTTATGGTGGCCCATGCAGGTCCTATCCTAAAATAGGGTAATACCCTAGGACAGGGTATGGAATAAAATTTGAGGATTCTAGGAAAAGCTCATTCACAGTATAGGGTCCTTATTTCAATTCTTGATATCTTTGCTGCTCAATTTTCCTATCGCCTTTGATTTCCAAGTATTCTATTCTGATCTTCCTATCCCTTAATCTTTCAGAATGGTCCAGACCAGGAACACAGTAGGAGGCATATCAGAACCAGCTGAGCAGAATGTGCCCGAGACTCTTGCACTCCCGCCGCCTCCATCTGTTCCGGAAGTTACTCTGGATGGGACACAGCTACTTGGAGTGTTCCAGGGATTGGTAGAATCCCAGAAAGAACAGACTGCACTTCTGCGGACCAGCCTCTCAGAAGCTCTTAAGTCCCAGGAGTCGTCACTCAAGAGGCCAGGGAGTGCCAAAGATTTCAAGAATCTAAGACCCCTGGAATTTTACGGAACTGAGGGCATTCTCTATGCCGATGAGTGGATAGAGAATGTCGAGAGACTCCTGAAGACTGCTCGGGTCCCTGACGACCTCAAAGTGGAGTCCACAAGCCTGCAACTGTTCGATATTGCTCGAACCTGGTTCAGAGATGAACCCCAACTATCTGCTCCTGACATCACCTGGGAGGACTTCAAGAGGCTATTCAAGGAGAAATTCTACCCCGAAGTGGCTCGGAAAGCTCTCGAAAGCCAATTCGAGAGACTGGAACAAGGTAACCTGTCTGTTGATGAATATACTGCTGAATTTAGCAGGTTAAGCCACTTTGCAGAGTACATGGTTCGTACCCCGGAGGACAGAGCCCGTAGATTCAAGAAGGGGCTGTCTCCGGATATTCGCCTTGCTGTCACCACCAGCCGAGCTCGCACCTATGAAGAAATCCTGAGCGTGGCACAAGGCGTTGAAAGAGATATGGGGCATAAACTGAAACGAGAGAGAGATACAGGAAATGCGGGACCCAACAAACGCCCTTTTCAACAACAACAACAACAACAGCAGAGGGCCCCGCAGCAAACTCAGCGTCCTCTCCCTCGAGCTCCAGCACCCCAACACCAGGCTCAGGGATAGAACCAACAAACTGCTGCTTGTAACTTTTGCCAAAAACCAGGTCATACTTGGCAAGTCTGCAGGAAGAGGCTAGGTGCCTGCCTTTACTGCGGCTCAGCAGCGCACCAAATGAGGGACCGTCCAGCTGCTCAAGGACGCACCGCTGCACCCAAGGCTCCAGCCCAGGCCAGGACCCCAGCAGTACAACAGAGGGGATCCCCACTTCCCACACAACAACAACGCTTTGCTCAGCACCAGCAGCAACAGAGGGGTGCACCGCAGCAAGGCCGTGCTTATGCAATGACTCTGGAAGAAGCTGAGGCCACAGCAGACGTGATCACAGGTTCTGTGCTTATAAATTCAATACCAGCTATTACTTTATTTGACTCTGGAGCTTCACACTCATTCATGTCAGTAGATTTCCTTATGAAGCATAGCTTAATCACTAAATCCCTTAGGAATTGTTATAAGATCATTACCGGTAGAGGAATCATCCCGGTTAGTGATGCCTGTAACAATTGTCCTATTACATTATGTGGAAGAGAACTGTATGCTAGATTACTTGTAATGCCAGTGCCCAGTTTTGACATTATACTGGGTATGGATTGGTTAAGTCAACACCATGCCACAATAGACTGCCACAGAGGTAGTGTAATCTTCAGGCCCCCTGACAAGCCAGAATTTGAATTTACTAGAGGTTCTAGAGAAATGGGTAATAATAAAATTTGTGGAGCCCTAGTAACAGAAGAAGTGCCACTACCTATCATCTCTGAATACCTTGATGTCTTCCCTGAGGATCTCCCAGGCTTACCCCCAGACCGAGAAGTTGAATTCTCCATTGACTTAGTGCCAGGAGCAGCACCAGTGTCCCAAAATCCCTACAGAATCAACAAGAAGGAGATAATAGAACTAAATGAGCAAATTAAAGAACTGGAAGACAAATGCTTCATTAGGTCTAGTGTCTCACCCTGGGGAGCTCCAGTATTATTTGTGCCCAAGAAGGACGGAACATCCCGAATGTGTATTGACTATAGGGCCTTGAATGCCTTAACAATTAAGAATAAGTATCCCCTGCCCAGGATAGAAGACCTATTTGATCAGTTGAGTGGAGCTCGGGTATTTTCAAAGATTGATTTGAGGTCTGGTTACCACCATGTAAGGGTGAGGAAGGAAGACATCCCTAAAACTGCTTTCAATACCCGGAACGGACACTACGAATTCTTAGTAATGCCGTTCGGGTTGACGAATGCTCCAACAGTTTTTATGAACTTGATGAACAGAGTTTTCCAGCCATACCTAGACAAATTTGTAGTAGTCTTCATTGATGATATTTTGATCTACTCCAAGACCCCCGAAGAACATGAAGAACATTTGAGGTTAGCATTGGAGACTTTGAGGAAGAAAAAACTTTATGGAAAATTATCTAAATATGCTTTCTTCCTAGACAAAGTAGAATTCTTGGGACATGTTGTGACTGGAGATGGAATAGCAGTAGATCCTAAGAAGATAGCTGCAGTAGAATCCTGGCCCACTCCAGACTCTGTAGCAGAGATTAGAAGCTTCCTGGGACTAGCTGGCTACTATCGGAAGTTTGTGAAGGACTTTGCAAGAATTGCGGAGCCCATGACAAAATTAACAAGGAAGGACGAAGAGTTCACCTGGACCGATGAATGTCAGCATGCTTTTGAGGAATTGAAGAAAAGACTGACTTCTGCCCCTATTCTGACCTTACCCTCTGGAACCGGAGGTTTCGCTATTTATAGTGATGCTTCCGGAAAAGGTCTAGGTTGTGTTTTGGAGCAGAACAAGAAAGTAATAGCATATGCCTCTAGACAGCTTCGACCCCATGAAAAGAACTATCCAACTCATGATTTAGAATTGGCAGCTGTCATTTTTGCTCTTAAACTATGGAAGCATTATCTTTATGGAGAAAGGGTGGAAATATTTACAGACCATAAAAGTTTAAAATATATCTTCACTCAGAAAGAGCTGAACATGAGGCAAAGAAGGTGGCTGGAACTAATGAAAGACTTTGATATCACCCTTCAATATCATCCTGGGAAGGCCAATGTAGTTGCGGATGCTCTAAGCAGGTATCCTATGGCGATGTACTTGACTATGGACAGACACCTGCTAGAGGACTTGGAAAGTTTAGGTATTGAAGTAATCATCCCAGGAAAAGAAGGCCAAATGATGAACTTGCAGATTCAGTCTACTTTAATAGACAAGATCAAGGAGGCTCAGTTTCAAGACGAAGGCCTGCGAAGCCTCCGAGGACAAGTGCAAGCTGGATTAGTGGAAGATTTCAGAATTCATGAAGATGGATCACTGAGGCATGGCGACAGATTATGTGTACCTCAAGGAGACATAAGAGAAGAAGTTATGCAAGAGGCGCACAGATCGCAATACTCTATACACCCAGGAGCCAACAAGATGTACAAGGACCTGAGGACGCATGTTTGGTGGCATGGCATGAAAAGAGAAGTAGCCAGGTTCGTATCTCATTGTTTAGTGTGCCAGCAAGTCAAGGCAGAAAGACAAAGACCTGGAGGATTGCTTCAACCACTACCCATTTCGGAGTGGAAGTGGGAACATATCACAATGGATTTTGTTTCCGGACTTCCAAGGACACCTAGTGGAAAGGATGCAATCTGGGTGATAGTAGATAGACTGACCAAGTCTGCACATTTTCTATCTTTCAAAGTGGGGCTATCTACAGAAAAGCTGGCAGATTTATATATCAGACACATTGTCAGACTGCATGGAGTTCCAGTAAGTATTGTCTCCGACCGAGATTCAAGATTCATCTCTCACTTCTGGAAGAGCTTACAAGCCTGCTTGGGGACGCAACTCAAATTCAGCACAGCTTATCATCCCCAAACCGACGGACAATCGGAACGTACAATCCAGACATTTGAAGATATGCTCCGTACATGTGTTCTGGATTTTGGAGGATCCTGGGAAGACTATCTACATCTTGTGGAGTTCTCTTATAATAACAGTTACCAAGCAAGTATTGAGATGACTCCATTTGAAGCTCTGTATGGACGAAGATGTCGTACCCCGCTATCATGGGACGACGTTGGAGAAAGAGCCCTGCTGGGACCAGAGATGGTGATCGATTCAGCTGAGAAGGTAAAGCAAATAAGGGACAGACTTCAAGTGGCTCAAGACAGGCAACGACATTGGGCAAATAGCCACCGAAGGCCCTTGGAATTTGAGGTAATTAAATTTATTCAAGTCAATTTAAACATTTTGCTTATGGAACTAAGACTTGATTATGACTTTATTAAAGGTTGGAGAGCTGGTATTTATAAAGATTTCCCCGACACGTGGCACCATTAGGTTCGGAAGGAGTAAAAAACTCAGCCCCAGATTTATTGGACCTTTTGGCATACAGGGGAAAATCGGAGAAGTGGCATACCGACTGGCATTGCCACCCTCTCTGGATGGAGTACATAACGTCTTCCACGTGTCGCAGCTGAGGAAGTACGTGTCGGACCCCAACCACATTTTGGATCACTCAGAGCTCGAAGTAGGCCCAAGTCTGACTTACCAAGAGCAACCCGTGGAGATACTGGATCGATCGGAGAAAATTCTGCGGAACCAGGTTATCTCCCTGGTTCGCGTAGCTTGGAAGCACCATTCTCCCGGCGAATCCACCTGGGAGCGAGAAGACGAGATTAGAGAGCGATACCCCTATCTTTTTGAACCCTGAGGTATATTTAATTTTTCCGGCCTTTCTTTTTGTCCCATTGTTATTTTTAAATTTCGAGGACGAAATTTTTGTAAGTTGGGTAGGTTGTAAACCCCCGAATTTTCAAATTATTAAATCTTGGATTTTTCCCAATTTTTTGGAATTTTCTGGGAATTTTCTGTAATTAAAATCAAGGCTTTCAATTAATAAATGATTTTTAATTGGCAATAAATAATATTAAAATATCATGAAAATAACATTTTTGGGTGTAAAATGAAAAATTGGACTTAGGATAATTTTTCTGGATTTTTCTGGGCCTCAGACATATTTTTAAATGCCTGAAAACTAATTAATTAATTATTTAAATTAATTATCTAATTTTATTTATTATTATTTTATTTATTATTATTTATTTTCTTTTTCTTTTCCAGCCCGGCCCACGGCCCGTTGGGCCGCGGCCCAACCCGCTCCCTCAGCCAAGCCGCCCGTCCTAACGGGTCGGGTCGGGCGCACCCGAACCCGACCCGCTAGCCCGCACCCCCTCGACCCGGTCCCCCTCTCTCCCTCGCCTCCGCGTCGCGCGCCGCCTCCGCCGCGCCCTCCCCCGCACCGGCCGCCCTCGCTCGCCCCACGACCGCCACGTCCTCCGCTCCGTCCGGGCAGCTCCCCTCTCACCTCCCTATATAAACCCCGCCCCTCCGCCGCAGCCACGACCACTGCCACCGCCACCACGCCGCCCTAGCCAGCTCGCCGCCACCGCTGCCCCTCGCCTCGCCGACCGCCCAGCTCCTCCACCCGCACCACCAGCGCCTCCCTCCTCCCTTGGCGCCGCCCTCCGGCCGACCCCGAAGCTCGAGCAGCAGCAGCCACCAGCAGCAGCAAGCCGCAGCCGCCGCTGCCGGCCGCCCTGAGCCACCGCCGCCCCCGTGGACGCCGCGCTGCCCCTCGGCGAACCGTCCCCCACCCTCACAGACGCGTCTCCGGCCAGTCTCCGCCGTCCACGGCCGGAAATCCAGAGAACCCTAACCCTAATTCCCAAATTTCCGTGTCCGACACGAGTCGGACACGACTTGACCCTGAATTTTCAGGTCCCCTTCAGGTACGTATAACTTTCGCCTCATAGCTCTGTTTCCAATTTTGCAAATTGCGTTATGAAGCCTGTATGACCCTCTCGGTGTCCGGACAAACTGTTAGGGGCATCGCGTCCTGTGGTGATCGCACACCGCGATCCAAAAACAGGAAAAACCAGACCCTGTTTTACCCCGGAACTGAGTATGCCCCGCCAAACGGGACGACTTGGTCGTGTGCGGTCTTCACAGATGTGTGCGCATCGTCGATACGGACGTGTGAGTCTTCGTGAAAGCTGATTCGGGTGTGCGTGCACACCGGAATCAACGCATATCCGCGGACATCGCCCCGTATTCGCCTTTTCTGCTTTTTATCCTAACTTCTTGTACACTCGTCAGATCGAGACGAAACTTACGCCATCGGACTCGTAGCGATACGCTGGTCCTGTGGGTCAAGTTTGGTTCGATTCTGAGAACGTTGACGAAATCGCGTGTCGTGGGCCCCACAGGCCCCGCTCGACGGGCGATTTTGTGTTCGGCTCCTCGGAATCCAAATCTGGAAGTTCTGTTGGGTTCGTACCAGCATTCCTGACCTGTTGACACTAAGTTTGGTGAATTTGGAGATCTTTGACCCGGACACATTTTTCGGTGCAAAGCGGGCCCACCGGCGGACCCCGTTTTGACCCGAAACTGCCTTCTTTGCCCTTGTCTCCAAATTGGACCCAAGGACAGGCGTTTCTAGCTATTTGACATCTTCTGAGCATGATGGTAATGTCTATTTCAGCTTTTGGACTCATCTCTGGAATTTCTCCCGAGGGCCAAATTAATCAGATCCAAACAACAGGCAAGTACCTGCACTTCAAGTTAATCTTTATATATTGTGATAATTAATTCCCTACCTTACATGTACCCTTGATGATTATATATAGTGTTAGAAATGTTGGATTTTATGTCTTGAATATTGGAGTTCCTGTCTTGTTTTTCATGTCGGGTGGGAGAATACCTAGAAGGCATGTAGTTTACCCTTCCCCTTGTCATATTTAATAGCTGTTGGTACACGACTGTACCTCAGCCGAATCTCGATTTCCCCTGTTTAATAGCCGTTCATGACGGCCAGATTAGCCTTATAAACCCCTACATGCCAACTATGTATTCTAAAAACAAACACAAGTTCACACAGATAGTTTCTGGTCTTGTTATATATCTTGCTGACTGTTGTAGTTTCAATTCCTGTTTCATTTATTTCTGCTTTCTCGTATTCCTGCTTACAGCTTTAACTCTGAGATAGTGATGTTCTGTTATGCAGTTCTTAACTTGAAATTCAATATTTAATTGTCATAAATATTTAGTTTAACATTGTTGTGCACTGTGTACTTTGCTCCTTTCCTGACTGGATCTGTTGATTTAGGCGATGATGAGGATCTTGCCCCTACTTATTATGGTCCCTATGAGGGGACTGATGATACCTATGAGGAGCCAGAACCCACCCAGGAGACCCCTGCTGCAGAGTAGCTAGTAGTAGCTATCTTTCATTTATTTTCTTATCTTATTAATCGGGTTTGTCCCCGATTTTATTTTGAATTCCTGTACTAAAATATTTGAATCTGTTGTCACACTTATTTCAGTTGCAATCTTAAGTTCAATTCTCATTATTATCTTGCCAATATTATTTGTGAATGAGCTAGTTAGTAAATATGGACTTGACCTAGACAGCGTACTACCGCCGACTCTGCGGCGTAGGCTGGACGTACCCACGCACTCGTACCCGAATTTCCGAGTGCGGGTCGTGACAACAATACACCATCACAACCCCTAAGTGTAACCCAACCCCCATCAACAAGTGGCTGTTGCTCCCCTCCATAGCAGCCTTGCTGCTGCTGTTGTCCCAAATGGGTAGCACTGATGCTGCCATTGCTCCTACCGAGCATGGCCCAAGAGCTTCCACTGCTGCTGCTCCTCTGAGCAACACAACCCGACTCCTTAACCACTATGCACCCTGGTATGCACAGTCCAAGACTGGACCCGACAATACCTGTGTGCATAATTGAACTTCCCCCTCTTCTCTCTCAGTCCAACTCTCATTTCAGTCCATATATGAAACAAAATTAGTCCCCACAACTCCTCCTTAGTCCACCAATACCAATATAACCGTCCATATATCCACCAACAGTCCACATACATCATGAACAGTCCACATACAACTAATAAATCTATCTAACACCATAATTAACAAGCTATATATATATATATATATATATATATATATATATAACTTAAATCAATAACCAATAGCTATACACAAGTCTAAAAGAATTAGAAAGCAAAGTATCAAACACGTGGATTGCACCATACATGTATCACACTCAATCTATAATACGCTTGCGATACGGCCCCACCATACCACCAAACATATCCCAAAGGACACGAACAAGTCTAGAATCATAATTAGAAGTACTATGAAGAGCTAGCTACTCATCTACGTGTCCGTGTCAAAATATGACATGCTCAAAATCCCGTATCGAAGGAAAATTTCTAAATCATTCTGTTTCACCA
Organism: Iris macrosiphon; assembly: GCA_036927795.1. Taxonomy (NCBI): domain Eukaryota; kingdom Viridiplantae; phylum Streptophyta; class Magnoliopsida; order Asparagales; family Iridaceae; genus Iris; species Iris macrosiphon. Next base: position 180,871,277 of record JAYESA010000002.1, on the reverse strand, counting down.
AATTGGCATAATACGGCCTACACGTATCCAATTGTGGACACGAAACTAGTCCCACACAATCAAATACGTCAATTTGGTCTAGTTGTCCTATTAAAAAATACAAGATGCACCAATCTCAGATTTCTCCCAAATTAGGCACAAATTAAGCCATAACTTCCAAATTAAGGGTCCATAGTAGTCAAATTTTCTTCCTATAGGTAGCCCTAGTACATGGGAGGGTTCATAATGACTAAACTATAGATTTAAGGTCTATATAGAAGAAAAATTCTGAATTATACCTATTGAGAGATGGATTTCCAATACAAGTCTCCAGTTGGAAGCAAAGAGCCCTCAACTTGTGCTCCTTCCTCCTTCTTGTAGATCCTTGCCTCATCCTTGCTCCAATAGCCTTCAATGGTGAGTAGAGAAGGAATTGGAAGAGAATTTGGATAGGAATTTGTGTAGGAAATAAAGAAATTTGGAAGAGAAATATTCTAGATCTAGAATTGAAATAAAATGAATGAAGAGAGAGTCTTTACTCCTTCCCCTATGGTCGGCCCCTTCCCCCTCTTCCAAGAAATGTACAAAGTCGAAATTACCCCTTGGGGCTTGTCATGAAGAAAAGGATTAAGAAGAAAGCTTCTATTCTTAATGGTTTGACTAATTAAATTATTAATTTAATGAATTGGGCTAGTTATTAGGCTCAAGTCTTAAATAACAAATTGTTGGTTCAAGTCTCAAGTGACAGAGCAATTCTAGAAACAATAAATAAATAATACAAGAATTTAAATATTAACAAGCACAATAAATTATTAAATTATAAAAATGACCAAAATATCCTTCCTAGAAAATATGATAGTGATAGAGCAATCCTCAGGTCTATCTTCATTCTCGGATAGACTACAACCAGCAAATCACTCCTCAGAGAGTTTCTCGGACATTGGTTCACGTCTATATTACCTATGAACTACTATCCTAACATTCCTCCTCGGCTGAGTTTGCCATATCCATATTACCTCTGAGCAAACCTCCCGGGTCTTGGCTATCGATCATTACGTCCATATTATTTCTTATATCGATTGCCATCTCCACTTATCATCCGTACTTACCAAGGTACGTCAGCGGTGTTAAGTCCATAAAATCTGCCACGTCCTTATCACCTCTGGTAGGGCTTGTTCTAAATCTATTACTTGCACTCAGGTGCGCAAGAAGTAATCGGTCAAAAAACCTATCACGTCTACATTACCTCTGATAGAAATTATTTTTGAACTTATTATTTGCACTCAACGTGCGCGACAAATAATAGGCCCACCTAAGTCCTCCAGTGGGACATCTTAGACAAGCTGCGATATTGTACCACGTCCATATTACCTCTGGTATGGTATCGAAAGCTCACATAAACAATTGTAAATGAATGAAATAACTTTTATTTCTTTCTACGAAGAGAAATTGAAAGAAAAACTACATTTGAGGGATTGTCAAGATCCCCAGCTAGAAGGCAAAATGGGGACATGAAAGAGCAAAAGTAGAACTACTGGGGCTATGAGTCGTAGCATAACTCTGATATCCGCTCATGAAGACGAGCAATATGGCCATCCAGGCACCTCTGGGTCCAGCGCTCAACTTCCTGGGCCATAACCTCGGGATCCTCGTAGCGGACGTAGGACTCGTGTCTGTCCTCTAGCTGTTGCACCAAAACCGTAATGCCATCCGTATTCTACACTACCTGGCTCGCTTCGGTTCAGATGTCCTCCTCATCTTGCTGGGCCTCTCGCTGCCTATTCTCCTATGCGTCAATCTCGACCTGAAGCTTTCTGGTTCTCTCAGTCAGGTCCAGTTGCCGGGATAGGCACTCTTCTCTGAGATCGCCCAACCGGTCACGCCTCTCCTGCAAATTCTGGAGATCACATTGTAAATATTTTATAGACGAAGCAAAGAAGTCCTTATCTGTCGCCACCTTCTTCGAGAATTCGTTATATTCATGGAATGTCAGTATTCCCATATCCGCCTGCTGGTACTGGTGCAGTTCCGTTAGGCATTTCTCCATCTCCACCAGTTTATGGCCCAGAAAGTCAGCTATATGTTCAAAACCGGGGATTCCCCTCAGAGAGTGGACCTGGCCCTTAGCAAAGTGCCTTGCCCAGGCAAAATATTTGTTGCGCTCCAACACGCCCTCGATCCTTTTGCTTCAAGAACATGTGAAAGCTCCGAATGGAGAACTTGACATTCTCGTCAATCTCTTCCAATGTAGCTAGAGTGAGAGGCGACGGGAATGAATAAGAGGTAGCAGGTACAACAGGAGGGACAACGATGTTAGGAAACCATAAAGGCGAAGCAGCAGTAGAAGAGAAACCAGCAGTCCTGTCGGCGATCCAATCTTTCATGGACGCACGAAGTGCCAGGATACCCGACATCTGAACCACGAACGCCGGAGTAGTACTAAGAATGAGGACAGAAGTAACGGGGTGCCTCGCCGCATCGGATCCTACCGGTGTACCATCCCTAGATTGAGTCGCGACAGCTTCAGAAGTTGATCCAGCGACCTAAAGGACCTCATCGCGGTGGCTTACTACCTCGTTGTCCAAAGAGGCTTCAGCCGCAGAACCCCCAGCGACAAAAGTTAGAAGAGCAGCTGCCACACCATAAGGTCCTGTAACAACAGGAACCTCCTCCGTCACATCCACAGTAGGGAGCACGAAGGGCTATTCGTCGCCTCCAGAAAAGTAAAGAAGGGACTCAGACCTTCCCCTAACGAGCTCACTACCCTCTTCTTCCGTGATGCCTTCCTCCACGGTCACGTCCACGACCTTCAGGGGAGAGGTAGGGTCTATAGAACTAGAATAACCTACAATTAAATTCGCCCAGAGAATGTGAAGCTGAAGCCGAGAAATCTCTTCCAAAGAAAAGTTGTTAAATAACATATCCGGAGAAGACAACGGGACCTGAAACTTAGTATCGCGTACTAGGTCATCGACACTACTCGGGGTTTGAGGGATCCGAAGGATGACCTGACCCGAAGCTTCAATATTAAAGAGGTAATGGATCCAGGCCTTATTGTGGGGTAAAGTTTCCTCTGTGCTTCTGTCATTCTTCTTCGAAATTTGCTGGCAAGTGTTATGATGGCACAACAATTCTCGGTACACTACGAGAAACCCTGGATGCTGTTTCTCTAACTCCTTGAATTCCTCATTATCAGGCGTATACTACTTATACCATTCGCTGCCCCAGGGCAACCACGAAACATCGTACATCTCGTGGAGGGCAAGTCTCATCTCCCCACCAGGAGTAAAGAAGGTCCTGGTACGATAGTTGTACATCTCGATCAAAGCCACGAGCAACTTTGGGTTCTTCTTCAAACCGTAACAGGAACCCCTTATGGCGTAATAGAGGTTGGCCTCCTTCAGGGGCTACTCGTACTTCCCTAGCACCAATAGGGTCAAATTAACCAAGAAGACGAATGAGGCACCCAATTGAACAACCATATTTCCCCTTGGGATATGACCCCTTGTCTGCGAGCTGGTTCAGAAAAGTGTCAGCTCCATAGATACGAACATTCGCCTCCCATCTCATTTATGAAAGCGCCAGGTTCCAACCCGTGAAGAGAATAAGAAAATGATTCCTTAGTTGTCGCTTCTCTCTTCAGTTTAGACTTAAAACGAATACGGCCAACTTGGGCTCCCTTTTGGTCTGGGGTCAGGGTGCCCAAGATCTTCCTTGGGAGGTATACCATATTGAAGACCGACAAAGGCAAGTGATGCTCCATAATAGGTATATGTTTCTTCATCCCGCCAGAGGAGAAGGTCCAGCTATCCATTTTATTCACTACCTTAGCATCTGAGATAGTGAGAGCATCCCTAAATAGGAAGATGGACTTCAAGTGAGAAACATCCTTCGAACCTCCAATCGGCCCAGAGTTTAACTGGATAAGCAGAAAGAACGAAGACTGGTCCATTATTAACTTCATTCTTGCCTTAGACTGACCCTTGTTTATCTAGGCCTGGATATTTGCCACTATGTGGTTGAACCTTACGCCCAATATGGCCTGAGCACGACACACAAGAACCTTCCCTAACGGAGCCACGGGTAAAGTTACTGCAAAACCAGAGATAAGAAGACAGTTAGAACCCTCGGGATGACATGCACATCAAAAATAAACTTGAGCGCATAAAGGGCCGCATATAATACACGTGACCTAGTCACGAACATGACCTCCATGCGATCGAGTCACAACAAGACCTCCATGCGGTCGAGTCAAGACCAGCACATGCTGTTAAAGTAAGACCCATGCATAAAATATGCATCATTGTCATATGGATAGGTCCGTAAATATTCTAATCATGCAGCAGACCGTACGCGAAGCGTCCAGACGTCTGTAATCCTTTCCCCCAAATTTTATCTGGGATGATATCTGAACATCCTCATGAAAAGAGGAAGAAGTCTCCATGGTGCTAGGTATGGAAGCCTGGCGCTTCCCCTTGTCGTTATTCTTCACGGAAACAGAAGATGAAGCCTTGGGCGCCATGGCAGATGGTCGGAGAAGGTGATCGGAGTAGGAAAAAAGTCGCAGATGAAGGAACAGAAGAATTCAGAGGCAAAAAAGTTCGTCTCTCTCCCCGGAGACTCCTATTTATAGGCGGCCAAAGAGATAAGGGCAGCCCCCTCGGTTTTCGCGTCCAGCTGTCAGTCTCTACGGTGGACGGTTGGGTTCACGAGATGGCCTTACCTTCGTAACCGTCAGCTTGGAATCCGTGTGAAGAGGTGGGTCAGAATCCAATAGGAGATCCGCTTCAAAATCGAAACAAATCTGTCAGTTAATGCAGAAGTGACAGCCTGGAGGCACTCAACCATGCGGCCCTTAACCAAGCGGTCCCAATGTCCATGAGACACAATATCCATACGACACAATATCCATGCGACTAAAAGTATTTTTCCTCCATGCTTCTTATTCAAAGTATTTCAAACTTGACAGTTTAAAATTTTTGAAGGGGGTCATGTAGAAGCAGAAAAAATATGCATCCATGTGTCCAACAACTATGTGTAGTTCCCCGTTCTCCCTATTCGGGGAGCGCGACTAAAAAATACTTGATATCGTTCGATCGGGATAGATTGAATCAAGATACTTTTTCCGTTATGGATTGGTTTCTTCGGAATCATGTCCCACATTCAACGGATCGTGCCTCAAGGAAGGACTCGACGGCAGAGTCGAGAGAGGTCTTTCTGTTGTGCTAGTTTTCTTATCCATTTTCGATGCTGCTTGGTTGCCTTTTTGTTGGTTTTATGACTTGCATTTTCTTGAACGGTTTCGATGGATTTCATTGCCTTCGTTCTTAGAATTTTCTATTTCATATCGAACCTTTCGAGACTGAAATAGAAGATATTGATCATCTGTTGGTGCGTGCAGGTGATCGGGTAGGCGACGCACGAGCGGAGTCTTGAAGATCTCCCATTTCTCTTCTCAATTCACCTACTTGTGAGTGACTTTATTTAGATTAGCGCCCTTCATCCAAGTCTTTGTTCTTAGTAAATTGACTCATTTATGCATCTCGATCAAGCGATACCAAAAAATAATAAGATTGAGTCAGAATAAAGAAAAAGTAGGCTTGAAACACTTATAATGCTTGTCACACGGAGTTCTATGCGATCATATTGATGCGTGCATGCCCGTTATACATATAGCTATTTTGTGTTCAGTTGTAGTTAGAATTTATTCACCTATGACTGCTCAATGAATAATATATTACTTGTGAATTGATCATAACAGCCAGTAGACTATGCCACCACATTGTGCTAAAGCAGTTCCGTTCTTATTGATGTTTGAAATGCTTCGCATATTAACTTAGTGTTCCGATCGTCAATGGTCATGGATAATCTTGTACACAAGGGTCTTGGTTCCTTTGAACGGTTGCTGGGGCACCGGGGCCGTTTCGTCCTGGGCGAAACATCAGTTAGTCATGCTAGCAACTTAGCACGGGTGAGACAAAAGTTTGTAGCAGAGCTCGCTACCTGCGCTGCAAGCATCACCGCCTACCCAGACTATAATCTATGACGGCTCATCAATGCAGTGATCTTTGTGTATATTTAAACTGTGCAGAATAACTATGTCTTTATGGCAGGGAAGTTCATGGTAAGTTTTGTACAGGTGGTCCGGACGGTAAAAGTAAAGTCACCAAAAGGTGGCACATTTTGTTATATCATTCCATTCTATCTCATATAAAGAATTGAACTAAGAAAAGATAGAAAGATCATATAATAAAGATGTTGCATGTTCACATGAATACAATATTGATTTGGTATGTTGGGTTAGCTCACCTTCACCGGTACTTTTTGAACTACTGACCCTCGTTGCAGCAAGTTCCCCGAGCCGAGGCGACGCGGCGAGGAGCTGAAGCTTTCTCCAAACCTTCCCGAATCAGTGGGCGTGTTCGTGCTGTGACTTTTGAAGCCCAAGTACATACTAAAGAAAGGAGAATGCACTTCCCTTTTGAAGCTCCTAGGTGATGGTGCTGACTCGCACCCAAGGTGTTTTGTATTTTTGAAATACTAGTAAAGGATATAATGTATGGATCGACTATCTCATTTTGCGTCCAAGTTGTAAGCCCATGCGGCATCTTCTTACTTTTGGGTCAAGATTCTGTAAACAGATGTTCATTATCAATAAAAGAGGACTTTTCTTTATATCATGGTGTGATATCTTATTTGCGTACTCTGTTGCATGGTTCTAAAGTATATCATTATGCCTAAGCCTTGTACACGCGCGTCTTACGCGTGCACGACATCACACCCGGGGACAATTATTGACTTAGCGAAATCGGGTCATAACATATTGGTATCAGAGCATGATTTCAGATCCTTTGACCTTCGTGTCAGAAAAGTTTCTTAAAATGACCCTGTCCCTCCCAGTTGAATCCTTGAATTAGCTTGGCCAAAATAAGATGCGTTCCATACAGTGAGTCCATAATATATTTTTAGACTGATACAAGTTACTTTTCTTTGAAGGAACGACCTCAGAGCCGGGTGCACAAGTGCAGATAGTGTAACACCCCGTTCCGCTCAAGCGGACTGCCGTTGCAAACGGCAATAGTGCAACTGTCCCGACCCATTTTGCCTCAAACAAGAAGCAAATGATATCCAGACTTGTCCCTACAGGAATCCGGCTTAGGCTTTCAGAGGCTCGCTTGACGTATCGCTCTACCGAGACGAATTATCGCTAAGGTGGGTGGCTACGGTAAACTTGTCTTTGCTTAGCCAGCACACAAAAAATCTGGAATATTTATGCTAGTTGCTAGGTGATTCACCCCTGCATGCTAATAAATCCATCGCACCTAGCTAAGGGAATAATCCCAACTTGTATTGCTTATGCTAGAACATGGAAATTGAAATACTGTTTGTATTCAGACCCTCGCATGCTAAGTCCCTAACGGTTTCATCTCTCGGCTTACATTCGGGTCCGAGCAAACGTGTTTACTTATGTCCCTTAGAAACGCATGCTTGTCTGCTTGAATGTTGCCACATTTTCATCTAAATCCCAGGAGACTACTACGTAGTCGTTCCGTGCCTGAATGAACCTGCAAGTATCCGGGACCGTTAGGTCACCCAAGGCAAATCCCCGAACCAGGGGAATGCATCAAGGCAAGTTAATCACTGTACAGAATCATGATTCAAGCATCTCCTGTACTCGTGCAATACTGTACTACTGTTCTACTGTACCACTGTACTCATGTTCTACAGTACTCGTGTATCTCGTGAAATTGGAAAAGACCCTGACCTGCATGTCGCGGACAACTCAGAAACGAGGTATAGTTCCACGGACGGTCTCCGGGGCACTGGGGCCGCTCCGATCCGGATGGAACTCAATTATTTCAGCCTACTGTACTGGACGAGATAGTGTGCAGCGCCCACCGTTCTTTCGCTGCATACCATCCGCTCCACGGCTGAACTCTACTGTATAGTCTACTGTACTAAACTAGATGGCTTGTAGCACCACTGTACTTTTGTTGTAAACCATTCTCGTTTAAGACTAGTGTCCTTAATGGCTATGTCAGCGACTCATGTTCATATAGATAAGTCATCCTCGCTTAGCGGCTATCAGCGTGCAAGTCACTGCATCGCATCAATGAACAACTAAACACCTGAACGATCATGTTAAAATGACCCTCGTGTTTGCATATGCTATGCCCTGAATGCTTATACTTGTCCGTGCTTGAATTAACAATGTTGCCTCAATGTTTGCCTTGGACAGGGAAGGAGATGGTAAGTTGGTAAGTCTCGCCGTGTTTCCTCTCATGTTGCACGGCGCACTGCCCGACACGTTAGGCTATTCAATATTTGCATGAAACTGATCCTAAGGCAACTAGAAAGACAACTTAATAGTTGGTGCACGGAACTTATATTACGTGTTTGGATTTGTCGAGCGGGCGAGTAGCTTCCCCACCAGTGCATTCAATGTACTGATAATCCACCAGTTTGTGTGCAGGGTGCGGAAGAACCTCGTTCGGTGCTGATGCCTCCAATGTGCGTGCTTAGGCGTGGAGATCACTCCGAAGCAACGGTGCGTCCGGGTCAGAAGCACATATACAAGACATAATATTGGAACATAGCCCGAACTCGCCTGAACATCGCCTGTACAATCATTCCACAGTTGTAGCCACTTGGCACGCTTTTACTATTTCAAAGAGAGAGTCTTGAGCGACTTGTAATCTCGGCTTACGCCGTCTGTAACACTTGTTTATATCAATAAAAGAGTTGCTTTACTTCAAACTTGTGTTTCAATGCTTCCGCTATATTATCGACTCAGTGAACCTGTTACCAAATCGCTATGCATTTATGACTCCGCTGCAATCGGACAATCTGTGCGACTATGTGGCTTAGAACTCTTGCCGCCAGCAAATGAACCATGGCCTTGCACGGGCATGGATCACGCTCGTGCGGCATCACGCCCGGATGGGTCAAGTGATCGTTCCGCGAGAGCGCTGGCGAGGGTGATTCCCGCCTAGCGGGAACGGCCGATTTGCCTGCGGGAGATCGGGACCTGACATAGTGGTATCAGAGCCTGGCTTCTACGCCTTTGAACTTCATTTCGATATCTCTGTTTCGAAAGCTCGTTCGTGGGTTATGTGCACGCTCTCTCTCAATGCCTCGATGGGATGTTCCAACAATAAGTCTAAATACTTTCAAAATACGTTTTGAATGATATGCTTGCTTGTATGTTGTTGTGCTGCGAGTGGCCTTTGTGCCAACCTGTGCGAACCCTTGAGAGTATCGCTAGTAGCTTGTCCAATTTTACTAACTCTAAGTTTGTTTGAATGCATCTATTCGAGGGACGCCTTGAACTAGTGCACCATCCAAGACTTAAGAAAAGGTAAAACTCGAGTGCTAAGACTTCGCTATCACTAAGCTGGTTGACGTGCTCACGCTAGAAGTGCACTTCGAAAGTGCGCATGATCCAGTCTAAGCGATATGCTGATTTTGACGCTTGTGCAAGTGAATATCCAAATGAACAAGTACAACGACTTGTCTAGGATTGCCTCAACCCTAGATTACTGCTTGTCCTCAGTAAGTCTCGAGGACGAGACTTTTTCTGAGTTGGGTAGGATGTAACACCCCGTTCCGCTCAAGCGGACTGCCGTTGCAAACGGCAATAGTGCAACTGTCCCGACCTGCTTTGCCTCAAACAAGAAGCAAATGATATCCAGACTTGTCCCTACAGGAATCCGGATTAGGTTTTCAGAGGCTCGCTTGACGTATCGCTCTACCGAGGTGAATCATCGCTAAGGTGGGTGGCTACGGTGAACTTGTCTTTGCTTAGCCAGCACACATAAAATCTGGAATATTTATGCTAGTAGCTAGGTAATTCACCCCTGCATGCTAATAAATCCAACGCACCTAGCTAAGGGAATAATCCCAACTTGTATTGCTTATGCTAGAACATGAAAATTAAAATACTATTTGTATTCAGACCCTCGCATGCTAAGTCCCTAACGGTTTCATCTCTCGGCTTACCTTTGGGTCCGAGCAAACGTGTTTACTTATGTCCCTTAGAAACGCATGCTTGTCTGCTTGAATGTTGCCACGTTTTCATATAAACCCCGGGAGACTACTACGTAGTCGTTCCGTGCCTGAATGAACCTGCAAGTATCCGGGACCGTTAGGTCACCCAAGGCAAATCTCTGAACCAGGAGAATGCATCAAGGCAAGTTAATCACTGTACAGAATCATGATTCAAGCATCTCCTGTACTCGTGCACTACTGTACTACTGTTCTACTGTACCACTGTACTCCTGTTCTACAGTACTCGTGTATATCGTGAAATTAGAAAAGACCCTGACCTGTATGTCGCGGACAACTCGGAAACGAGGCATAGTTCCACGGACGCTCTCCGGGGAACTGGGGCCGCTCCGATCTGGATGGAACTCAATTGTTTTAGCCTACTGTACCGGACGAGATAGTGTGCAGCGCCCACCGTTCTTTCGCTGCATACCATCCGCTCCACGGCTGAACTCTACTGTATAGTCTACTGTACTAAACGAGATGGCTTGTAGCACCACTGTACTTTCGTTGCAAACCATTCTCGTTTAAGACTAGTGTCCTTAATGGCTATGCTAGCGACTCATGTTCATATAGATAAGTCATCCTCGCTTAGCGGCTATCCGCGTGCAAGTCACTGCATCGCATCAATGAACAACTGAACACCTGAACGATCATGTTAAAACGACCCTCGTGTTTGCATATGCTATGCCCTGAATGCATATACTTGCCCGTGCTTGAATTAACAATGTTGCCTCAACGTTTGCCTTGGATAGGGAAGGAGATAGTAAGTTGGTAAGTCTCGCCGTGTTTCCTCTCATGTTGTACGGCGCACTGCCCGACACGTTAGGCTATTCAATATTTGCATGAAACTGATCCTAAGGCAACTAGAAAGACAACTTAATAGTTGGTGCACGAAACTTATATTACGTGTTTGGGCGGGCGAGTAGCTTCTCCACCAGTGCATTCAATGTACTGATAATCCACTAGTTTGTGTGCAGGGTGCGGGAGAACCTCGTTCGGTGCGGATGCCTCCAATGTGCGTGCTTAGGCGTGGAGATCACTCCGAAGCAACGGTGCGTCCGGGTCAGAAGCACATATACAAGACATAATGTTAGAACATAGCCCGAACTCGTCTGAACATCGCCTATACAATCATTCCACAGTTGTAGCCACTTGGCACGCTTTTACTGTTTCAGAGAGAGAGTCTTGAGCGACTTGTAATCTCGGCTATACGCCGTCTGTAACACTTGTTCATATCAATAAAAGAGTTGCTTTACTTCAAACTTGTGTTTCAATGCTTCCGCTATATTGTCGACTCAGTGAACCTGTTACCAAATCGCTATGCGTTTATGACTCCGCTGCACTCGGACAATCTGTACGACTCTGTGGCTTAGAACTCTTGCTGTCAGCCAATGAACCATGGCCTTGCACGGGCTGGGATCACGCTCGTACGGCATCACGCCTGGATGGGTCAAGCGATCGTTCCGCGGGAGCGCTGGCGAGGGTGATTCCCGCCTAGCGGGAACGGCCGATTTGCCTGCGGGAGATCGGGGCGTGACAGATAGTGGCACAAGTGCAAGGGAGCAGTTCCGGCACGTCAGGCAGCTCAGAAAGTCCAGCTGCCGCACCCTCTGTGGATCCGTTCGAACGGATGATGCGTTTGATGGAAATGTAGCAGAGATAAGCCGAACTACGACAGAATCAATTTGAGTCCCGGATTGAGGCTCAATTTCTGGTGCAGCGGACTCAGGCTGAGACACAGCAGAAGCAAATGGATACCTTGCAAACGATTGTGACGACGCAAGTCGCCAGCAACCATTCTGCATCAGCGGCCGCCGTGGCAGCGCCAGTTGTAGCCGATACTGCGGGACCTCAAGACTCTCTGGAACCTCTGCCCTCAGACGATAAGGGTCCTATCCTGCAAATGTCAGAGTTCAAAAAGATGTGTCATGCTACCTTTAAAGGGGCTGAGGATCCCTCCGTGGCGTTGGACTGGCTGGTTGAGTTGGAAGACCACTTTGAAGTGCTTCGCATGGACAAAACTAAGAGAGTAGCTTGCGCCCAGCTTCAGCTCCGATTAAACGCACATGATTGGTGGGATGTGCACAAACAAGCCTTATTGAGTGAAAGTGGCAGGATGACTATCTCTTGGTCCGTGTTCCGCAAGGCCTTCAAAGAAGAGTACCTTCCACCCGTCGTCTGCTGCGAGAAGGAAGATGAATTAACACATCTACAGCAAGGCAACATGACGGTGCGATAGTACGCCTCAGAATTCAACAGGCTTGCAAAATTTGCTAAGTCTCATCTCCACGATGCCGAGACTCGAGCACGATGGTTTAAGATAGGACTGTGACCTTCTATTCGTGCCCACATCATCGTTTCTCAGTACCGTACCATACGGGAGTCCCTAAACCATGCCCTTTCCCTAGAGCCGCATTACCCCCCAGTTTGTACCAGCATTGTGCAAAATTTCAATCACAAGCGTCCTAACAACACATGTGGTAACAATGCGCATAAGTGCCACAATAACGGCGACTCTCAGGACTTAGATCCAGGGAAGAACCAGGGGCAACCTTATGCCTACTGCCACAGGCCAGGATACTACATCAATGATTGTCGTATTCGAAAGGGAGGATGTTTCGTTTGTGGCAAGTTTGGCCATGTTGCTCGAGACTGTCGGGATCGCCCCAATGATCCTCCTCCGCGCCATTCTCAGCAGCAGAATAACTCATCTCAGAATCAGGGGCAAATACCTCGAGCGAACCAGATGGCACCGCAGAACGCTCAGGGCCGATTCTATGCTCTGACTCGGGATGAGACACTCGCATCAAACACGACGGTGTCAGGTATATTACTCTTCAATAATGTACCTGCTCGAGTATTGTTTGATTCTGGTGCAACACATAGTTTTATTGCGGCAGATTTTGACGTCAAAAATATATTCCCTATGACACCGCTAGGCCTAAATCTTAGCGTCTGTACTCTATCAGGTGTGGATTTGTCGGCTCACTTAGTCTGTCGTGAAGGTAACATTTGCATCAAGGGAAGAAAATTATCACTAGATGCGATAGTCTTAGACATTAGGGACTACGACATCATTCTGGGGATGGATTGGCTCGACGCTTGCTCGGCTACCATTGATTGTGCAGAGAAGAAAGTCGTGTTTTTTCTACCTGGCAAGATCAAATTTTGCTATGCGTGTAGTCCACAATCGAGAGCGTCGAATGCCTGCATGGTGATCTCAGCAATGTCTGCTCGACGGATGATTTACTTTGGCTGTGAAGGGTACTTGGCGTCCGTTCGAGACATTCAGCAAGATTGCGCAAACGTTGAGTCTATTCCCGTTGTGGCAGATTTTTTTGATGTGTTTCCAGACGAGTTGCCCGGCATGCCGCCCGATCGAGAGATGGAGTTCACTATAGACACATATCCAAAAATCCGACCAATTTCCAAGACTCCGTATCGAATGGCCCCTACAGAACTAAAGGAGTTAAAGATTTAGTTGCAAGAATTGTTAGATCGTGGGTATATCCATCCTAGTGTATCTCCATGGGGTGCGCCTGTGTTGTTTGTTAAGAAAAATGATGGCTCGTTACGGCTCTGCATCGATTATCAGAAATTGAATAAAGCTACTGTCCGAAATAAGTACCCCCTTTCCAGGATTGATGATCTTTTTGATCAGTTACAAGCTGCAACGATGTTCTCAAAAATTGATCTTCGTTCGGGTTACCATCAGCTCAAGATTAAGCCAGACGATGTGCCGAAGTCAGCCTTTCGCACTCGCTACAGCCACTATGAGTTTTTGGTAATGCTATTCAGATTGACCAATGCCTCTGCCGCCTTTATGAACTTAATGAACTGTGTGTTCCGGTCGTATCTCGATAAATTTATAGTAGTGTTCATTGATGATATCTTGGTGTACTCGAAGAATAGAGAGGATCATGCATATCACCTGTGGACCGTGCTACAGACTCTTCGGGACAAAAAGCTATATACGAAACTGAGTAAGTACAAATTTTGGCTGAGCAGTGTATCTTTTCTCGGGCACACCATTTTTGCGAGAGGCATTTCAGTCGATCCAAAGAAAATTGAGGCTATCGTCGAGTGGAAGTGACATACATCCGTCAGTGAGATTCGAAGCTTCCTCGGGCTAGTGGGCTACTACAGGCGGTTCGTAAAGCATTTTTCCAAACTAGCATCACCTCTGACTCACCTCATACAGAAGGGAGTCGCGTTTGGGTGGTCCGTCGACTGCGAAGCCACGTTTGAAGAGTTAAAGCATCGCCTCACCTCTGCCCCGTTACTTGCACTACCAGACGAGACCTCGAGATTCCAAATCTTCAGTGACGCGTCATGACAGGGCTTAGGGTGTGTACTTATGCAACATGATAGGGTGATAGCCTATGCATCCAGAAAGCTAAAAAAGCACGAGAAGAATTATCCCACGCATGATCTGGAGCTAGCGATAATTGTGTTCGGGATAAAATTATGATGACACTACCTTTATGGAGTGGCTTGCCGAATTTATACCGATCAAAAAAGTTTTAAGTACTTATTCACCCAAGCGGATCTTAACCTACGCAGCGGCGTTGGCTAGAATTGATAAAGGATTTGACTTGACGATAGACTATACACCTGGTAAGGGAAATATGGTAACGGATGCGTTGAGTCGGGTCTTTGTGGAATCTATGTACGTTGATAGCAGGTTACAAAGGGACTTAGAAGAGATGGGCATCGAACTCCGAATTCGATATCGTGGCACGCAGGTTGCTCAGATGCGATTTGTACCCAACCTGATAGAGAGAGTCACATCTACTCAGAGGGATGACCCATTCCTAAGGAAAATGCTTGAGCAGATTCTGGCGGGGAAGGTGAAAGACTTTGCAATAGATGAGAATGGAGTGTTGCGAGTTAAAGGAAGGCTATGCGTCCCCAACGACTCAGAACTCAGAAAGAAGATCCTTACAGAAGCTCACTATGCAGCCTATACGATCCATCCCGGGAGCACGAAAATGTATAGAGACCTTCGCACTATCTTCTGGTGGCACGGTATGAAGAAAGATGTGGCGCTCTTCGTGTCGTAATGCATAACCTGCCAGAGGGTGAAAGCAGAGCATCAGAGGCCGGGCGGAGAAATACAGAATCTTGCTATTCCAGAATGGAAGTGGGAGCACATAAGTATGGACTTCATTGTTGGCCTGCCAAGGACGCAATGGGGGAACGATGCAATATGGGTCATCGTCGACCGGTTAACCAAGGCTGCACACTTTATTGCCATAAAAAGTACTTGGAGCACCGATCGCCTCGCCCAGGCCTACCTTGATAAGATAGTCCTGCTGCACGGAGTGCCAGTTTCAATAGTATCAGATCTGGATGGATGATTCATATCACATTTTTGGGAAAGCCTTCATTCAGCTATGGTGACCAAGTTGAAGTTCAGCTCAGCCTACCATCTACAAATAGATGGCCAAACAGAACAAGTGAATCAGGTACTAGAAGACATGTTGCACCTCTGCGTAATCGATTCGAATTCAAGTTGGGACGTCTACCTGCCGCTGGCCGAATTTGCATACAACAACAGTTATAAGTCCAGCATCCAAATGGCTCCGTACGAGGCTCTGTATGGGTGGAAGTGTAGGTCACCGATCTGCTGGGATAAAGTTCGGGAACGAAAAATCCTTAGGCCGGAACTGGTTGAACAAACAGTCCAAAAGGTTCGGTTGATCCGAGAACGATTAAAGGTAGCACATAGCCGGCAGAAGAGCTATGCTGATTTCGCCGTTGCCCCCTTGAGTTCCAAGAGGGTGACCACGTATTTTTAAAGGTCTCGTCCATGCGAGGAGTTATAAGATATGGGGTGAAAGGGAAGTTAAGTCCGAGATTTGTTGGCCCGTTTGAAATTCTCAGACGAGTCACTTCAGTTGCCTATCAAATTGCTTTGCCACCAGCCCTGTCAGAAGTGCATGATATTTTTTATGTGTCGCAACTTAGAAAGTATGTGCACGACGCGAACCACATGGTAGACTTCAGTCAGCTGGATCTACATGCGGACTTGTCGTACGTCGAATAACCCGTTCAGATTTTGGATCAAAAAGAGAAGCAGTTACGAAATCGGGCAGTCTCGCTAGTGCGCGTTCTTTGGCGAAATCACTCGGTCGAAGAATCGACTTGGGAACTCGAATCAGACATGAGGGAAAAGTTTTTCTCATTATTCCTTAGGGGTAGGTTCTATTCCTAATTTTCGAGGATGAAACTTTTTATTAGATAGTTATGATGTAGTGCCCCGTTCCCTCTATTCGAGGAGCGCGACTAAGGAATAATTGGTATCGTTTGATCGGAACAGATTAAATCAAGATCCTTTTCCTATTATGGATTGGTTTCTTCAGAGTCAGTTCCCATATTCAACGGATCGTGCCTCAAGAAAGGACTCGGTGGCATAGTCGAGAGAGGCCTTTCCGTTGCGCTGGTTTCTTTGCCCGTTTTCGATGCCGCTTGGTTGCCTTCTTGTTGGTTTTATGACTTGCATTTTCTTGAACGGTTTTGATGGATTTCATTGCCTTCATTCTTAGGATTTCTTATTTCGTATCGAACCTTTTGAGACCGAAGCAGAAGATATTGATCATCTGTTGGTGCGTGCAGGTGATCAGGTAGGCGACGCGCGAGCGGAGTCTTGAAGATCTTCCCTTTCTTTTCTCAGTTCACCTACTTGTGAGTGGCTTTATTTTGATTAGCGCCCTTCATCCAAGTCTTCGTTCTTAATAAATTGACTCATTTATGCATCCCGATCAAGCGATACTAAAAAACAATAAGATTGAGTCAGAATAAAAAAGAAGTAGGCTTAAAACACTTATAATGCTTATCACACAGAGTTCTATGCGATCATATTGATGTGTGCATGCCCGTTATACATATAGATATTTTGTGTTCAGTTGTAGTTAGAATTTATTCACCTATGACTGCTTAATGAATAGTATATAACTTATGAATTGATCATAACAGCCAGTAGACTATGCCATCACATTGTGCTAAAGTAGTTCCGTTCTTATTGATGTTTGGAATGCTTTGTATATTAACTTAGTGTTCAGATCGTCAATGGTCATGGATAATCTTATGCACAAGGGTCTTGGTTCCTACGAACGGTCGTCGGGGTACCGGGGCCAATTCGTCTCGGGCGGAACATCAGTTACTCGTGCTAGCAACTTAGCACGGGTGAGACGGGAGTTTGTAGCGTGGCTCGCTACCTGCGGTGCTAGTATCGTCGCCTACCCAGACTATAATCCATGACGGCTCGTCAATGCAGTGATCTTTGTGTATATTTAAAATGTGCAGACTAACTATGTCCTCGTGGCAGGAAAGTTCATGGTAAGTTTTGTACAGGTGGTCCGGACGGTAAAGGTAAAGTCACCAAACAATGACATATTTTGTTATGTCATTCCATTCTATCGCATATAAAGAATTGAACTAAGAAAAGATAGAAAGATCACATAATAAAGATGTTGCATGTTCACATGATTACGATGTTGATTTGGTATATTGGGTTAGCTCTCCTTCACCGGTACTTTTTGAAGTACTGACCCTCGTTGCAGCAGATTCCTCGAGCCGAGACGACACGGCGAGGAGCTGAAGCTTTCTCCAACCCTTCCCGAATCAGTGGGCGTATTCGTGCTGTGACTTTTGAAGCCCAAGTACATACTAAAAAAAGGAGCTTGTACTTCCCTTTTGAAGCTCCTAGGTGATGGTGCTGACTCGCACCCAAGGTATTTTGTGTTTTTGAAATACTAGTAAATAATGTAATGTATGGATCGGCTATCTCATTTTGCGTCCAAGTTGTAAGCCCGTATGGCATCTTCTTACTTTTGGGTCAAGAGTCTGTAAACAGATGTTCATTATCAATAAAAGAAGACTTTTCTTTATATCATGGTGTGATATCTTATTTGCGTACTCTGTTGCATCGTTCTAAAGTATATCATTATGCCTAGGCCTTGTGCATGCGCGCCTTACGCGTGCACGGCATCACGCCCGGGGGACGATTATCGACTTAGCAAAATCGGGTCGTGACACCATGCGCCCCAAAGTAAAACTTAGAAGAAATTGGGCCGCAGAATCACCATACGGTCTAATAAGGCGACATCCATGCGTCTCAATTAGCCGAAGCAGCTTTGACTGCAGACAGATATGATGTAGCATGCTAGCAACAAGAACGTATCTGACACAGAATCCTGACAAAGAGAATTTTCTAAATTCCTCAAAAGACGTGAGCACACTAAACGACATAAATCTCACGTCTGCAAAGAACTTTACTCTCCATGGATGTGCAGCGCCACGTGTACAACAAAACTGTTCCCATGCATCCCAGACTCCATGTATTTCATGTGTTTCTGGCCCCATGCGTCCCAGACTCCATGCGTTCCATGCGTCTCTGGCCCCATGCATCCCAGGCTCCATATGTTCCATGTGTCTCGGGCCCCATGCATTCCAGACTCCATGCATTCCATGCGTCCCTGATCCTATGCGTCCCGGGCTCCATGCGGTCCATGCATCTCTGGCCCCATGCGTCCCATGCGTCTCTGGCCACATGTGTTTCAGACTCCATAAAGACCAAATCTTGTTGTTACGACAAGAGTGATTCTCTCCAACCAAGTGCGGACCATGTGTCAAGCTGACCAAGTCACGCCCACAAAGGACGAGAACCACCCAGATCTTCAACAACAGAAAATTTTAACAAGCGCCCATGTGACATCCTGGCCGTCTCACGGTTACAGCTGCACCATATTAAAGAGACACACGCGGCACCCTCTAGTATCAATGTCATCTAACATATGCACGTCCAAGGATGACTATATAAACCCGGGTGGCCTGCACAAACAGAGGACATACAGAGGTCGCCCAACACAGAGAGAGAGAGAGCATACAAAGACGAGCAAAGAGAGAACATAAGCTTTTTCGTCCTGCATCGGATCGTCAATGGGGAAAAGGAGCCGCCACAACGCTCTTTGTCCATCGTCACACTCCAGATCAAAATATTGTACTTAGACAATTATGTTTAGGATTCTTTGTACTCTTTTTTGTTCCTTAAATGCAAAGTTTGCAAGAACTTATTTAATGGCGAACAAGAATAAGTAAAGTTACCTAAATAAGATCCTTGACCACCGGTACTTAGATGTGTTTGTGTAGCCTGCAATGTGTCTTTGCCATAGCAACTTTCGTAGTACCTTTTTAAAGTGCACCTTCCATCATTTTTTCAATTTGTAAACCCGTTTACATTTCGCAGCTTTAGGTATTGATTTTTGATCTTTTGGATCTAAAATTGGTACGCTATCACTATCAGTGACAAATATTTTTGTATAATATTTCCATAAAAAAGATTGTTTCCTATTGCCAATATTTGTACCCGTGGTCATACTCCTAACTTCAGGAGGTGACATTTGTGTCGGTGGCATAAAATCAGGAATAAGATTATTTTTAAATATATTATTATAATAATCATAATTTTTATAATGTTGGTTTGAACCTTGTCCATCTATATTTATAAAAAATAATTTTTCAAATTTTTTTGTTGCTAAATGATTTATTTCTCTACCAAAAGAGAGAGAGAGAGAGGAGAGAGAGAGAGAGAGAGAGAGAGAGAGAAATCTCAAATCAGAAAAAAAAATTGTAATATTAAAGTTACTTGTAACGTCTGCTAGAAGCCTCCAAAAAAAAATCGTAAGAAAATTTGTTGAGATGGAAGAAGTTGGACTCCATTAATTACTTTGCTTCTAAATTTTGTAATGTCCTTGCTTCTAAACTTTGTAAGAGATGAAAGCAATTTTGTAAGAGAAAAAAAATTTTGTTGTGTTTATTTTTCATTAATTATGAACTATTTATAGGAATATTTTGGGGCCAAATGACTCCAAATACCCAAAAAAAAGAGTAGTTATAATGAGTATTTTGGTCATTTTAGCAAAATGACCAAAATACCCCTAAAATGGTCAAAAAACTGCCACTAAATCGGGTCGAACCGGGCTTGAATCGTTATATTCTAAAAAAAAAACCAGCCAAACCGGGCCTGAATCGGTCCGTTCCGGTCCGGGCCGACCGAATTGAACTCGGCCCGAACGTGGGCGACAACGGGCCGGACCTGGCTTGCAGGTCGGATCCTCCGACACAGCCCGGACCCTTGGGGGGGAGTGGGCCGGAGAGGGCCGGTCCGTTGACCGGGTCTGGACCGGCCCGGACCGGGTTTGATCGGACTGGGCCCGAACCGAGTTCCAGGTCGTCCGTCCTTTTACACAACTTGAAGCTTAGTGATTTAAAAGAGAAACATAAATCATAAGTCGTATCAACAACACTTAGTATATATTAACTTTTTTTCAATTAAATATTTTTTTTGCTAGATTATTTTAATAATAACCTTCGTTTTTTATGTAGTGGTCCTAAATGTGATAATATTTTTAAATAGCAACCACAAACCTAAATAGGAAGAACAAATTCTTGTACTACTACTAGTAGTAATAATAATAATAATAAAACTAACAATAAATAAATAAATAATCAATCAGACCAATCTGGACCCGATTCGGCTCGCTCGATGGCCGGTCCGATTCATACAAGATTGTGGGCCGAATTGGATTTGGGGTTTCAGCTTTGAGTCTGATTCAACATGGACTGATTCTCATAACATTTTTGGTCCGGTCCAGATTTGCTCAAACCCAACTAAAATTGTGCCCGGTCTGGCCCTACCTAGTCCGCATAGCACCTTGAAATAGAGCTTGACACAGTTTTATTTGGGATGCGTTTAGTTCGACTGGATTTAGTTATGACTTAAAAGGGTAGGACCATGTCTCAAAAGTAGATATCGAAGTTCAAGGCTAGGACCATGTCTCAAAAGTAGATATCGAAGTTCAAGGCTACTTAGACAGACGCGTCCACCCGGACCTTATCCGTTCAGGAGCCGGAAGGACAAAAGTGTGGTATAAATTGAATCCAATCTTTCTAGAAATAATTTAGCATATACCTCCATTTAAAATATATAAACTAACATATACTCTCATAATTTTTAAAATCTAATATACGTCTCCATTATGTGTGCGGAATATTTAAAATTTTAAAGTATACTCCCACTGTTTTAACCGTGTTTTACAATAAATAGAAACATATGCTAGATTTTAAAAATTATGAAAGCATATATTAGTTTATATATTTTAAATGGAGGTATAAAACTAAATTATCCCATCTTTCTATTACAATTTACGTACGAGAGCCAATATGATAAGGAACTTTGATCCGACCCAAAGATTTATAACCAAAGGATTCCATTTCCAAAATTCGGACTTAAAAGAGTTCCAACCAATTTGGACTCCAGGTCTACTGCTACATTGTCATGCTAAGCTAAGTAGCGCTTGGGTCTTACCATGTATCTATGTTGAGGACAGTTGGCTAAGTCTTCTGTAGAATAAACTATTAGGTGAATCAGGTCTTACCATTTATTCAAATTAGGTCATTGGAATCTGATATGTTCGTTCTATCTTAAGATGACAAAAAAGTAACCGAGATATGAATCATGTTATGTTTGAGCAACCATATGTATAAAATGAATGATAGTGATGGACATAATTCGCTCAATAATTTTTCTTACTAAGGATTTAGTCTTACCAATCAGTGTGGGTTAGTAGAAATAATAAGATGTTTAAGGAGTTGATGAAAGCTAATGGCGAGTGAACATAGATATAATACTAGCATCCGTGTAAGTTTATTTTATCTTAATATTTTTTGGATAATATAATATTTTTGGGATAATAAGTTTGTAGCTGATGTTGCATAATAAGTTACTTATAATTATTTTGAGAAAACAGTTTATATTTTAGGAACTTTCACTATGTTATAATTTTTTTTCTTTAAAATGAAATATACGCAATGAAATTTATTTTTGTGAAGAAAAAAATAACTAAAAAAATAAGATATTTGTAAATAATTGGTATTTATACCATCATTTTCTTATAAAATAAAAAATAATGGTGAAAAAAGATATGATAATTGATATTGAGTATTTATTATGGTAGTGGATATTAATGATGATAATAAACACTAATGATGGTTGCACTGGCATATGCAGGATTTTGGTATAGGTCGATCAAAATCGACTAGTAAATCTTTAATTAAAAATTATAAAAATATAAAGAAAAAATAGCATAAATTAGTCACAAAATATTCTGATGACAAAGACATATTATAATAGTTGCATTACATTATAACCGATAATAATTGTTCACAATAATTCCTACGGGATTTTATATTTTAAAAATGTTATAAAATGTCTTCATTTCAAACATTTACGAAAATGATTTGCTCAATGTATGTCACCAACAAGCATTCATAAAAATTATAATTATACATTTAATTTAATTTTTAATTAATTAAAAAATTTAAGCAAAGATAATTTTTTTTTAGAAATTTTACGATAATTTTTTTCAAACTTTTATTTTTCTCTTATACAATAATTTTTTTTATTTTTTATGTTGCACCGAGCAAGCCCGGACTTGATATGAGGCCCATGTTACAAATTTCTGGTCCGAAGGCCCACAAACTCTACCTGAATGTCCTATACATCCCGGTCCAAAGGCCCGCATCAGCACTGCACTTGAACCCACACCTGCGAACCGCACCGCTACTCACATTAATTCCTCCACAGGAAATAAAATGTGATTTTCCTTTGCTCGAACCTGCAACCTCTTCCGGGGATATGCCTCACTATAACCACTTGAGGTAGAGATTATTGCCTATATATATATATATATATATATATATATATATATATATATATATATAAGTCCAATTTTGAACAAAGGCCTAGCAAACTCATTCTAATCCTTATTTCCAAATTTTTTTTAAGAATGTCTAAACGTTATATACTAGAATACTAAGAGATAATTTGGTTAGTAAAAAAAAAATGGTGTAGTCGTTGTCAATTTTTTTTCATCTTTCATTACTCTACCCTTGTGTCGTGGTCAATCTTTTCTACCCTTGTGTCGTTGTCAATCTCCTCTCTCTTTGTGTGCGGGCGCGCGTATCCTCTTTGAGGTAATTGAATAACAGAACAAGTTATAATTTATTTTTGTTTTTATTATTATCTTTATGAACTATCTCAAACATATATTGATTTTATTTTCTGATTGGAACATCTTAAATTTTATTAGTATTTTATTATGAGATATATTATTTTGGATATTATATTTTGTTTATTATTTTATTTTTTAAATTTTGTGTCCATAATACTATTGTATCATTGTCTATGAAAAAAAAAATTTTATTTGAACATTAACTTTCAAGAATACCACTTTTAGAATTTGAAATTTTAAAGTCCAACACTGACACCGAGGTTAGGTTAATGTCCTCAAACCTTCTATTTCAATTTCATATATAAATCAAACGTGCTAAATTAAAGATTAATGTATTATGTATGTGATCTTTCTATTACTTTTAAAAAAAAAATGATTAATACTTTGAATTTAATTATCATTGTGGTGGATGGTCAGTGGAGGTGCGTCGAATTGACAAAGTACGTGTACAACGAGGTGACCCTTAATTTTTTTTCTTTATTCTATTTAGAAACGTGCAAAAAACGTCAGCCGTTGGATTGGAATAGGACGGCAGGGAATATTGATCCCGTGACAAGAATTCGGTGGGCGGACTTTTCCAAGTGGCCAACCAAACATAAATTATATTTAACTTTTGGCGAGATATGGGGTCCACTGGACTTCCGGAAACGTGCTTGTTTTGTGCACTTCAAGGACAGGATTTGGAAAGCACGGACCGGAACCCAAAGTGTTGACTACGTCGCGTGAACATCGGGGGAGGACATTGTCTCTGCCCATAATGACCTTCCACTTTGCTGCCACTCGTCAATAGGACAATGCTAACAGCTGAAGGTGTGTAATGTGCCAAATCGGACAAATCCGAGTCGAATTTTGACAGGGTATGACTGCATCTGGGTCGGACTAGATCAGTCCGTTGAAGACTTTCAGCCCGGGCTCGGCATCAAGCACCAAGTATGGCCAACAATATGGAAAAAATTGGTTCAGGCTAATTCCAGAGGGGTCCGGACCGGACACGGGTTGGGCCAATTTGTAAATTTTTTTTAAAAAAAAAATCTATGGACTTGGATTATAAAAAAAAAAAAAAATTATGGACTTTGAGCTTTAACAAAAATTAATGTAAATAATATAAATAAGTAAAATATAGTAAAAAATAGGCTTTAGATTTTAGAAAATGGCCAACTAGTTTTTTGGCTTTAAACAAATAAAAAAAAATGTATTATCGGTTTGGGCTTTGGGAGAAGGGGTACGGACTTTGGACTTTAGACTTTCATTATATAAAAAATATAAAAATATATTTTTATTTAATTGATAAATTTTTAATATATAATTTTCTCTATACATAAGTGTTTGTTGATACGACCAATGTTTGAGTTTCGGTTTTCGACCTCTCCTCAAGTTTCATTTGTGATACCACAAAAGAACCTTGTAGAGAGGTTGAAAGCAAAAACACAAACATAAGGCGCATAAAAATATATATACATATATAAAAATAATAATACTTATTGAAAAATGATACATTTCAAGAAGGTGCAAGATACTAGATAAAATTGTCTGGATACCAACGTATATTTTTATGCCACAATTACGTTTTCATTGAATTCGTTTTCCAAAATGCAGAATTCAACAAGAATTGTACACGAGATTATTCTTTCAGAATCACACTCATTATAAATTCTGCTAGTGGTGCAAAATTTCTGATTTCATCTAACTATGATTCATTCATTCTTCGTAGCCTAATACCTCTCGAGGATGTGGTGCATGTTGAGGTTGTTGATCTTGAGATTGCTGAAGTACTTGTTCATTTTTTATACTAGCAAAAAAATAAGCTCCTTCACAGAATATAACACCATACTATTTGTAAGTAGTAGAAGAGAAGAAAAAAATTTATGGTAAATTTGGATGAATTGAGCTCTATTTAGAAAAAATTCTGGTGCAAAATGACCAGTAATATCCTTAGAGTATAACCGTTACATGAATTTTTTTTGGTCATTTTCAGCAAAATATCCAAAATACTCCTTATTAACATTCAAAAAACAACTAGGATTTGGGAGGTATTTTGGTAAAAATTTCCCCTAATTGATAATATGGATGTTGATAGGTTTTTTCCCAAAATAATCTGTTCCAATGTTTATATAATGGTAAATAGGGGTATTTTGGTAAAACAGTCCCAAAATAATTAAATATAAAATTGTGGAGGGCCAGGGAGTTTTCGGTTCGACCTGGGCCTGGGACCAGGCTTGGCCGGGTTGGGGGGCAGGACCCCTATTCAGAACGGGTTTCTGGACCGGGTCAGTCCGATCGATTCAGTGAACCCAGCTCAAATTTGAGGTTATAATGGGTCGGACCGAGTCAAGCCATTGACCGAGCCCAGGCCGGTCCAGCCCGGGTTTGATCGTGTCGGACCCAGGCCGCATTCCTAGCCGTCCGACACAATAAACACCTTGAGCTAAGAGCACTATAAAACTTAAACTTTTTGTTTAACGAGATATTTTTTAAATATTTAAAATTTTCAACTTGATATGCTATACTTTCATATTATACTATTTAAATAACTTCAACTACTACAGAATTTCAAGTCGATACCTTCAATCAGTTAGCTGTTAATTTTTTAAGTCACAAGAAAGAAAAATATTGGTTTTTTGGGGCCAAATTACGTTTGATTACTTATAAATAATATACTAAACTCTTTCATATGATTCATTATTTCAATTCCTTTTTAGGTGATATCCTAACCTTTATTTTTTATTTATTTTTCTAATCTATTTTCTTTCTACCATTTTTTTTTTCAATTTCTTTCTAATCTATTTAATTTCTGCATATTTTCTAATCTATTCAATTGTAGTGGTAGGTAGATAAAGAAGAAAAGAACAAGAACAAGAGATAGTAAGAAAGATAATAGAGGCGAGGTAATGGTGTTTTGATGATTGGCCCAAAAAGCAACGACAAAAGCATTAAGTAACAACGGTAATAACTAGCAACAAAAACACGAAAAGTAGTAGTAATATAAATCAACAATAGAAAGAAGCAGCATGTCACACACCATATTTTGTGTTCCCACTAAGATCCGAGAAGCTTCCAAAATTCTGCACATGGAGGAATACACTTTTCATTCTAGAGGCTTCCTTTTTTACTTACTTGGCATTAATAATAATGTATAAAATATTTTTAGGATATAGAATAATTCTAGCGTATTTCTGAGTAATCTTTGGAATATTCTCATTCCAGAAGGTACATGTAAGCCCTTGAGGCAATACAAATAGGGGGGAGACTTATTTGCTCATAATCACTGAAAACTTGTAAGCTTTTCTAATAGCAATAAAGAAGTCTTCAAGTTTCTATAGGGAGACGGCACCTAAGGTGAAGTACCCAGAGCCAAAATCCTTCAATGGCGCTCAAGATGTAAAGGAAGTTGATAATTTCCTATGGAACATCGAGCGGTACCTTAAGACGATTCGCATCGAGGACGAAGCTGATAAGGTAAACACATCGTCACTTTATTTCACTTATGATGCTATGCTTTGGTGGCATCGTAGGTGCATTGAAAAGAAGAAGGGTTTGTGCTCTATCGAGACTTGAGAGAATCTTAGGAAGGAGATCAAGTCTCAATTCTATCCGAAAAATATTGAGTTCGTGGCAAGGAGGAGCTTACGTCAACTCAAGCACACTGGGTCGATCAAGGAGTATGTTGCGGAGTTCACTCGTCTCATGCTTGCCATATCAAACATGGGCAAAGACGACCACCTATTCTTTTTCCTTGACGGTCTACAACCGTGGGCAGCGCAAGAGTTGCAGAGGCGGCTTATCCAAGACCTGAACACGGCCGTCTCAGCGGCTGAGAAGCTAATGGAGTATCGGCGGAACAATACGTCCAAGCCCAAGCCAAAGACCATCACCAAGGGAAATGGTGGGGGAGACAAGATAGACAACGAAAAGGGGGCCCCTTCAAAGGACAAGCAACATGTGAAACCCCAAACGGAGCATAAAATAAAATGCTTCGTGTGCGGTGGAAATTACTTTGCCCGCGACTGCAAGAACAAAGGCAAGCGGGTGAACACGGTACAAGGCGAGGAGGCCGAGGATGAATGACCAATGATGGGGGCTCAGATGGGAGCCCTACGCTTACTCAATGCCTTGAAGAGCAAGTCCGTCTTGACCAAAGCCCCAAATTGAGAACTTATGTACGTGGACGTGAAGATCAACGCCCATAGTACGAGGGTGATGGTTGACATGGGGGCAACACACAACTTTGTCTCGGACGCGGAGGTCCAGCGCTTGGGTCTGGTGCTAGAGAAGGATTCAAGCAAGATGAAGGCGGTCAACTTAGCGGCTCGTCCCTTGCATGGGGTGGCCAAGGGTGTGAAGATAGAGGTGGAAGACTGGACGTGAGTCATCAGTCTCACAGCCGCACCTCTCGATGACTTCAAGATGATCCAAGGGATGAACTTTCTGACTACGAAAAAAGCAGTTCCAATGCCACACTTTGGAGTCGTTAGGATCATGAAGGAGGGCTCGCCGTGCATGGTGAAGGTTGAATGAGGCGAGTCCACGAAGGGAAAATATCTCTCTGCCATCCAACTCAAGAAGGGCGTGAAGCACGGAGCGAAGACATACCTAGCGGTGCTCAAAACGGAGGAGGCACCCATGCATGGGGATCTTTCGCCTGAGATCAGCAACGTCCTCATGGAGTTTGGGGATGTCTTGCCGCAAGAGCTTCCGAAGAGGCTACATCCGCGGAGGAAGGTGGACCACACCATCGAGTTAGAGCCGGACACAAAATTTATAAACTCCCTCACCCAAAATAGATATTTTGTGTATATTTTATATTATTATATTTATTATATATGTTGAATTTATTTAGAATATGCTCTTAGTTATTTAGAAAATAAAGTTCTTGATATATTTACTTATATAAATATTCATTTAGAATTATTTTAGGTTATTTTAGATTTTTGGAGATTTTTCTAGAATTTTTTGGTAATTAAAACTTAGAAAATATAAATTTCTAGGACTTCTATGATTTACTATACGACCATACTTGCATGTCGTTCCTACCAAATATTTATTTTAGTTTAAAATATTTAAATATATTTTTTTGTAATTTATTTAGAATTTTAAGAAATTTATTTAGATTTTAAAATTATTTAGGATTTATTTGGATATATATAGTCTTAATATTAGATAGATACTAATTTAGTGTTAATAGATATTAATAAGATTTTATAAATTATTTGTATTATCTTTAATTATATTTAAGATTATAAATTATTGAGATAAATTCAAACTCTATTTTAAATTAATTCAAATCCTGAACCTACTAGGAGATCAACTTCATGCATATCCTATCCTTATTTAAATTCATCATAATCCTATCCAAATTAACCAATCCTATTCGTATTTAATTAAGTAGTGTCCACCATTATAAATACCTCATCCTTCATATTTTTCTTTCCCAAATTCCTCTCTTTTTTGTCCAAAAAATAGTCAAAATTCGTCATAAATTCAGCCTCATTTAAAAAGACGATATCTCCTAGTTCCGGACTCCAAACACGCTGCAATTTTTTTTGTTAGAACGATAATGAGGTTAGATTTCTGATAATATAAATTGTTTTTCTAAATTATTAGTATTAAATTCTGGAAAATTCGTAGAGTACAGCATGTCCGAAAATAGACGTGTTTCGATATTTTCGCGATTTCGGGAGAACCAGGAATCAGAATCACGAACCGTTTAAAGTTTCGGAAAGCTGATGTCGAGATCATCGACATATATATTTTCCCTGAATTTATTTCGAAGTATTTACATACTGTTAATTCTGTAGAACTTTTAGGTTAGAATTTAACCATCGGTGCACAATACAAAATTTGTATGTGCCATAATTCCCAAACGAATTTGAATTCAAATGAGCCGTAAATTCCAGTATGTTTTTAATGCTAAAATCTACAAGAAATCATGCATGAAAGTCGAGTTTGTATCGGTTGACTTTTTGGTCAACAGATTGCCTCGATTTGCGTGCCATGAGTCTCGAGTTGATAAAATTTAGTTTCTTTGGACAAAATTTAGGAATTAATATAAAAATCAGAATAATAAGATTAAAATAGGATTTTAGAGTAATTATTCCAGAATTAAATAAATTAAAATAAATTAATGGTTATATTATTATATAGTTATATGAATATATATGTAAGTAAATGCTAATTGATAATTATGACTAAATATTCAGACTGTATGACCCTAGGACATCGTGGACTATCCCATACTTACCTTGACCATGTTGACCCTAAGAAATTGTGAATTTGTCTGCCTTGCGTACACTAACGTACTGGCATAGACACCTGTCAGTTGACTGACTGATTTCGTACAGTACTTGAAGACGCGATACCCGCATAATTCAATGCGTAATTGACCGTGTTAGATGACTAGTGTTACCCCTAGTATACCCCCTGATTCCAGTGTAAATGTGGTTGAGTATGTGCTAGTGTAATGACTAATAATTCTATTATATTATATTTATGTGTACATAGGATATTGGATTGTTCTGCGCGATTTCTGGAGCAGGTTATTGGTACATTGCAGCTTCCTTGTCAGGCAAGTATACCTTGCTATTGTACTGTTATTTATATTCCATATGTTGCATGCATCTTTATTTTCTTTCTTTAGTTCATATATTTTAACTGTTATATAAAATGCGCGCGACGTTGACGTCGCAATATATTTTTATTTATGTATTTGCATTGACCTTGTTCATGAGACTACCTCATTATCATGTAGCACCATTAGGTTCATTGGCCGTGACACAGTGGTTACACGAGTGTGAGTCTCATATAGATCATGGACTGCGTGACAGGTCTGGCCTCCTGTACGTATGGGCCGTGCGTTAGGAATAACTGCTGTTAGAAATATTGCATGCTAGTAGACTTGGCAGTTATTAGAGGTCCAGGGACATAGCTTATTGTAGTACGGTGGTCCCATCCTTGTCCTTGTTTGGTTGCAGGATTGGGCTAGGGTACTAAGAATAGGCTATGGACCAAATCGTGTCATGGATGTGACATGCTTAGAGCATGGGGTGGGGAGAACAACAAGTACCGCATTTGAGCTCCTTTACACTTTTTTCTGTGAAGCCCGGATTCTCCGCTGGAGATACGGGTGATGATGACCCCTATATATTATGTACTATCAGGCGGGCCACCGGCGTTCAAAAGACGACGTGCCTTTTAGGCCCCTGGCTCTTCAAAAGAGAACCATGCCAAATCCCAGTTTTCAGCCAGATAGCTCACTTGTGGGGAAAGGTGTTCTTAACTGCATTCACATAGAGGGTTAGGCGACCCCAATGGATATTTATTTTCAGTACTTTATTGGCATATGTTTAAGTATACTTGTTATGTCCCTCTGAGGACCTGGTCCGCTGCCAGGTGTACCTGTTCTTGAGTATTTGCAGGAGCACAGATTTGGAAGGAATAGATGCTTCGTGGATGTCTTCTCTTCGAGCCGTGATTGGTAGCTGGTACTTATTATTTGAGTGAGTTGTACTGATATTGTATTTACTTTTCCCATTCGAGTTGGTAGTGGATTTGTTTCCATCCAACTATCATCTTTAGATACTTCTTGTTGAGATCTAGTTTCATAGACATTGATTATTTTATTTCTATATAATTTTGGTGGATGAGATTTAGATTATACCCTGTGACTTGTATTACATTTTATACCACTTGTGGATTTTATATTCATATTACAGCGTACGTCTGGATTTGGTTTCCATATATTGGAGTTGCCATATTCATGCGGCTGGCATGCTTACGTGTCCTAAGTCCTACGTATTTTTGGGACTGGGGCATGACAAAATTGCCCGCGATGGCCCCATACCGCATGGCCCCGCCAGAGCTCGAGGAGTTAAAGAAGCAACTGAAGGAGCTGCTCGATACTGGATTCATTAGGCCGTCTAAGGCCCCATTCGACGCACCAGTGCTGTCTCAGAAGAAGAAGTATGGAAGCCTTCGTATGTGCATTGACTATCATGCACTTAACAAGATGACCGTCAAAAATAAATATCCTATCCCGTTGGTGGTAGACTTGTTCGATCAGTTGGGAGGTACAAGGTACTTCTCCAAGCTGGATCTGCGCTCGGGATATTATCAGGTGCGTATAGCCGAAGGAGATGATGCCAAGACCGCATACGTTACGAGGTATAGAGCTTATGAATTTTTAATTATGCCTTTTGGTTTAACAAATGCTCCTGCGATATTTTGCACTTTGATGAACAAGTTCTTCCACCCCTTTCTCCACCGGTTCGTCATGGTGTATCTCGACGATATCGTCGTGTACTCAAACATAAAGGAGGAGCATATTGAGCACTTGAAGAAAGATTTTTAGGTGCTAAGGGAGAACCAACTCTTCCTCAAGCGAGAGAAATATTCCTTTGCCCAAGAAGAGGTACTTTTCTTGGGACATTAGATCGGACGTGGCAAGATATGGATAGACGAGATGAAGGTCCAGGCCATACGGGAGTGGAAGGATCCCACCAGGCCGACGGAGCTGGATCATTCTTAGGCTTGGCGAACTACTATTGTAACCTCCGATTTCCAATTTCCAAAATAATTAGATTTTAATTTATTTTAAAATATCAAGTTTTATAAAATATTTTTTCTTGAAATTTTATTTGGTTTTGAACGATGTTTGATTGTAGAAGGTAATTTATAATCTTGTATAAAAATCATTTTTCATAAATGTCGCTTTCTTATAAAATAAGTACATAAAGAATAATATATATATTTCTAGTTTCAAATATTTATTGGCTTGAATCATAAAATTATTGTTTTAACTAAATAGTTATTTAAAAGACTAGTTCATAAAATAAAATAAATTTTATTTATTGGGATAGTAAATAAATAAATGTCATACTTTCTAGGACTTTGCAAAATGTATTAATTAGTAGCTAATTGGAAATTAGCTAGCTTTCCTAAAAACATTTTCTGAAATTATAATCTTTATTCTTATTTTTACAAGTTGCCATTTCCCAATTAACTGGCCTACACCCTCATTTTTCCCACATGAGAAACCTTTTTTTTTATTTAATTCTGGGCCATTCATTATTGGGCCAACCCGCAACCCTTTAACCCACACCATCTCTCCCTATTTAAGTTCTCCTTCTCACCATTCCCAAGAAACCCTAATCTCCTAATTATTAGCTAGCCTCCACAATTCCCAAGCCAACAAGCCATCACCACCATTTTTGTGTGCTCGTGTCCGTGTGTCCAGCATCACCGTGTCAGCCGTGATGGCCTCGGGTCCGACCCCGGGTGTCCCATCATATCCATTCATTCCTGTGTCCGGTTACAACGTTACAAACAGATTTTCGTGTCCGACACACCCGGACACATCCACATCCTCCACTGTACAACCTCATCCCCGTGTCCGGCAGACCCCCGGACACGTCCACAGTACAACAAACCCTCGTGTCCATCCCGGACACGTACCCAACCCCGACACAGAACCCAAAACCCTAACCCTAGATCTGAACTGCCACCGCCGGCGGCCAAGATCTCCTTCCGCCGCATCGAGCCAGACCCGCCGGTGGCCATGCCTCACCGCGTCGAGCACCGCCGCCGAGGAGAACGACGACCTCGAGCCGAGTTCGACAGTCGCCGCCGCCTCCTCATCGTCAAGCTCCGGTGGCTGCAGGACCCCCTCGGCGTCGAGCGCCCGTGGCCGACCACCCCGCAGAAGAACTGCCGCCGCCCTCGAATTTCCAGCGCCGCCTCGGATCTCCTCGACCTCGTCGAGCCGCAGCCGCCTCAAACCAGACCGCCGACCGCCTCGAGCCGAGCGACGCCGCCGCCTCAGCATCTGTCGAAGCCGCGTGACCTCGACGGATCCCCCTGCGCCGACCCCGGCGGACGTCCCCGCGCCGGCGACGGAAAATCCCCCCCCCCAATGTGAGCTCTCCCCCTTTCGTTTGAATCAGGGGCTGAATTAGTTAGTTTATGCAATTGAGTACTTATGCAAATTGCAATTAGTTAAGTTATGCAATTGAGTAGTTTATGCAAATTGCAAATTAGTTAGTTTATGCAAATTGATTGGTTTATGCAAATTGCAATTGGTTAGTTATGCAATTAGGTTAGTTTATGCAATTAGGTTAATATATGGTTAGTTAATTAAATTTTATCAGTTAATTATTTTTATCAGTAACTATATTCTTAATTAGTAATTAATTCTTAATCAGTAGTTAATTAATATAGTTTGGTTTAGTTAATTTAATTTGTTAATTAATAACCAGTTAGTAATTTCTTAATAAATTAGTAATTTGTAATTAGTTTGGAAATTTATGTAATTTGTCTATTAATTAAATATAATTAATTTAGTAATTTCCTATAATAAGTTGGTAATATATATATGCATATTAGTTTTATTGTTATAATTTAGTTATGTATTATGTATAAGGATTTTTGATTGAGATATATACAAATATGTATATTGGTGTATATGTATATATAACCGTATTTTGGTATAACTATGTGTACCTATATGTATATAAACATGTATAAACACATTTTTGGTATATATATATAGTATATATATATATAAAAACTGTATTGATATATAGGTACTTGTAAAATATATTTTGGTATATTACCTGTATATAGTATAGTATTATTTTGGTATGTATGTATATCTATATAATATAAGTTAATATGTATTCTGGTACATGTATACTAGTCTATATGTATGAGTGATGTATAATTTTTCCCATAAATAAAATATATTTCCACTTATGTACATACAGTTAAACCTATTTTGTATACTTTGGAATAACTATATATATATGTATTAAATTATGGTTAATTGGTAAACCTACTAGATGACCTAGTTGACTAGAGCCATGCCTGGCAGAGCCCCTGAGTTCGTGTATTTGTGATGTGTTAGTGTAGCACCTGATGCAAATGTTGTACTTGATATATTTTTAGGACTGTTGGTTCCTCCAGACGATACTCTGGGACAGGACATTGGTTTTACCAGCTAAGGACCCAAGGCAAGTACATTCTCTGATTAGTTTCTAATTTATGATATCTCCTATGTTCACTGTATCTAGTGTAAATATCTATGTTCTTGACACAGTGGTTACACGGATTGGTATACACGGATCTCGTCATGAGATGTTATTCCTTATTCATGGTGTAGCTTGTACAAGACTTGCTTTCCTTGTTATCTTGTGCATGTACAGACACTGATTCCCGGGGAGATTTGCTACCTTCCTAGGGAATCCCGTGCCATAGCGTACCATGATTGGATCTACTATACCAGTCGGGGGGGTTTGGGGAGTACTTTAGTGTAGATATGTGATCATACCCAACTTTATATGCACCATAGCTCACCCCACATCTCACGTCGGGTGCGGCCTGACCATTTACATGTCTCCTCACTGTTACATCGGTTAGCCCTACTAACCCATGTAATGAGTTTACATGCCTCCTCACTGTTACATCGGTTAGCCCTACTAACCCATGTAATGAGTTTACTAGTCCCAAGCCGATCACATGTTAAAGCTAGTACTCACACACTTAGTCATAGGTTTCTTGCTCATTGACATATTATTTTTCTTCCTGCATTTACTTACAGTATTTCCAGTATATTTCTTTTCTTGTACATTCTCGTACCTATACATGCATCTGGTATGTTTCCATCTAGAACTGCTACATAGTTTATGTCATTTATATAGAACTGCTAATTAGAGATGTACTTTGCTCCTTCCTGACTGGAAAATATTTTTCCAGACTGTGACCTTAGTAGACTGGTTCCGACACACTTGGGGATTGGAAGTTAATGATTGCAGGTGTGATTATGTTGTCCTTAGACTAGTGTTGTATTCTTTTATTTTTTCAAATTCCTATTGTGCTATAGTTGTGATTGAGTATGTTGTGAATATTTTTATAGTATTATCCGAATCTCCTTATGGAGTTGGATACTAGCGTGAGATTGTTAGATAGTACTTGACCTAGACAGCGTTCTACCGCCGATGCTGCGGCGTAGGCTGGACGTACCCACGCTCTCGTGCCCCTAAACCGGGTGCGGGTCGTGACACGTTTTTAGTGGTGGCCCATGCAGGTCAGACTTCGCAAGTTGTGCGATGTCGTGGTAGTGCGACGTCATAGTTGTACTACTGCGTACCTGCTATAGGATATAGGACATAGGATACTAGGATGAGAGAGGATACTCAATCACAAATTTTTGAGAGATTCCTGGGACGACCCCTTGAGAATCTTATTCCGATTTAAATCTTTTTTCTTGTTTTCGTTCGCTCTCGCTTGTTGTTACTGAACTTGATTCTTGTTGAGCAGTTATTAAATTAAAATCTTGGCATCATTATTGAGTTTGATTCTTGTTGACCAGTTGTTAACTTTAATTCTTGGTATCGTTGTTGAGTTGATTTCAAATTGAGATGAATTTTTACGGACTAGAATTTATGGTATCATCTGATGACATATATTGATGAGGACAGTGAGGAAGGTAAAACGTCTACTTTGGTTATGGAACCTAGAATTTATCGCAGCCATATTAGCTGTGGTGACGAGAACGTAGGAACCTGACTTGGATGTACATACTATAGTTATGAAGCTTAGAGTCTTTCGCAGCCATACCGGTTGGCGTAGCGAGGATTCTAGATAACATGATTATAGGGTTGCATACCTTAGTTACGGAACCTGTCGTTTATCGCATCTATGCTTACTGGCGTGGCGAGGATTCTGTGTGTCATGATTTCTGACAGACGTGTATGATTATCAGGTTGTATCTTAAATTGGTTCTTAAAATATCATCTCAAGACTTATTTATTTCTGTTATTCCAGGACTTTGTTCCACCGCTTCTTTCTTTACTAGCAGTAAAGATACCTTCTGGCCTCAATTCAGTCTTTGAGCTCCTATTCCTTGAGGATTTCTTGTTAAGTATGATAATTAGTGGCTTGTAATTTTGTTTGTGTCTTGTATTAGTATTGACTGTGTTGCTAGTGAGTTGTAAGTGTTACTTAGTTGGGCATGTGAGCAGTAGGCTTTAATCTAGAGTTAGCCCTTAGCATAGTACCTTGTACCAATGATTCTAGGAGAGGTGTCATTAGAGACTGAGAGTTAAGGAGAGTATAGAGTATCAGTGATAGTTCTCAGAGTTAGTATCAGAGCCAATTACCCGTCCTGGATAATCATGATTATGTAATTGAGTGATCTATGTAAACGATTAAGTATCCGGGAGTTGTGTTAAGGATTTATGGAGCATGATGTTCAATTTGATGATTAATATCGGAAGTGTTAAAGGTAAGGAAATACATACGCATAAAGAGTTAATGAGGTGTCATGGGTAGAGAAATATTGGAATTGGTAATGAAAGTGGTTAAGCGTATCACAGATTAGTTTAACAGGCTGTAAAAGATTACAGGGAAATGCCTACACAAAAATCGAGATGAGGAACCATACACATACCCATGAGAGTAAATAAACATGAGTGTTATAGAGGATACAGGTGATCATGAGCTTGATGAGATAATCCATTAATGCAGCTAGTGATATAATACCAAGAGTGCTAATGATTCTATATCGAGGATTAGTCAAGGATGACGTTAATAACAGTAAGCACTCTGTGTGTTGATAATTAGATGATATACCAATTGACATAAATTGGAATCATGAAAGAAAACACAGTTGATGATAACTTTGATCATTGGAGGTAATAGTGCAAGTGATTCGGGCAGTACAAATTTAGTACACAGTTCTAGACAATAGAGGTATTGAGTGCACCTTGAGTATCAGAGACCGTGAGCACTGATATGTACATTGAGGAGTTATAAATTAAAAGGTGGGAATGAATTTTTAAAATTTTCAGAATTTTTAAGGAGTTGAGATTTTATGTTGTTAAAATATTGAGGATTTAAATTTGATTCACTAAACATAGTTAAGGCTACAAAGATTTTAGAAGTGATTAAATTTTATTTCGATGTGAAGTATCTAATTTTGAGGAGGTATATGCATTTTATTTTAAGTTGATCGGGAAGTTAAACCTTGACGATTATTTTGAGGATTAATTTTTGGTAGATGAGAGATATGAATATTAATATATGATTAGTTGATATGGGTACCAGTGTACATGACTAGGAATTAGTTAGTGAATGTGCTAGAGTTAAGTGTTTGTTAGAGATAGTAGACACTACAAGTAATATGTTAACATGAACCTTCTTCCTTCCTAATGTTCCTTTTCTTTCGCCTTTCGATTGATTGATTGATTTCCTAGTACTGTGGTTCACATGCATGATTTTCTTGTTAGAATATAACTAGTAGTACCCCCTAACGGAGACTGAAATACCATGACAAAAGACACATGACCTATATTTTCTTAAATTGCATGGCTGTAGATAGAGTTTTCTTAAACCATGATCATTGGGTTTTGACCATAGCAAAGATCTATGACGAGGTTATGACTGACAAAAAGAGACAAGAGGATTAAATTTGTGGATGAGCATTACATTAAATAAAGAATTTAGGGGTTGTTATAACGGAGTTGATGGATCATTGATTTTATGAAAATCGGGGTATGATCGAAATTCGAGGACAAACATTTACTTAAAGGGAGAATTAAGAAATTCACAGAGCCAAAAATTTGAGAGATTATCATTTTATCTATTTGACTGCAAGATAGAATTTTATATAGTATGAATGTTGCATTGAAGATTCTGGAAGCATCGCATCGTTGAATATTTGAGGGAAAAAAAAAAATAAAATTTTGGGATACGATTTTTATAAATATGCATTGATTGGATTTCAATTAAAAGGATTGGATAGTAAAATTTTGTATTTAGTTTTTTACTCAAAATTTGAGGAGATTGTGATACGACTGGAATTCAATTAAAATATTGAGGATTCGGGTAGTAAAAAAAAAAAAAAATTTGCATTGGGATAATAAATTCAGAGGATGAAAAAAAAAATATATTAGTTCAAAATTCGGAAACACTATGCATATGGATAAAGAAATATGGAATGAAATGAAGCTCATGGTAAAGAAGATTATAATATAATTGATTATGGGATCATATAATTAAAGGTCGTAAGGTAAGATCATAGTATATTGAGGTTGTGATTTAAATTAAAATCTTGACCATGACAGTAACATTTGAAATCGAAGAAAATAATCGAGGTATAGTTGATGTTAAGATAAACAAACTCGAATTTGATGATAAGGATTTTGGACAGGTAATAAATTTTGATTCAGAAATTCTAAGATCTAATCTAATAAAGTTTGTGGAATTTGAAACTTTTATAAATATTAGTTAATGATGAATCACAAGATTGAGAAAAATAAAATGAACGAGGATAAAAAGGAAGGATTATTTTCAGATGGTAGTAAAGACTACTCTTTTCCTAGAAATCAAGAAAGGCGATTGGATGTCTCTTGATTACATTCTGAAGGATGTATTTAAAGTTTCTTAAATCAAATTGTCGACCGTATCTTTCGAATTAGCTATAACTTTCATGTCTATATCATTCATTATACTGGGTCTTCCTTGGTTTAGTTGCTTTGAAAAGGTAACGTGCATTATTCCAATTATCTGTTTTTGTGATCGTGTCTACTTCCCAAAACCTAAACCTTCTAGAGAATTCAAGGCCGAGCCATGATTCCTTCAAGTTATTCCCGTCTTAAACCATATTTTCTTTTTCTTCATGTTTCCTTCTGTTTGGTAAATATTTTCCTTATAGAAATATTTTCTTCAAAGATATATTCATCATTATGAACAACAAAATTTTTTTTCTTCTATCCTAGTCATCCCTAAAATTTCGAGGACGAAATTTTTCTAAGGAGGATAGACTTGTAACCTCCGATTTCCAATTTCCAAAATAATTAGATTTTAATTTATTTTAAAATATCAAGTTTTATAAAATATTTTTCCTTGAAATTTTATTTGGTTTTGAACGATGTTTGATTGTAGAAGGTAATTTATAATCTTGTATAAAAATCATTTTTCATAAATGTCGCTTTCTTATAAAATAAGTACATAAATAATAATATATATATTTCTAGTTTCAAATATTTATTGGCTTGAATCATAAAATTATTGTTTTAACTAAATAGTTATTTAAAAGACTAGTTCATAAAATAAAATAAATTTTATTTATTGGGATAGTAAATAAATAAATGTCATACTTTCTAGGACTTTGCAAAATGTATTAATTAGTAGCTAATTGGAAATTAGCTAGCTTTCCTAAAAACATTTTCTGAAATTATAATCTTTATTCTTATTTTTACAAGTTGCCATTTCCCAATTAACTGGCCTACACCCTCATTTTTCCCACATGAGAAATCTTTTTTTTTTATTTAATTCTGGGCCATTCATTATTGGGCCAACCCGCAACCCTTTAACCCACACCATCTCTCCCTATTTAAGTTCTCCTTCTCACCATTCCCAAGAAACCCTAATCTCCTAATTATTAGCTAGCCTCCACAATTCCCAAGCCAACAAGCCATCACCACCATTTTTGTGTGCTCGTGTCCGTGTGTCCAGCATCACCGTGTCAGCCGTGATGGCCTCGGGTCCGACCCCGGGTGTCCCATCATATCCATTCATTCCTGTGTCCGGTTACAACGTTACAAACAGATTTTCGTGTCCGACACACCCGGACACATCCACATCCTCCACTGTACAACCTCATCCCCGTGTCCGGCAGACCCCCGGACACGTCCACAGTACAACAAACTCTCGTGTCCATCCCGGACACGTACCCAACCCCGACACAGAACCCAAAACCCTAACCCTAGATCTGAACTGCCACCGCCGGCGGCCAAGATCTCCTTCCGCCGCATCGAGCCAGACCCGCCGGTGGCCATGCCTCACCGCGTCGAGCACCGCCGCCGAGGAGAACGACGACCTCGAGCCGAGTTCGACAGTCGCCGCCGCCTCCTCATCGTCAAGCTCCGGTGGCTGCAGGACCCCCTCGGCGTCGAGCGCCCATGGCCGACCACCCCGCAGAAGAACTGCCGCCGCCCTCGAATTTCCAGCGCCGCCTCGGATCTCCTCGACCTCGTCGAGCCGCAGCTGCCTCGAACCAGACCGCCGACCGCCTCGAGCCGAGCGACGCCGCCGCCTCAGCATCTGTCGAAGCCGCGTGACCTCGACGGATCCCCCTGCGCCGACCCCGGCGGACGTCCCCGCGCCGGCGACGGAAAATCCCCCCCCCCAATGTGAGCTCTCCCCCTTTCGTTTGAATCAGAGGCTGAATTAGTTAGTTTATGCAATTGAGTACTTATGCAAATTGCAATTAGTTAAGTTATGCAATTGAGTAGTTTATGCAAATTGCAAATTAGTTAGTTTATGCAAATTGATTGGTTTATGCAAATTGCAATTGGTTAGTTATGCAATTAGGTTAGTTTATGCAATTAGGTTAATATATGATTAGTTAATTAAATTTTATCAGTTAATTATTTTTATCAGTAACTATATTCTTAATTAGTAATTAATTCTTAATCAGTAGTTAATTAATATAGTTTGGTTTAGTTAATTTAATTTGTTAATTAATAACCAGTTAGTAATTTCTTAATAAATTAGTAATTTGTAATTAGTTTGAAAATTTATGTAATTTGTCTATTAATTAAATATAATTAATTTAGTAATTTCCTATAATAAGTTGGTAATATATATATGCATATTAGTTTTATTGTTATAATTTAGTTATGTATTATGTATAAGGATTTTTGATTGAGATATATACAAATATGTATATTGGTGTATATGTATATATAACCGTATTTTGGTATAACTATGTGTACCTATATGTATATAAACATGTATAAACACATTTTTGGTATATATATATAGTATATATATATATAAAAACTGTATTGATATATAGGTACTTGTAAAACATATTTTGGTATATTACCTGTATATAGTATAGTATTATTTTGGTATGTATGTATATCTATATAATATAAGTTAATATGTATTCTGGTACATGTATACTAGTCTATATGTATGAGTGATGTATAATTTTTCCCATAAATAAAATATATTTCCACTTATGTACATACAGTTAAACCTATTTTGTATACTTTGGAATAACTATATATATATGTATTAAATTATGGTTAATTGGTAAACCTACTAGATGACCTAGTTGACTAGAGCCATGCCTGGCAGAGCCCCTGAGTTCGTGTATTTGTGATGTGTTAGTGTAGCACCTGATGCAAATGTTGTACTTGATATATTTTTAGGACTGTTGGTTCCTCCAGACGATACTCTGGGACAGGACATTGGTTTTACCAGCTAAGGACCCAAGGCAAGTACATTCTCTGATTAGTTTCTAATTTATGATATCTCCTATGTTCACTGTATCTAGTGTAAATATCTATGTTCTTGACACAGTGGTTACACGGATTGGTATACACGGATCTCGTCATGAGATGTTATTCCTTATTCATGGTGTAGCTTGTACAAGACTTGCTTTCCTTGTTATCTTGTGCATGTACAGACACTGATTCCCAGGGAGATTTGCTACCTTCCTAGGGAATCCCGTGCCATAGCGTACCATGATTGGATCTACTATACCAGTCGGGGGGGTTTGGGGAGTACTTTAGTGTAGATATGTGATCATACCCAACTTTATATGCACCATAGCTCACCCCACATCTCACGTCGGGTGCGGCCTGACCATTTACATGTCTCCTCACTGTTACATCGGTTAGCCCTACTAACCCATGTAATGAGTTTACATGCCTCCTCACTGTTACATCGGTTAGCCCTACTAACCCATGTAATGAGTTTACTAGTCCCAAGCCGATCACATGTTAAAGCTAGTACTCACACACTTAGTCATAGGTTTCTTGCTCATTGACATATTGTTTTTCTTCCTGCATTTACTTACAGTATTTCCAGTATATTTCTTTTCTTGTACATTCTCGTACCTATACATGCATCTGGTATGTTTCCATCTAGAACTGCTACATAGTTTATGTCATTTATATAGAACTGCTAATTAGAGATGTACTTTGCTCCTTCCTGACTGGAAAATATTTTTCCAGACTGTGACCTTAGTAGACTGGTTCCGACACACTTGGGGATTGGAAGTTAATGATTGCAGGTATGATTATGTTGTCCTTAGACTAGTGTTGTATTCTTTTATTTCTTCAAATTCCTATCGTGCTATAGTTGTGATTGAGTATGTTGTGAATATTTTTATAGTATTATCCGAATCTCCTTATGGAGTTGGATACTAGCGTGAGATTGTTAGATAGTACTTGACCTAGACAGCGTTCTACCGCCGATGTTGCGGCGTAGGCTGGACGTACCCACGCTCTCGTGCCCCTAAACCGGGTGCGGGTCGTGACAACTATCGACAGTTCATCCGAGGATACTCCGCCATAGTCGCACCACTCACAGACCTGTTATGGAAGGATCGCATGGAGCTGGACATCCAAATGCGAGAAGGCATTTGATGCCCTAAAGAGGGAAGTGACGGAGGAACCGGTCTTATCATTGCTGGACTACTCCAAGTCGTTCGAGGTGCATACTGACGCATCCGACTTCGCCATTGGAGGGGTGTTGGCGCAAGAAGGGCATCCCGTTGCATTTGAAAGCCGTAAGTTGAATGACACAAATGTTCGCCATTAATTTTGAAGGTTCCAAAATAGCTTGATTTAATTAACAAACGAAAGAAAGTACAAAAAAGTCCTGGACGGACAATCTGAGTACAATATTTTTTGATCTGGGGTATGGCGATGGACAATGAGTGCTATGACGTCTCCTTTACTCCGTGGACGATCTGATGCTGGGTGAGGAAGCTTACATTCTCTCTTTGCTAATCTCGGTATGCTCTCTCTTTGAAATAGCCGGGGGTGATATATTCTCTCTCTGAAGCAGAAGAAAGAAACCAGCCCTTAGAACGTTCAAGTTGTTCCTATTAATAGCCATCGTGCTGATGAGCTATGGGTGTCACATATGCCTCTGTTCGGTGGCCGCATAAGGCTTCTTCAATAGAATATGATTGCAACTGTCGCCAAATCTTATGGGCCGATTGTCACGTGGTCTTGGTTGAGATATGCTGTTGAAGAGATCTCGAGGTTGTTACCAGCCCGTTGTGTGCATGACTTGGTCAGCTGGACACATAGTCGTCACCAATTGTACGAAGATCTCTGCGGTTGTAACGAGAAGATCTTGTGAGCCGGAGGCCACATAGCATCTTGACCGCATGATGGTGATGTCGCATGGGTCTTTTAGCCGCATACGTGCTCTCATTTGGGCCTTGGTCGAATGAAAACTATGGCAGCGTGATGGCGATGTCGCATAGGTCTTGTAGCCGAATACGTGCTCTCGTTTGGCCTTGGTCGGATGGACACTCTGGCCACATGTTGGCGAGGTCGCATAGGGCATAGCCGCATACGAGGGAACACGTAGCATGGCATATTTTTTGAAGCAATTAATGCACTGATGTGACTTGTTATCTTTTTATGAGCCGTCGTCTTCACGAGTCTTGAAGCATCTCAGAGTGATGAGTGACGTGTCAGATCTTCTGACAGACATCAAAATCTGTGTCAGGGATATTTTATACGGCCTCCCTGCTCTATGGTCGTTCAGGCCGCATATAGTATACTATGCGACTTCTCTGCAACTTGGTTGATCCGGCTGTATATGGCTCTTCTGCGGCTTGCTGTTCAGGCCGCATGTGGTTTCTCTGCGGCTTGATTATTCAGGCCGCATGTGGCTTCTCTGCGGCTTGGTTGTTCAGGCCCCATGTGGATTTTCTGCGACTCGATTCTTCAGGCTGCATGTGGCTTCTCTGCGGCTTGTTGAAGGGGCATGACCTTTATGCGGCCTGCGTAATTTTTTTATGTTTCTATAAGACCCCCTTCAAAGTTTCCAAAATGATAAGTTTGGAATATTTTGAAAGAAGCATGGACGAGCATTACTGGCCGCATATGCAGGTCATGCAGCATAGCCTCGTTGCCGCAT
The DNA here is from genome assembly GCA_036927795.1 of Iris macrosiphon. Lineage (NCBI taxonomy): Eukaryota > Viridiplantae > Streptophyta > Magnoliopsida > Asparagales > Iridaceae > Iris > Iris macrosiphon. The sequence continues at coordinate 180,827,229 of JAYESA010000002.1, read as the reverse complement.
AGCTGTTTCTGCCAGGCTATCTGATCATTAAATGAGGAGATTTGCTCTATCTTTGACCAGATCTCTTAGGATTTTACGACATCTCCTGACACAGGACTCGAGGCATCGATTTTTGAGGAGATTAAAGAGAATCACGAGGATCGAGGTACCAGGTTTATCATATTAACCGCTCGGTTCATTGCCTCGATCCCTTCACACGCTTTGGAGCCTATAAATAGATAGTAAGGGAGGGAGAGAGAATTTTTATCTTTTTGCTTTCTTTCTCCTTTTCCTGCGAAGGATGCCGCAGGCTGCGACCCTTCTCGTCGAGGAGTTTGCCAAGGGTGGTCTTGATCCTTGGTCCCCTAATTTGGGTGCTTTACTCAGAGGTAGGGGAGCACCACGTTCTTCGTGTAGGGATTCCATGGACACAGAGACACCCATGCACAGTCTTGCTGCGTGGACGAGAAATCGTCTAGAACACACGCAGACTTTTTACACAGCCTTGTCGCATGGATGAGAGATCATCAAGAACATGCACATACTTTCTTCATTAGTCTGTCGCATGGATGGGCAACCATCATGCGACAACTAAACAACCATCATGCGACAACTAAGATCCTACAACATGGATAAAGGCTCGACTTGGACATTCGACAACCATGACTCTGTCGCATGGATGAAGGTTTGATCCGAACATGCGACCACCATGTATCTGCTGTATGGATGGAAGCTTGACCCGACATGCGACCATCGTGGCTCTTCCACATGGAAGATACCTCAAGCGCCGACTAGGATCTTTCACATAGACGCCAACTTTGTCATTGTATGTTGAAGTCATATATTTTCCTTGTGTAGGCTTTCTTCCCCCTCGCTTGGCTCTTGATAGAGCATGGAAGGATATCATAACACCTGTTGTTTGGGGTAAAGACGAACTTTATGTTGCAGTTCACCAAGAACTGATCCAGGAGATTAGGAGGGGGACCCATTACTTTTTGTAGAAGGAGAATGAAGCGCGCTAGAGGTAATATAGACGTGAGCTGATCAATGGCCATACCGAGAGGTTAGGTACGATCCTGGTATTTTGTGGAAGGAGAATGAAATGCGCCAAAGGTAATATAGACGTGGTTGTTTGCTTCCATTAAGAAAATTCCACAGGGGGACTCTTGGTGGACTTATTATTTGTTGCGCACGTTGAGTGCAAATAATAAATTTGAAAATAATCCCTATCAGAGGTAATATGGACGTGATAGGTTTTGTGGACTCATTACTTTTTGCGCATGTTAGTGCAAGTAATAGGTTTGAGACAAGCCCTACCAGAGGTAATATAGACGTGGCAATTTTTGTGGACCCTTTATTTTTTTGCGCATATTAGGGCAAGTAATATGTTTGAGACAAGCCCTGCCAGAGATGATATGGATGTGACAGTTTTTGTGGACCCATTACTTTTTGTGCACTTTATTGCAAGTAATATGTTTAAGACAAGCCCTGTTAGAGGTGATATGGACGTGGTAGTTTTTTTGAACTTAACATCGCTGATGTACCTTGGTGAGTACGGGTGATAAGTGAGAATGACAACCGATATCAGAGGTAATATGAACGTGATGATTGATAGCAAAATCTGGGAGGTTTGCTTAGAGGTAATATAGACATGACAAACTCAGCCAGGGAGAAATATTAGGACGATAGTTCAGAGGTAATATGGACATGAACCGAGGTCCGAGAACCTCGTTAAGGATTGGTTTGCTGAGTGTGGTCTATCTAAAAATGAAGATAGACCTGAGATTGCTCAGTTGGGGAGATTGGTGGAACGATAGCTCATATGCAATATGAACATGGCTAGCGTCTAATGAGATTGGAGGCGAGTGGTCACTACGAGAGTGTGCAAGTGGACTTGAGGACTGCTCCGCTGGGGAGACTTTGAGGCTCCATCACCCATCGCGTATCCAGGACTCCTGGATACAGATGATGGATTTTACAAAAAATTATAAAGAGGGATAAAATGTTACACATAGGCACTTGTTGGGGATGAAGAACCAAGAGTGTAGAGATATACATCTGGGTTATTCTGGAGGGGATAAGAGGACTACAAGTCTAGTTTAGACATAGTACTTTTTTAGGAACTTGTCGTTGATAGGCATCATAAGCAAGTCGCCATTGGGTTTCATTAGCCGGTAGGCGCCATTGGAGAATACGGATTCCATGATGAACGTGCCCTCCCATTTAGGCTAAAATTTGTCGACCATCTTGTGGGTCATGACCATCGGTCTTCTCACGGTCAGGACGAGGTCTTCCACTTGGAAAGTTCTTTTATTGGCCCATCTGTTGAAGGCTCCTGAGAGACGCACTTGGTATAGCTCAAATGTGCTACTGAGCTAAGAGACGTTTCTCGTCGAGTGATTCTAAATCTTCTAGCCTCGGCGATGATTGTCGCCGACGGTTAATTGGTTGGAGAGGGCTACTCGGAGTGAAGGAATTTGGATCTCGAGTGAGAGGAACGCTTCGCTTTCATATACCAGAGAGAATGGCGTGTTGCCAGTAGCTGTCCGGACAGTTGTGCGGTAGGCCCAGAGACATTCACCCAGCTTCTCGTTTCAGTCGCGCTTATTGGAAGAAATGAACTTTTGAGTAGTTTTATGATGGTCTTGTTGAAGGCTTCTGCCAAACCATTTGTTGTCGGGTTATAGGCGGTTGATGCTACATTCTGAATCCAATTTTTGTCGTAAAACTGGTAGAACGCGTGACTTGCGAACTATGGACCGTTGTCGTGGACTATCCTTTGTGGCAAGCCGAAGCGGTATATGACGTGATGTTTGATGAAGCTAATCACGTTCGATATTTTTTCTTCAGCGAGTGGAACAACATTCGCCCATTTGGAGAAGTAATTGGTTATGGCTAGGATGAACTAATGCCCTTTAGAAGAAGGTGGACTGATTGGTACGATATTGTCCATCCCCTACGCTTCAAACAACCAAGATACGACCGTTGGGTATAGGAATTCTGAGGGCTGGTGGATGAAGTCTGCATGGATTTGGCACGTTTAGCATTTCCTCGCATACTCAATGGCCTTTGCTACCATCGTCGACTAGCAATAACCCATTCTCCGAAGACGGTCATGTAGCTTTGGACCGGGTTAGTGTATGCCGTAGACGCCGCCGTGAGCTTCGTGGATGGCCGGCTTTGCTTTTGTATTCGATAGGCATCATAACAGAAGGCCGTCATAGGACAACGATACAATATTTTGGTAGCTGTATCATAATAGAACCAGAGAGAACGTCTTCTGATCGATGTGGCTTCCTTTGGGTTCTCGAAGAAAATTCCATAGACCATGTAATCAATGAATAGAAGCCTCCAGTCTTGGATATCAGTGTTTACTTTCGTCGCATAGCTCAGACACATGCAAAGGTTATTCTTTAGGCAGACCAGATCTCGACCGATCACTGTGATTAGCTGATGGATGTTGTCTGAAACTGCCAAGAAGGTAGCGAGGTCGGCCATGGTGTCAGCCTCGATGTTCTGCAGCTGAGGGACTTGCTCAATGAAGAATCCCTCGAAGTTTGAGATAATGCCAAGCGCAACTTGGTAGTAAGAAATTAGGTCTTTGTGTCGGACTTCGTAATCATCCCGAACCTGACTGACTATTTGTAGTGCCCCGCTCCGCGTCGGCGCTATGTACAAGTGTGATTGACTTGCTTGCTCGAACGGAAGTCTTCTCGGAGAGTTCCCGACCGATTAATCAAGGTGAGTGGGCAGAACTGCATTCTCTGATTCTTACACGACTTAATAATGAATCTGAGTTTTAATGCTTGTTTGCTTAAGAAGAATATTTTCATAAAAAAATGATAGAACCGACTCAGCATGCTAATAAGAGAACTCACATAGCTTGTCACTGAAACGAATATGCTGCCTAACTAAGAGAATATGTATGCTTGTCCGAAATGAGATAGAACCATTCTTATGCTAAGAAGATAGAACTGCATGTTTACTAGATGTGATAATAGACCCGTGCCATGCTAGTCTCAACTGAAAGATCGTTCATATGTTTGCTTGTCATCGTGTACATATGGCTTGTCTTGAATGCTTGTTTCGATGCGAGAGTAAATGCTTGTCTTGTGTGTGCTAGACTAATAGCCCGCCTGACGTCCGGTCCTACGGGATCTTGGGGGTGCGGCTATTAGGAATGTGATAAGAGGATTCAATTATGACTTTGTCATGTTGTGTGCTATATGAAAGAGATGTGCTAGTGACATGTGGGTGCCTGCGGTGGATGGGGAACAAACAAAATGTGGGAGACCAATAACGCGCCCTGAGCTCGGGACGTGGATATTGGAAGGGAGGATGGAGATTCGATGGGGGTAAGACTAATAGTGCGCCCTGATATTCCGGTCCTTCGGGATCCAGGGGGGCGTGGCTATTAGAGGGAGGCGGTGCTTCTGTAGAGAAGAGTTGAGTCTGCACTAGAGAAGTTCATGAAGATAGCTGCATTCAGGTAGTTAGGGAGCATGCTAGACTAGCCTTCTTGCATACCTAACTATTTGATGCAGAGACGGACAGGAAACCAAAGAACGGTAAAACATATATGTTTATGCAAATTGTTGCTAACTTGTATGTCAGCTGCAGGGATAACCGTTCGGCCATGGGGTAAGAAATATAAGTTTATGCTTATGCCTGCTTATTCATTTTGTCTGCATCGTAGAGACCTCCCGTTAGCGCTTCATGCATTGCATCGGTCGGACAATGACTATTAGTGCAGAGATGAACCTTGGCTACGGCTGCTTCGGCAGTAATGTGCAACCATGAGTCACAGCTGCTAATAGGATCAGAATATGAGTCATTGGTTAGTTGGATAACCGCTACCGATCCTGAGTTACTCGGGGATCGACCTCTGATTGATAGTTAACTTGTGTACTTGATTGATGGTCCCTAAATGCTGCCTGTCCCTAGAATTCTTGCATATAGTTCACCGAACACGCTGCGCACACCCGAACAGGATTCCTCGTGCTTGAATTGGTTGCCTCAATTGAATGGTTGTTTGATCATGTTTTCAAAGATGTTTTCAAATACACAAAAATATGACTTTGCTAGCAAAACTGTATATAACGAACATAGGTAAAAACTAGCAAGATCACTAGTAATGCGATATTTTGCCACATGATTACTTAGTGTGGGTTTCAGGGGGTGTAGCTTCTGTTCAGTTGTTTTATCTCACCAGTACTTGCATAAAGTGCTAACCCACCAACAGTTTGCTTGTTCTCAGGTGCTCGTTCGTCTGAGGAAGCGATACTCGTGCCTCATCCCAAGGAGCCAGAAATCTGGAGTCGATACCTGGAGTCGCATCGAGTTTGTGCCTGCTTTGAGTTACTTTTGTATAAAGGGACATAATGTATGGAACGGTGTTATTGTAATCGAGAGAAGAGTGCTTGAGCGAATTGTAATCTCGGCCATGTGCCGCTTGTAACACCTTCGATTATCAATAAAAGAGCCTATTTTTCTTATGCCATTGAGTTCTTCACTTTTCTGCAATGTTATGTGCCGCTGCTTCAGTATCGAATAACTTACTTGCCTTTGTATCAAAGCTTTGGCCTTGTGCAAGCGCACTTTAGGTTTGTACGGTATCACGTCTTGATGGGAACGATAGTCCTGCGGGAGAGCTGTAACGTGGTGATTCACGTTCAGCAGGGACTATTGAGCTCGCGGGAGATTGAGACGTGACACTATTAATTTGGAGTTACCGTAGGCCTCTAGATACTCCACTCCTACTTATTTGGCGAGTTGGAGCCCAATAACCAAGGCGTTGTACTCTGCCACATTGTTGGAGCACGAGTTTGTAAGAGAGTAGGCCCGGTTGATGACCAGACCGTATGGAAAGATTAGCACTATCCCGACCCCGCAATGATATCGCCCTTGGGCCCTGTTCTTGAAGCGACGTCGAAGAACATTCGCCAAACAACCTCGCATGAAGTTACTATAGTATCGAAATATAATAGAATATACTCTAGAGGGAGGGTGAATAGAGTATGCAATAAAATTTAGCAATTAAAAAAATTTCTAGCAAGTTATACAAGTATTATGACTTCTATATATGTGTCACAGAAATAAGTAAGTGTCACAGCTATAATAACGGTCTAGCAATAGTGTTGCAGGTATGTCACAGCTATCACAGTACAGGCACAAGTAAAGTAAAGAGTAAGAAGACAAACGCAAACACAATGATGTATCCTAGTATCCCTCAATGTGAGGACTAATCCAGGCGGGAGGACTCTAGCTCGCAGTTGGAATCCACTATACGAATGGAACACAAGCTTTGATCCGAAGGCTTGCCGACTTCTTACAAAAATGAGCTTTGATCCGAAGAGCTCGATGACTTCAAGTGTGAAGTAGAGAACTTTTGAACAAGATTATGATTATAACTCTCTGAACTTCTAGACCATACCGTACTGGCAACTAAGACTAGAGAATTGTAACTGGCTTGGGATATAAAAATAAAGACTTTTTAGAACTCGTTTACCAGAAGAGAAGAGAAGAGAAAAGAAGATTGAAAGTGAATTAATGTTTAGAAATATAAAATCTCTTCTCTATTTATAGGATTTCTCAAAGGAGAGTTCGGACAGAACTCGGCTAGAACTCGGCCAGAGTTCGTCTGCAAAATATTAGAAAATAGTCGTTGTATCCGTAACTTCAGGGAGACCAAGTTTCTGAAGGCCGAACTCAGTCCAAGTTCTATTCTCTTAGTTCAGAGCCAGAAAAGAAACTGGCTGAGTTTTGGGTCCAACTTAGCTCAACAAAAATGTAGGATTTTAGGGTATTTCAAGATAGGCTATTTTGAAAATAATTTAGGGTAGCCTAATTTCCAGTACGACGCGATGTATAGTATATTCCTAGACACAATAACATGAGGCGAAGGTCAGCTCTTCCTCCTCCTCCTCTGTTGTTTGCACCTGATCTTTGGATTGTTGTCGGATAGGTGCCTTCGGGTGCAGTCGTTGGAATGTCGACTGCCTGATTGTAGGTACCGCCACTTTGTTGCAGCAGCAGTTGATGATAATTTTGGTACAGTGATGTCCTGGAGATGATACTTCACATGCCGTAGCTACCTCCCTCACCTTGCGCTTGTGATTGATCACATTGCACAAGTCAAGCAAGGGCTGACTCACCTTTGCACCATTTTTTTGAGAACGGGTAGACCGAGCGCACGGATGCGTGGGTGTTATTTTTGCTCCATGATCTAGGGTTCGTACAAGAGCTTTTTCCATATCGTCAGTGGAAGACTTTTGAGACGGACCCGGTCCATTTGCCGTTGAGGGCTGGACTCACGAGTCAATCTTATACAACTTTCCATCAGGTGCCCGCATAACAGTTAGCGGAGCCCTCCGACGGTCAGCCGAATGGACAGTCGCTTGAGAATAACTATAACAACCTATTTTTTTAAAATATTTTAAAAAGAATTTTCTAGATTTTTTTGGTAATTTTTAATTATTTATTAAAAAGGTCCTTATGGGATTAATATTTTTATGTATTAAACTAATTATTAAAATATTACAAATTATATTTTTTGGTGTATTATTAATTATTGGATGTTGTGTATTTTTTTTGGAATTTATTGGGCTCAAAAACTATTTTTAAATAGCTAAAAAACTAAAGTTTTAATTGAACCAGACTCAAACCAGATTAAACCGGTTGAACCAGACTAAACTGGACCAACCCAACCCAGCTGAACAGACCCAAACCTGTCCTAACAGGTCGGATCCTACCCGACCCGACCCTACCCGACCCGCTAAACCCTAATCCCTAACCCGTTCCCCACGATCCCCCGCCCTCGCGATTCCCGACTGACGATCGCCCACGTCCCCCACCACCGACTCCGCAGCCACCCCCACGACCCCACGACCCCCGCCGGCCCTCAACCCCCTGCTCTGCCTCACCCTCCCCTATTTAAACCCCCACCGTCGAACCCCTCTCTGCCATCACCGCCTCCATCAGACCACCGCCACCGCCATCACCATCTCGGCCCCACCTCGACAGCCCGGTCACCCCGAGCTCCCCTCCGCCCGAGCCCCTTCGGCGAACTCTGCCACCCCGCTGTCCCCAAACCCTTTACCACTGCCATCACAGTCACCAGACTCCGGCGGAGACCGACGACCCCGACCCGCCACCGAGCTCCCCTCCGTCGTGCCCTCAGACGACAACCCACCGCCAACCGTCGTATCCAGCCGCAGCCACCACCGGCGAGAACCGCCACGGCAGCGAGCTCCACCGCGCCGTTCCGTGCACGACGTACAGTCGTTACCTACCCCTGTTCAGGTAAGATTCTCTCTCCTTGTTGTCTCGTTTTCCTTTCTATCAAATCGTACGCGTAGACTGCATGACCCCCTCGAAACCCGTGCAATCCGTTCGGGGTATCGCGTCTTGTGTCGATCGCAAACCGCGACACAAAAACAAGAAAAAAAACCCATTTCTGAAAATTCAGAAATTGGTCCCGAACTCGTAAGTTCACAACCATTTTGTGTGCAACTTGTTAACTATTTCTAAAATCCACTTGAACAGTAATTTAGACTGTATTACCTAGTTTTAAAACCCTATTTTTGTTCAATTTATGGTGTTGTAGATTGTAATTTATTCGAGAGTGAAAATGACCAAAAAACTTGGTCTTTTAAAACCCTGATTTTTTTCGGAACTAGGTGCGCCCCGCTAAACGAGATAACTTGGTCATGTGCAAACTTCACCAAAAGGTGCGCGCCATCGATACGGACGTGTGGGATTTCGCGAAAGTTGATTTGGATGTGCGTACACACCGGAATAACGCGTATCCGTTGACAACACCCCTATCGGCCCTGTTCTGAAACTCGTTGTAACTTCGTATATGCTCGTCGTTTCGAAATGAAACTTGCGCCATCAGACTCGTAGCGATACGCTGGTCCTGTGACCCAAGTTTGGTTTGATTCAGAGAACGTTGACAAAATCTCGTATCGTGGGTCCTACGGCTCCACTTGACGGGCGATTTTGTGATCGGCTCATCGAAATCCAGTTCTGGATATTTCTTGGGTTTGTATCGTTATTCTGGACTTGTAGACACTAAGTTTGACGAATTTGGAGAACATTGTCTCTGGCACATTTTTCGGTGCGAAGTGGGCTACATGTGGACCCCGCTTTGACCAGAAACTGTCAATGTTGCCCCTGTGTCCAAATTGGACTTATGGACAGGCAATTCTAGCTATTTGATATATTCTGAAGATGATGGTAGTGTTTATTTCAGCAACCGGAGGAGTACCTGTAGATCCCGCTGATACCAGAGCAGCAGATGGAAACCAAACTCTAGGCAAGTGTTCCTTGCCAACTTGCAGTGATTCCTGTTATAGTATTTGTTTGAGTTCTTTGTACATATATATATATATATATATATATATATATATATATATATATATATATATATATATATATATATATATACTCTTGATATAAATGTTCAACCTAGGATCGTGTGACATTGCTTAGCGTCTGAATAACATTCGGGTGTCGACGCCGTACGCGGAGTCGTGTAACGTCACCAGAGATTGATATCGCGACCATATATATATCTTCGTGCTTGCATTATCAAGTACGTTATACCATAGGATACTTGACACTGTTCATGAGACAGAATCTTCTGAGTTATTCTTGGTGATTCTGTATAGGTTACAGGATTCGTGACATAGACTTTATTGCATATGCTTAGCTATCATTATGACTCGCTGCATCAGTTAGAGGTCATGATCTTGCGTGACATGGACATGAGACATCGTGGACATGAGACGTGTGATTATATTGGGTGGGGAGAGACTTACCATACTAAAGGCTGATTATATATATATATATATATATATATATATATATATATATATATATATATATATATATATATATATATATATATATATATATATATTATATTACTGGAGGTGCCTTAGACTCTGACACAGAGCTTTGGCACATTTACTGGCCCTTCGAGAAAATGCTGCTATGGGTTTCCCCGACACAGAGCCTATAGTAGTCTCAGCCTGAGTATTATTAATGCTCTCACTTTCATATCACATAGCTGGTTACATAGTTTACCCTATTAATTCATTTATTACTGCACTGCATTATTTGGCTTGAGTTATTCTTGTACCTAGCTATGTCCCCTGAGGACCTGGATCCGGATTATGTCCCCATGTTTAGCAGAGGAGATCTATCCGAGGTATACGGGACAGGAGCATACACTGGAGCCGTACCAGCACCAGAGGACGAGGTCGTGCCAGAGGATTTCTCCTGAGTATCGGCTTTATATACTCAGTTATTTCTGTTTCTAGTTACTTTATTTCCTGTCTCTTAGATTATTATATTAAACTTATTCTCGGGTTGTTCTCCGCGACACTTTTTATTGAGACTTGTTAGATTATATTTATTTTGATTATTCTGACATTTGATCTATGATTACCTTCTGTGGATGAGATTAGAATTAGACTGTGACTTGTATCGTAGACCTATTTATTGTTGTTTACAGCTTAAGTACACCCTAATGGGTCCATTAAATTGGGTTTGCCAATTGGTGTGTGATGTTGGCCATTGCCACGTGTCTAGTCCCTCGGTATTTTGGGACTGGGGCGTGACAATAACGAGATCGCACTGCTCCAGACTTCTTCGACTTGGCACCCGTAGGCGCATAGTACGAAGATTCCAAGTTTGGGTTTTTACCATCCTCAACAAGGCACATAGGGTCAGCGCTGGATGAGATTCGGTCAAAAATAGATGTTCGGCTGCTGCTAGAGTCGCATACGGCCATCTGCCTGCAGCCGTCAACCGATGACGCATAGTGAGTCTTATGCGGCCTCCTCCTTGGACGCATAGAGTTTGCATCAGTGCCCGAACGTCTGACATCATAGTATTTTCCTCTGCCAGAGTTTGGGGGCTAAGCATTTTCTACGTCAGGTGAAGATGCCGCATGGACAGATTGTAGGACACCTGGCGAGCGCCTTCAACAACAGAAAGAGAGGCAAGGAGCGTAAGCTCCACGGTTGGGTGAGACACGGTAGCCTTTGCTACCCACATCCTGCGGGTCTTTGAGTGGCGAGCGCCCTTATAGTTGATAGAGGTTATCGCATAAGCAGAGGACGCATGATGTGCGGTCCCTGCGGTAGGGAGAGAGACGGGGAGTTCCTACTCCACAGTTGGGTGTGGTGCGGTGGCCTTTGCTACCCACGTCAAGCGTGTCTTCTTGGGCTTTGCTTGCCTCGGAGAAGGACTCGTGCTATACCCGGAGAGCATATCCTCGAAATCCTACAGGTCGAAGCGGACTACCAGCATCTTTTGAGTGGACCTGAGCTTGGCTGCGTCGGATTATGCCACAGCTTTCTTATCATTGGAGAAAGACATCCCCAGCAGAGTCATCATCTTGTTCGCCATTAAATTTGAAGGTCTAAAAGAACTTGATTTAATTAACAAACAAAAAAAAGTACAAAGAGGTCCTGAACGGACAATCTGAGTACAATATTTTTTGATCTGGGGTATGGCGATGGACAAGGAGTGCTATGGCGTCTTCTTTACTCCGTGAACGATCCGATGCAGGGTGAGGAAGCTTTCATTCTTTCTTCGCTCATCTCGGTATGCTCTCTCTCTCTCTCTCTCTCTGTATTGGCCGGGGGTGGTATGCTCTCTCTCTGAAGCAGAAGAAAAAAAGCCAGCCCTTAAAACGTTCAAGTTGCTCTTATTTATAGTCATCGTGCTGATGAGCTATGGGTGCCGCATATGCCTCTGTTTGGTGTCCGCATAAGGCTCCTTCAACAGAATACGGTTGCAACTGTCGCCGCATGCCATGGGCTGATTGCCACATGGTGTTGGTTGAGGTATGTTGTTGAAGAGATCTCGGGGTTGTTACCAACTCGTTGTGTGCATGACTTGGTCAGCTGGACACGTAGTCAGCACCAACTGTATGAAGATCTCTTCGGTTGTAACGGAAAGATCTTGTGAGTTAGAGCCGCAGAGCATCTTGCCGCATGATGGCGAGGCCACCTGAGTCTTGTAGCCACATACGTGCTCTCGTTTGGGCCTTGGTTGAATAGACACTCTGGCCACTTAGTGGCGAGGCCACACAGGTCTTGTAGCCACATACGTGCTCTCGTTTGGCCTTGGTCAGATGAACACTATGTTCACATGTTGGCGAGGCCGCATAGGGCGTAGTCGTATACGAAGGAACACGTATCATGGCACGTTTGCCGAAGCAATTAATGCACTGATGTGACTTATCTTTTTCTGATCCGTCGTCTTCACGAGTCTCGAAGCATCGCAGAGTGATGAGTGATGTGTCAGAGCTTCTGACAGACATCAGAATCTGTGTCAGGGGTATTTTATGCGACCTTTTTGCTCTGTGGTCGTTCAGGCAGCATATAGTATACTATGCGGCTTCTCTGCGACTTGGTTGATCAGGCCGTATATGGCTCTTCTGCGGCTTGACTGTTTAGGCCGCATGTGGTTTCTCTGCGGCTTGTTTGTTAAGACCGCATGTGGCTTCTCTGCGGCTTGGTTATTCAGGCCGCATGTGGCTTCTCTGCGACTCGATTGTTCAGGCTGTATGTGGCTTCTTTGCGGCTTATTGAGGGGGCATGACCTTTATGCGGCCTGCATGATTTTTTTATTCTTCTATAACAGAGTAGCGCTACAATGTGCAAGAAAAGAAGATTATCACAGTGGTAAATTGCTTACGGACGTGGCGTCACAATCTCCTTGGCACCAAGTTCGTGATGATGACAGACAATGTCGCCACGAGCTACTTCCAGACGCAGAAGAAGTTGTCCCCCAAGCAAGCGAGATGGCAAGACTTCTTGGCCAAGTTTGACATGGAGCTGCGATACAAGCCGGACAAGGAGAACCATGTGGCCGATGCACTCAGCAAGAAGGCCGAGCTAGCAATAATGTGCTTGCTCAAGGGTGACACACTTGAGTATGTCAAGATGGGTATGGCTGAGGACCCATTGACACAGGTTTTGGTGAAGCTCGCTCGAGAAGGTAAGACGCGAAGATTTTGGCTGAAGGACGGACTTCTCTAAACAAAGGACGACAAGGTAGTTGTGCCCAAATGGGTGGATTGCGAAGGCAGCTACTCAAGGAATGCTATGACACCAAGTGGGTTGGACATCCGGGTCAGAAGAGGACATTAGCATTATTGGAGGCCGCCTACTATTGGCCTCACATGTGCGAGGACTTGGAGGACTACGTGCGCACTTGTCTTGTGTACCAGCAAGACAAGGTGGACCATCAGCAACCCGGGGGCCTGCTTGAGCCTCTTCTTGTGTCGAGTCGGCCATAGGAGAGCATCTCAATGGACTTCATATCTTCCTTGCCTAAGGTGGGGACACTTAGGTCTATCCTTGTAGTGGTAGACCGATTCTCCAAGTACGGGACCTTCATAGCTGCACCAACGGACTGCACTGCAGAGGAGGCCGCGTGCTTGTTCATTTCCTATGTGGTAAAGTTTTGGGGCATCCCGAAAAGCATTATCAGCGATCGAGACCCCCACTTCACGGGAAAGTTTTGGACTGAGGTATTCAAGATCCTTGGGTCAGACCTACACTTCTTGACCAGTTTACACCCGCAGACGGACGGACAGACGGAGCGGGTCAATTCCCTACTCGAGGAGTACTTGTGGCACTTTGTGAGTGCTAACCATCGGGATTGGGTGCATAACTTGGACATCGCCTAGTTCTACTACAATCTCCAAAGGAGCTAGTCTTCCCATAGTAGCCCGTTTGACTTAGTAATGGGTCATCAACCGCTCGTCCCGCACACGCTGATTATGGGGACGTCAGAAAAAAGCCTTGCGACTCACCAGTTTGCCTCGGGCTTCAGGGAGAATGCGGATATTGCCAAGGCATTTCTGGAGAAAGTCGCACACAAGATGAAGAAATTGGTTGATACCAAGCGAAGGCCTGTTGAGTACAAAGAAGGGGACTTGGTGATGGTCAAGCTTCAACCGCAGCAGTTCAAGGTGTTCCGCAAGGTGCACAAGGTACTGATTCGCAAGTATGAAGGCCCATTCCCCGTCCTTAAGAAGGTAGAAAAAGTTGCCTACAAGATCGAGCTCCCCGTCAAGTTGAAGATCCACCCCGTCTTCCATGCAAGCTGCCTCAAGCCTTATCATGCAGACTTGGAGGACCCTCACCGAGGAGTTTCGAAGCGACCCACGGCGACCATGACTACATGTTCCACAAAGAAGTGGACGTCGTGCTTGACTCAAGGACCACTTGTCGATGAGGTATTTTTCCATATATGGAGTATCTCATAAAGTGGAAAGGAATGTCGCACGACGCCAGTTGGGAATGCGCTGACACGTTGCATCAGTTCGAGGACCAGATCCAAGCGTTCCTCAGCGGACGTGTGTGATGGGGACGTCAACACATTAGGTGGAGGGGAATGTCATGCACCATATTTTGTGGCCCCACCAAGATCCGAGAAGCTTCCAGAATTCTGCACATAGAGGAATACAATTCTGCACATGGAGGAATACACTTTCCTTTCTAGAGGCTTCATTTTTACTTATTTGGCATTACTAATAATGTATGGAATATTCTTAGGATATAGAATAATTCCTAGCATATTTTTGAGAATATTTACTGGCATATTTTTGAGAATAATTCCTGGAATATTCATATTCTAGAAGGTTCTTGTAAGCCCTTGAGGCAATATAAATAGGGGGGAGACTCATTTGCTCCTCACCACTGAAAACTTGTAAGCTTTTCTAATAGCAATAAAGAAGTCTTCAAGTTTCTAACTTGCTCCACTATTCTCTATTTTTCTTAGCGATCTAGCTAAGTTCGGTCGGGAAGGCTTGCACGGGTCTTCGAGGAGGAAGCTTGTGCGCCGCACGGATCGTAGTGAAAAAAAATTACTAAGTCCGTGACAAACAGTAGCAGATGTAACAACAAAAGCATGAAAATCAGCAGCAGCAGTACGAAAAGCAGCAAAAGCACTAAAAAATAGTATGAGGGGGAGGAAGTAGCATCATCCCTTTATTTTTCTTAAATCCTTTTTTTTTATTTCATTCATGCCTTTGATCCAGTTATTTCTATAGTTAATTTTTCTCTCGTTATTATGTCTTTCTATAAACCAAGCGAAGGCCTGTTGAATACAAAGAAGGGGACTTGGTGATGGTCAACCTTCAACCGTAGCAGTTCAAGGTTTTCCGCAAGGTGCACAAGGTACTGATTCGCAAGTATGAAGGCCCATTCCCCGTCCTTAAGAAGGTAGAAAAGTTGCCTACAAGATCGAGCTCCCCGTCAAGCTGAAGATCCACCCCGTCTTCCATGCAAGCTGCCTCAAGCCTTATCATGCAGACTTGGAGGACCCTCAGCGAGGAGTTTCGAAGCGGCCCACGGCGACCATGACTACGTGTTCCACAAAGAAGTGGACGTCGTGCTTGACTCAAGGACCACTCGTCGATGAGGTATTTTTCCATATATGGAGTATCTCATAAAGTGGAAAGGAATGTCGCACGACGAATTCAGTTGGGAATGCGCTGACACGTTGCATCAGTTCGAGGACCAGCTGATCCAAGCGTTCCTCAGTGGACGTGTGTGATGGGGACGTCAACACATTAGGTGGAGGGGAATGTCATGCACCATATTTTGTGGCCCCACCAAGATCCGAGAAGCTTCCAGAATTTTGCACATAGAGGAATACAATTCTGCACATGGAGGAATACACTTTCCTTTCTAGAGGCTTCATTTTTACTTATTTGGCATTACTAATAATGTATGGAATATTCTTAGGATATAGAATAATTCCTAGCATATTTTTGAGAATATTTTCTGGCATATTTTTGAGAATAATTCCTGGAATATTCCCATTCTAGAAGGTTCTTGTAAGTCCTTGAGGCAATATAAATAAAGGGGAGACTCATTTGCTCCTCACCACTGAAAACTTGTAAGCTTTTCTAATAGCAATAAAGAAGTCTTCAAGTTTCTAACTTGCTCCACTATTCTCTATTTTTCTTAGCGATCTAGCTAAGTTCGGTCGGGAAGGCTTGCACGGGTCTTCGAGGAGGAAGCTTGTGCGCCGCACGGATCGTAGTGAAAAAAAATTACTAAGTCCGTCACAAACAGTAGCAGATGTAACAACAAAAGCATGAAAATCAGCAGCAGCAGTACGAAAAGCAGCAAAAGCACTAAAACATAGTATGAGGGGGAGGAAGCAGCATCATCCCTTTATTTTTCTTAAATCCTTTTTTTTTTTTCATTCATGCCTTTGATCCAGTTATTTCTATAGTTAATTTCTCTCTCGTTATTATGTCTTTCTATCAACACTGTTAGTATATTAAGTTTTCTAATTATAGTTGAGATATTTAGTGGTATAGTATAAAAATACAGGGTATCAAGTTGAAATACATGAATAGTTGAGGGTATTTACTTCAAATTTAGTCCAAAACTTATTAAAGGGTATCACAATTTCTGTAATCTACAATTATATGCATATCCATAACTGTCAAAAAATTTGCAGTCTTATATACCGAGAAATCAACCTTTATGACTGATTTTTTTTTTTTTTTGGCTGCCCTAAGTACAACAAGGATTGCAAATAAAATTCGTAGTCCTAAATTTTATTTCCAATAACATCAAGGTGATAATCTTTAACAACAAATAAAGTGCCCTTAGCATTGACCTTTATATATATATGAAATATTTGTGATACAATTAACAACTATGAAAATTCATAGTCTAACTATTTAAAATATACCTAAATTTTATTTCCAATAACAACAAGGTGTACATGGAAGAAAAGATAATGTATATCTACATAATTTTCTTGTTCTTTAGCATTTCTCTTGAACATTCCACATTTGTGTTCAGGAGCTGTTTGGTTGCTTTAAATAGAACTACCTTCCAGCATATGTTGCATGTAGTATTTGTTTTTATAATTGTGGTTGCAAATTCATTATTTCGGTGCACATAAATGATATTGAAGGATTTACAAATCTTTTGTTTAAAATCATGTATTTGGTACATATCGTTGTAACATATGTTGCAGTAAATAAAATGTATTGTTTGGTTATGCCTATATTGTATTGATTGGGGGAGATCATCATAAAAATAATGTACATGTTGCAAATGTCAGCGTAAATGGTATTTCAACCACGTTGACCGTGATAAATGATGAGATAGTCAAGGAAATTTAATATAACGTTTGTTGCATCAATTCAACTATTTTTATAAAACCAAATATTAAAATTGATAGAAATATTGCAATAAATATTATAATTTTTCATTTATAATAAATTTGTTAAGAATAATTAAATTTTGGATTAGATATTAGTTAGATTTAATAATATATTTTTTTCTATATGGATACATATATCTTCTTCTACTCCTATCTGGATACATATTTCTTCTCATACTCCTATCCAAATATGGATACATTCTCTCACTCTCTCTATTCGTAGTTGTATGATCTTTTTACATCATCAAATAATAAAAGTAATATTGTTTATTTGCTTCATGGTATCAGAGTATAGGATTTTTTCAAACCTAGAACCATCTAAAATATCAGAGCCGAATCATTGAAGGTCTCTTGTCGAGCAAGTGCCTCCGCTGTCGTCTCTTATCTACAAATCAAACAGTTCACTTAGGGGGAATCATATCCATTTGAATCACTTTGTTTTAAGTATTTTGATTCATATGTACCAATATTGTACATACAGATTTAACGGTCGTTTGGATGAAGGCTTAGTATTCCTAAAAATTTATTTTTCATTCTTTTTCCATAGAAAAGGAATTCAACATTTCCATACTCATGTTTGCTTAGACTAGATTGAGAATATGGAAAATGAATATTAGTTTATTTAGTTTTCCATAAATACCCTTTCATGTTTTTATTATCTAAATTTTGTATGTTTGGAATATAAGTTAAATTTTTGAAAGTAAAATGAGGGTGTTATTGTCCAAACAAAATATTAAACAACATTCTTAGAAAAGCAAATATATTTTCAAGAGAACATTGGAAATTATTTTTTCACAACAATGAAAATATGAAACCCTTGTATTCTTCCCTAATAATTATATTTCTAGTTGTCTTGATGGACAAAGACTCAACCCTGAGTCCAACCCACACCCAACTTGCCAGTTTTCGGAAGAGGAAGAGGAAGAGGAAGAGGAAGGAGATTGCCAAGCACTTTTTTGAACAAACAATTAACATTATATACACACAAAATTTAATGTACCAAAATATCAAGAAGAATAAATTATATTTTCTATATAATACACCTTATTGCATATTGTATGGCCCATGAATTTCGTATAAAATCAAATTCAGACTATTTTTTATTTTATTGTTGGGCTCAACTTGGAGCCCAAATTGAATTCAACAGATGTGTTCCAATAACAAAAGCACAGTCATACAGAGACTTGTCTTTAATTATTACAGCAGCAGCTGGTGATAACAGTAAAGATGATTTTTTTTTCCACCGATTTGACCAATTTTAGATAATATAAAACAAAAAATGTACGGATTTTTTTGGCATTCTTGCTAAAATGATTATACAAATCTATACTACTGTATAACAAGAAAAGTTACTATATAACAGGATTCTGGTTCTGCTCCTTTCTTTGTATTGTTTTCGCGTGGCATGTTAAATCGACAACCTGAGTCCCTCAAGCGTGATGGATAACATGTTATAAAATAAGAAACAATAGATTATTTTGTTGCCAAATAGAATGAACTTTGACTTCTCTTATTAACACATATATAAAATAGAATGAACTTGGGCTTCTTTTATTAACACGTATATAAAGAAAAAAAAAAT
The DNA here is from genome assembly GCA_036927795.1 of Iris macrosiphon. Taxonomy (NCBI): domain Eukaryota; kingdom Viridiplantae; phylum Streptophyta; class Magnoliopsida; order Asparagales; family Iridaceae; genus Iris; species Iris macrosiphon. Next base: position 180,808,448 of record JAYESA010000002.1, on the reverse strand, counting down.
TTAAAGCTTGTGTGTATTTGGATTAAGGACATCAACTTATTTGTGATTATCCACAAATATATGACTTACAACAATCTTACTCTAATTGACATTTTCTATTTATTGTGAAGTTAATATAAACACTTACAATTTGATATTAAGTACAATAAAATATACTTAAATAATAAAGTTTTAGGTTTGAGTTTTTCTATATTTCAAACTCATCAAACATTTTAATTTAAACAAACAGTAAACTTTATGTTACAGAGACTTGAGGTTGAACTTGGGTTTTAGGCTCGTCCAAAGTCGGACTCTTCGTCTTCTTAGAAACCCAAGCCAAGCACCACCGGAAAGCTCTCGTATAGACTCTTTAACACCCCCTCCCCTAAATGTTGTATACAATTTTATAGAGAATTGTATTGCTGATAGGTTTTATATGATCCTAGAAAATAATGCATGTAAAAATACCTAGTATTTTGATGATGTAAATCTATGACAGAAAATAGGTTATCTCTACTATTATAATATAGCTTAGAAACGGCTCAAAAATGAGTTATTTAAGTCGTATGTATATCATCATTTAAATAAATTAAAAATTAAAAAGAAGATAACTAAATAACTACCTAAATACTCTATTAATTATTTTTAAAAAAATAACAAGGATTTAACTACCTAATATGATATATTTATAACTATATAATTCTAACTCAAGTAGTTAAGGTGGGAGGTATTTTTCTTGATTGTTTTTTCAATTTCTACAAATGGTATTTTTTTATAATAAATTCATGTTTAATATTTTGCAATAATTTCTTTTACGGCCATACAATGCACGTGCACATTACTAGTTTAGTTTTATGATCTCGTATAATATTCAAAATTTACATTTAAGTTTCTATATTGTCCAGAAAAGAATTTTGATTTGGTCACGACGGTTGAATTAGGTCAAAGTTAGATCTCATTTAGATCTCCATAATATTCAAAAATATGTATTTAATTTTAGAACATTGTGTGATATTAGAAATTTGTTATCTAGGACGGTCAGTCCAATTCAACGGTCAAGATAAGCCCAAATTCTATTGAGATCTAAACGTAACTTTGAACAATACAGTGCCGTTGTACAATTGCAGACTGTATTGCCAAGTACAGAAAAACATACTTAATTTCTTGCAAAATCGCTAATTAGTTCATATGTGGCTCACATCTCTCTAATGATTCTGGACCTCACTAACCATTCATATATATATATATATATATATGCAATAAGACCAGTGCATATTATCTAGAAGGTTGCGGATTTGAGTTTTCTTGATGTTATTTAATTTTTTTTTTTTGGAAGAATTAAGTGATGAATTGGTGATAAATGCAGCGCAGGTGCTGTTCAATACAGAATACAGTATATATATATATATATATATATATATATATATATATATATATATATATATATAAACTAATATGAATATGTACATGTGGACCAATAGAAATAGAAATCTATTTCTATTGGTCCACATGTACATATTCATATTAGTTTATATATATATATATATATATATAAAAGTATGTTATCATTGGATAGGGATGGGAGAAGGGAGCTGGAAAGAGTGCAGGAGGAGATCGGTGGTATCGGGCACCGTGAACGGAGGGAGCGAGAAGTGGCCGTAAGTAGAGCTCCCCATCCTCAGCTCCCGCATCGCTGCGAGCGCTGCCACTGTGCTTCTGAGGATGCTCTGCTCCGTGGCCGCGGCGGCTCCTCCTGCTCCTGCTGCTGCTGCGTGCTCCGGCCGTGCGGTAGGGAAGACTGCGGCCATGGTAGCCTCACATTGTCTTACCAGCCGCGAGACGATGTCTGTTGTGAAGAAGGGCTCCTTCAGCACTTTCTCGATGAACGGCAGACGCAGCAGCCGCCCGGTGCGCTTGTCATATTTCTTCAGGATCTTAGCCAGCCCTGAATGAAACACAGACATGAGGTGGTGTTGAGAATGTACTCAGCAGCTTGGTTCGGGGTGCCGCTTTCTCATGTACATTTATTTTTGGAAGAATGATATCTGGTTCGCGGGGGGATGACTGCACCTTTGGCCCGGCCCATCTTTTTTAACCTGTAGCTGGCAATCCCTTCGGAGATGGGATTTGCTGTCCCAAATATTTTGCTTCTATTTTTGCTCCCTCTCACGTACAAGTGCGGGTTCTCTTTCACATACATACTTGTATGTGAGAGATGACAGAAATATGGACATGATATTTGGGACAGCATATCCCAACTCCAACTTTTAGGCGTGACTACTCTTGCCCGCGGCCACGTGTCGGCTTTCTATTGGAGGGACGGCGGACCTGGGATTTTGGAGGGTGGGTCCGGTGCTAACTGGATGCTGCCACGCGGTCATTGGACGGACACGTCCAATGGCGGGCAAAATAGTACTTTTTTTTATCTTTTGAATCAATGGCAAAAATAGCATTTAAAATTAGAAAATAAAAAGTAAACTTAAGTGACGTGGGAACACTAGCATCGTACTATCAAGTACCAATTTTTTTAGAATTTATTTATTATTTAATTATTGCATACTTCAAATCCAAACAAAAGAACAAAACATAACTAAAAAAATATTTCAAAAAAAATGCATAGGAATTATGTCCTTTTTTAGCTCCGCCTTTGATCAAAACTAGAGTTTATATACGCAAAGAGTTGCAAACATATTCAAATAGAGTAATAATATCTATCTCTCCAAAGTGTCCCTCCAACACATCACTCCTTATGTAACAGCTAACGTGACATATTAAATAATATTATGTAGCATCAAACATGAGCTAATATTACAGATTTTAATCCATAAAATTATAAAAAAATTAATTATAATTTTAAAATTTGTAATATCAGCTGTCATATTAATCGTTATGTCAACTGTCATATAAGGAACAATAATTTGAAAGAATACTTTGGAGGAATCAAATGATGAATACCATTATTCATTCAAATAAATCTAATTTTTGCATGTATGCATGACACTCAAACCAGATTTCACAATGACTATAAAATAGTAAGAGGGGGAAAAAATGATATATCCACTTTCTAACAGGGACACTGGTTGGACTCTTTGTGTCGTATTTGAATGCATGTCCGGATTTTGTTACCATGTTTATGTTCCGTATAAAGTCCAAGTGTTTAGTTATGAAGCCCAATTTAAACTCTTGTCGCGGCCTTGATTACAATGTTGAAGCCTATGTAGGATTTGGTCTTGGAATAGTGCCACACAATCCAAATGACAAATAGTATTTTTTTTTTAAATGGGTCCCAAATAAAAGTGACAGATTAAATTTAGAAAAAGGAAACAAAGAAAATTGTAAGCATATTAGTTCACTATTGTAAGCATATTAGGTCCACTTGTCACGTAATTATCTTGTGGAGTCAGAAATCAAAGGCTCCAATGTTCTTAGATTTGTGGGATCCATAAAGAAAATATTTTTACTCCATCTACTTGATCTCATGTGCTTATCAACTATGGGTCGTTCGGATTAAGGTTTTATATTTTCAGAGATTATTTTCTTTTCTTTTTATGGAAAAAATATTCAATATTTTTATATCTATGTTGATTAGATTAGATTGAAAATATGAAAATAAAATTTAAATTTATTTAGTTTTCTGTAAATATTATTTCATATTTTATTATCTAAATTTACATATTTTGGATAGAAATTATATTTTTGAAAGTAAAATTAGGATGTTATTGTCTAAACAAAATATTAAATAATATTTCTAGAAAAGCAAACATATTTCCAAGGGGACCTTGGAAATTACTTTCCCACAACAATGAGAATATGAAGTCCCTCTTCTTCCTCCCTAATTCTCAATCCTAGACATACCAAATAAGGGTAAAGAATCTAAAACACATTCTCAAGCCTCCAAAACTTGAACCAAACGTCACATAGGTGTGAACATTACTCGATTTTGGACCAAAAATTGAACCGAACAAGATATTCGGTTCGGTTTGAAAAAATTTCAGTTCGGCTTTGGTTTTGAAAATACTAAAAAAAAATTATTCAGTTTCGATTTCGGTCTAAATCAAAAACCAAATAAAATTTATACAATTATATAAATATCCTTATTCTATGTATATTTTGTGATTAAAAATGTGTATATTTTGAAAAAATAATTTTATATATATATATATATATATATATATATATATATATATATATATATATATATATATATATATATATATATATATATTATTTTTATTTTATTTATTTTATTTTTTTGAAATCCAACTTTGGACACAACTTTGAAATACAATAAATGTGTGTATAAAATTATAACTTTTAATATAATTTAACCGCGATTCCAACTTTGGGTCTGATCCATTAAACAATAACAATAGTCCAACCAAACAAACCGAATAACCGAATGCATATTCGGTTCGATTTGGTTTTGGCTAATTTTGGTTCGATTCGTTCGGTTCGGTTCGGTTTTGATTTTAGAATTTTAGAATTTCAGTTTATTCGGTTTTGACTATTTCGATTCGATTGAAACCGAATAAACCGAATGCTCACCCCTATTGTCAACTATCAATCAAATAACATAAGCTATTTCGTCAAACATTCTCTTCACGCTCGATTGTGCAGATGTGGACCAAGGCACAAATAGCCTGACCCAAATATCATTATGGTACTGTTTGGTTTGTGAACTTGGAGTGTAAAAATGGTCGAAATTTAAATTTTGGACCACTTTACATGTTTAGTAGAAGGATTTGCAAATAAGATTTACTTTGATTTGACATAAATAGTAATTTTTGCCTGTCATGAGATCGAAGTTTTGACAATGTAATTATTTTCCTTTGAAGTAGAGTACGGAATTAGGAAATCATTATTCACAATTTGTATGTTTGGTTGGAGGACCACTTCCTCTTAATTTTAACAAAAAGAAGATTTAGTGTTCATGTCATTTCAAAAAAAATTATACATTTTCACCCAGGGTAAAGTGCAAAAAAAAAATTCTTAGATTTATTTTTTTGCATTTAAAGCCTTATGGTTTTAAAAAACCCTCTTTTTTTTATTTTTGCTCGGTTTACACTCATTTTGGATTCTGCCGTTAATTTAGACTTGAAATGACTAATCTACCCCTCCCTAATCATAATTCTAATCATAAACATAATCATAATTCTGCTAATTAATCCAAACCCCTCTCCTCCCCACCCACCATGCGCCCTCCTCCCCGCCGGCGAGCTCCCCCCTCCTCCTCCTTCGCGCCACCCCCGAGCTCTCCCCTCCCTCCCCCCGGCGCCTCCCCCTCCTCCTCCGCACCACCCTGTGCCTCCCCCCTCCTCTCCCCGCCTCCTCCCGCGCCACTCCGCGCTTCCCCATCCACCCACTCCGCCGCCGCCACTTGTGGTGCCCCGTTCCCCCTATTCGGGGAGCGCGGCTAAGAAATACAAGACGGTATCGTTCGATCGGGATAGATTGAATTAAGAACTCGTCCTCGTTATGGATTTGTTTCTTCGGAATCGATTCCCATATTCAGTGGACCGTGCCCCCGGGATCGATTTAGCGGCAGAGTCAGGAGGGACCTCTCCGCTGCATTCTTTTGTTGCCTAGTTTTCGCTGTCGCTTGTTGCTTTCGTGCCTTGAGTTGGATTTCGGATTTGCTTGGGTTTTCTTGAACGGTTTCGATGGATTTCATTGCTTTCGTTCTTAGGACTGCACTTCAATTCCGAAAATGGAAAGAGAGGAAGAAGTACTGATCAGCTGTCGTGTCAATACAGGTGATCCAGCAGTAGGCGTCGCTCAAGCGGACTCCTAAAATCACTTCCTTCCTTCCTCCTTAAAACCACTAAAGTGAGTGGCTACCAACCCGATTAGCTAGCCCTACTTGCTAGTCTTCACATCTAAATCTTGTGTTCGTGCTTGCCCCGATCAAACGATACCAAGTAATAACTAAAAGATATCAAGATAATAAGGGAATAGACTTGGATCTGTATGCTTGTCATTGAAACTTGTGAACGGTTACTTACTACATGCTTGCTTATTCAAAAATGTTTACCATATACATATATACAAGTTAGAATGCTTACTTCTTCTTCTATAAATATGCTATATGTAGAACACCCTTTGCCATGCATCAATTATTCAGGGAGACTATGCAAAATACATCACACAATGCTACATATCCCTTGAATTCATTGCCTCAGCTACATAAATGCAAACTTAACACAAACGCCGTTGATCACGGACAACTTGTGCACAAGGCCTCTCGGTTCCTGCGGACGGTCGCTGGGGCACTGGCAACGATCCGATCCGGACGGAACCTCAAGATTAGTCTCTCCCATAGGCGAGATGGCGTGCAGCGATACATGTGCCTCCGTCACCTTAGCCTGAGACTAAGATCGTCCATTATGGCATCAAAGCCAGTGATCCCCTCGTATATTTAAACCTGTCGAAACTAACTTGTGTCTTCTTGACAGGGAAGGCAAGGTAAGTATTGTGCAGGTGGTTCAGACGGACAGGTAAATGTCACCGAACGGTGGCGGGTTGTTTCAAAAATTCTATATCTATGTCTTGTTGTAAAATAAACTAAGGCAAGATAGAAACCCACGATAAATATGCATGCTTCATTAAAACAACGTGTTGATTGGTATAGTTGGGTTAGCTTGCCTTCACCAGTACGTTTCGATGTACTGACCCTCGTTGAAACAGGTTCCCCGCGCTAGGAGAACCAAGCGAGGAGCAGGAGACAAACCCCCAATCCAGTCCAGCTGTAGGCACGCCTCGACCGTGCCACCTTTGACGCATTTTGAAGAAGAAGCCTTTTGAAGAAGAAGCTAGCCACCAAAGCAACCATGCAGCTTCGTGGCAAGGCAGTCGTTCCGACCCAAGGTCTTATATTTTGAGATGTAGTAAAGGATGTAATGTACGGGAGTGCTATCTCATTTTGTGTCAACACTTTTGTAAGCCCACAGAGGCAATCCTTACGACTCAGTTCAAGGATTTTGTAATAGATGTTCATATTATCAATAAAAAGAGAACTTTTCCATGTTTCAATCTGTGTTCAATTATCTGCGTACTCTGAATATGTGCTCGCTATGCGAAACAAAAATACTTAGCCTTGTGCGGTGCGCAACCTAGGCCCGCACGGCGGTCACGCCCGGGGGACGACTAACGATTCCACGGAATCGGGGCGTGACATGTTGGTATCAGAGCACAGCTTCAAAGTTCCTTTGATTCATGAACTGGAAAAGTTCCCTTAGCGATAACTCGCCTATGCGAACTCCTGAACTCGTTAAGGCCAAAATGAGATACGTTCATGCAATAAGTCCATAATACATTATGATCCTGATCTAAATTACCTCTTTTGAAGGAATGATGTGGTGCCCCGTTCCCCCTATTCGGGGAGCGCGGCTAAGAAATACAAGACGGTATCGTTCGATCGGGATAGATTGAATTAAGAACTCGTCCTCGTTATGGATTTGTTTCTTCGGAATCGATTCCCATATTCAGTGGACCGTGCCCCCGGGATCGACTTAGCGGCAGAGTCAGGAGGGACCTCTCCGCTGCATTCTTTTGTTGCCTAGTTTTCGCTGTCGCTTGTTGCTTTCGTGCCTTGAGTTGGATTTCGGATTTGCTTGGGTTTTCTTGAACGGTTTCGATGGATTTCATTGCTTTCGTTCTTAGGACTGCACTTCAATTCCAAAAATGGAAAGAGAGGAAGAAGTACTGATCAGCTGTCGTGTCAATACAGGTGATCCAGCAGTAGGCGTCGCTCAAGCGGACTCCTAAAATCACTTCCTTCCTTCCTCCTTAAAACCACTAAAGTGAGTGGCTACCAACCCGATTAGCTAGCCCTACTTGCTAGTCTTCACATCTAAATCTTGTGTTCGTGCTTGCCCCGATCAAACGATACCAAGTAATAACTAAAAGATATCAAGATAATAAGGGAATAGACTTGGATCTGTATGCTTGTCATTGAAACTTGTGAACGGTTACTTACTACATGCTTGCTTATTCAAAAATGTTTACCATATGCATATATACAAGTTAGAATGCTTACTTCTTCTTCTATAAATATGCTATATATAGAACACCCTTTGCCATGCATCAATTATTCAGGGAGACTATGCAAAATACATCACACAATGCTACATATCCCTTGAATTCATTGCCTCAGCTACATAAATGCAAACTTAACACAAACGCCGTTGATCACGGACAACTTGTGCACAAGGCCTCTCGGTTCCTGCGGACGGTCGCTGGGGCACTGGCACCGATCCGATCCGGACGGAACCTCAAGATTAGTCTCTCCCATAGGCGAGATGGCGTGCAGCGATACATGTGCCTCCGTCACCTTAGCCTGAGACTAAGATCGTCCATTATGGCATCAAAGCCAGTGATCCCCTCGTATATTTAAACCTGTCGAAACTAACTTGTGTCTTCTTGACAGGGAAGGCAAGGTAAGTATTGTGCAGGTGGTTCAGACGGACAGGTAAATGTCACCGAACGGTGGCGGGTTGTTTCAAAAATTCTATATCTATGTCTTGTTGTAAAATAAACTAAGGCAAGATAGAAACCCACGATAAATATGCATGCTTCATTAAAACAACGTGTTGATTGGTATAGTTGGGTTAGCTTGCCTTCACCAGTACGTTTCGATGTACTGACCCTCGTTGAAACAGGTTCCCCGCGCTAGGAGAACCAAGCGAGGAGCAGGAGACAAACCCCCAATCCAGTCCAGCTGTAGGCACGCCTCGACCGTGCCACCTTTGACGCATTTTGAAGAAGAAGCCTTTTGAAGAAGAAGCTAGCCACCAAAGCAACCATGCAGCTTCGTGGCAAGGCAGTCGTTCCGACCCAAGGTCTTATATTTTGAGATGTAGTAAAGGATGTAATGTACGGGAGTGCTATCTCATTTTGTGTCAACACTTTTGTAAGCCCACAGAGGCAATCCTTACGACTCAGTTCAAGGATTTTGTAATAGATGTTCATATTATCAATAAAAAGAGAACTTTTCCATGTTTCAATCTGTGTTCAATTATCTGCGTACTCTGAATATGTGCTCGCTATGCGAAACAAAAATACTTAGCCTTGTGCGGTGCGCAACCTAGGCCCGCACGGCGGTCACGCCCGGGGGACGACTAACGATTCCACGGAATCGGGACGTGACACCACTGTTGTTGTCTCCCGCCGCTGCTGCTGCTGCGATGTCGCCGCCTAAGCAGGAGGGGGGTGTCGGAGAGAGATGAGAGGAAGAGGGCTGCGGGAGGAGGAGGCCGGCGACGCGGGGTGTAAGGGGGGAGAATTAGGAGGGGAGGAAGAGGGCGCACGATGGAGGGAGGAGGAGGGGGGGTGAAGGGGGAGGGTAGTTTAGGGTTTTTAAATATATTTTTTTAACATTAAATTCTAACATTTAATTAACGAGAGGGGACATTTTGATCGAAAATTTTATTACGGGAGGATTTTTTTGCTGTAAGCGTGTAATAGGTCTTATTTTGCTTCTGAGACAAATTTAAGGAGAAATTTTTTGCACTTTACCCTTTTCACCCACTTCAACAACTAATAAAACATCAAATTTTAGGAATTTTTAATTATAACTTATATTTCTTCAAAGCACCCAAACGAATATTTTTTTACTTCACTCCACTTCACCACAATATGTATAAAAATATCGATTTCTAAATTTTTTTAATTCGTTCCACTTTGCTGAACCAAATAGTCCCCAAGTCAAAGTTATCGGTTGTGTAATGCTGAGTGGTAGTATTTCTCCTCTTTTTGTATTTGGTATGGAATATTTCTTAACATCCTCTTGGAAATTTTCTAATCAGCTATACAAATTTATAAAAAAAAAGAAAAAAAGAAAGAGAAGTGACAAGAGGAAGACCTGTGTAGTTGATACTGCTATAATTCACCAAGAGCACCATTTCACCGTGGAGATCAACAATGTCCTTCCTAACCCTCCCCATCTCTGCCGCGTACTCGGCCTCCCCTACCTGCCCGTACGCTGCCACCACAATCCGGATCCTCTCATGCAACTCCTGCATCCACCAAATCATTCTATCAAGATTTCTAACAAAATTATATATACCACAAGAACACAATTACTTCACTACAAATTAATTTGGATTACAGTTACATTTCATTTGTTTTTGTTCCAAGTCCAGACACAATGGGCTAACCATTTTGTTAGCATGAGCAAGCCTCCATCCCCGAAACTGTAATCCTAAGTTACGAGAAATCATTCAGGGACTCATCGTTCATTTTGATTCTTACTCACTTGATGGAATAGAAATGAGGAGAATTGTGCCAAGCTGCCACTGCAGGTACATATCTCTATACCATCAAATAGAGAAGAATTAAAGTGCACAATGAGCCAGACTCACTGAATAATATTTTCTCTTAAGCTACGATTTTAGTCTCGAGTTGTAGCTTGGGGGGATCGACTTTGATCTGCTCTAAGTGTCTATTTCTAGAATGTTCTCTACGACGGTCAGAATTCCGAAAACAGATTGACTTTTCATATTATAAAAACGTAACTACAATTCAAACCGGTAAGGCACCATATATGAAGAAAAGGAGCAGTACGCTTTGACAGATGACGAAGTCCTCTTCCTTCTCGATGAAGAAGGCGTTGAGCTTATCGAGCTCCTCGTCGAGGAGGCGGACGAAGTCGGCCTCGGCCTCCTCCGACGAGGCGGAGACGTGCCGGACCAGCTTCTTCAGCTCCTTGTAGGAGAGAAAGCTGTTCCTCCACTCCGGAAGCGTCTCTTCTATCTGCCTCTTTAGCCTCTTCCCGAACTTCATTCTCTACTCCTCTTCCTTGTGCTCTCTTCCTTCGGAATATATATATATATATATATATATATATATATATATTTGATTGGAACCATTGTTTATATTATTCAAGTTCCTCTCAAAGAAGGACTTGTTGATGTTAAGTAAAGAGAGAATATGTGAAGGTATATGCCACAGAGGAGTTCAACTAATTCCTCAGTATATTCGGACGGGGGAACTTATGAGATTCTTACACTTTCCATTTCAATAGGGCACAGTGCTCTACCTTTTCTCAAAATGTTTGCCACATTTTCCACTTCATGTGTCCCTTAAAATGTGTCTACCATCCTATACTCCCATCTTTTTAGAGGCATACTCAATCGAGATCCGCTACAGAAACTCAAATGGGAACTCAAATTAAAAACTTACGATAAGATTATGACATGCGAAAAAAAAAATCTATAAAGATTTTTGAATTTTTAGAAACTTATAATCAAAGGATTAGGTACTTTTAATCCAACGAGATGAGTTTAAAAAAATTGGAACTCATGAGTTCCTTTAGGAATTTTGTACTCAATTAGTCAATTGTTAGGTGATATGTATATTCTGTTTTTTTTAATTAACTTGACTCTTTCTTCTTCTTTAATTTAGGATAATTTTATTTGTCCATCCAAAATGTTTCTCTAAATCATCTTTTAAGAATAATGCTATTTGTACCTTCAAATACTTCCTCCAATCCATCCATCCTTACGTCGCAGCTGACATGTCAGTCAATGTTACAACTGACATGACAAATTTTAATCCAAAAAATTAATTATCCAACTTTTTAATAGTAATATTAATGTTAATTTTAATTTTAATTTTAATTTTAAAATTAATTTTAAAATTAAAATTAAAATTAAAATTAAAATTAAAATTAAAATTAAAATTATAAATTTTGGGTAATTAATTTTTTGAATTAAAATTTGCCATATCGACTACCATGTCGGCTGCCCCATGAGGTATAGATTGGAGGGACAATTTGGAGTTACAAAAAATATTACTCATATATATATATATATATATATATATATATATATATATATATATATATATATATATATATATCTCAGTGATATTCATCTACGGTAAAAAAAAAAATTCTAATTTAATTAAATAATTAGATAGAATTTAAAATTAGATTAAAATAGTTTAAATATAATTTCAATTAAAAATTATTATAGATATGTTTTTAAAATTTTGAATCTATATTTAGATAATATTATTTAGTTGGTTTAAATATACTAAAAAAAAGTTTAAATGATATTGGAATTTAAATTAGATAAAAAATTGAAACTTTTACATGAGGGTTAATGATATACACACATGACATTTAATTTTTTTTTAAATAAATAGATTGAGGATTTACAAACAGCTTGAACGGCTCACTTTTGAGCCGTTTCAAAACCGCATTATATAGTAGAAGATATATGAATTTAAATTAGATAAAATTTTAGAAATTTTTATGTGAGGGTTGAATGATATGCACACGTGATATTTAAAAGAACTAAAAAAATAGGTTGAGGATTTACAAACGGTTTGGACGACTGACTTTTAAACCGTTTCGAAGCCGCATTATATAGTAGAAGATATAATTCACATAAAATATTTATCGACAACATTATGTTTGTTACTTAGTGGTATCCTCGAGTTCTTATAATAATGCCTTAGGAACCCTGAAAGGTAACCATACAATTTAAACATCATGTAGATTTAAATTTATGTTACATTGTCCGCGAGATTGGCCTGCAGGTTTGGCATGCCAGCCATGTGGTGCATTTCTATTGGCAGGTCAACTATTGGTGGAACCAAACAAATAAGGAGGGTCCAATAAGATTGTGCCATGCGGACGGACGGGTCAAACCTGCGAGCAGCTTAGCATTTTCTTTTAAATTTCATACCAGGAAAATGGTGGTGATTTAAACCTCGGATAGGGATACTATGTAAGTAGACTGGATGGGTGGATGATTCCATGGTATCTCCTCCCCAACTGGAGATTCCCATGGTGATCTGGTCAAATGACATGGACATTGTCTTCTGCCATAATTTAATTTGTGGTATGAAAAGTAGCTAGGAATGCATGTATGACAGTATGTGTGATTGAATATCGACTTTGATGAAGAAAGCGAAAGGATTGGTTGGAGTAAAGGGACACAAAGAATAGGGACAGGAATAGGTATCCATGGAAACTGATCCCCCTTTGCTTTGATTGCTAGTCCAGTTTCCACGGAGAAATAGGAATATCCGCACCTAGAAAAAAAAAAAATTTATGGTGAATGCAATCTTTCATTGGTGTCTTATTGGTAACTGCACTGACCGAGACATTGTTCCTAGGAAACCTAATGTTTTGACAAAAAAAAAATTATTTAAATCAGTGTCGGATAAAAAAGTTGCGAGTAAATCAATCAATACCAACAATTGATTAAGATTGAATATTCAAAGAATATGTAATTTTAGAGCCAATATATTATAATACTTTTTTCATAGTAAAATTGTCATTTGCTAACCTTTCCTCGAAGGCAACATTATATATTTGGTCAAAAAATGGCCATCTATCTGGTTCTGATACAAATGGACATTCTACCAGTAGGATTCATGATAGATCAGCTCCTCGCTACTGGTCCTTAGGAACCGCTTCTAACAACTCCGGCGAAGAGGAGAGGGGAGCGACACGATGAGAAGAAGAGAAGCATGAGAGGGTGAAACGGCATCAATGATCCCTTTGGGGCTGCTGTAGTGTGTCATGTTTCTAATCTGGAATACTATGTTGAAAATTTTATCGGTATCAATTGATCGAGACAGATTGAGCTTCCTTTTTTTGGATTATAATATCCTCTCTCTCCTAGTTGTTGCACTCAAGTGCACACTGCTGCACTAGCAGTTTCTTAACACACTGGCATGGTCCGAGCCCTGCACAAAACAGAACCACTGCCTCCTAGTGTGTGTGCAGTCCACACATGCACAACACAAACCAACACTCATCACATACTAACACAAGCTCTCCTCTACACTCAAGCTCACCTGTGTTTCGGATAATAAACGAGAGAGAATATGGAAAACGAGGTCTTATACGAAAACCCGCCTTTTCTTCGGTGTTTACAAACAAGATTGTACAATTTAATCCTATACGAGGATGTCTAAGGACAATTTATTTAATCTGGGTAAATATTGCTATATGTGTCTGATCTGCAGTCGATCACTTTAGCCCTTGGACCACACGATGTTGAAGAAGTGTCGTGGAAGACAGAAAGCAGCTTCGAAGGTTGCTAAAGAGGGTGGATGCCCGATGCCAAAGTCGTCGATCCCTTCTCTTTGCCTGAGCTCTGGATTCTTCTCTCTCTCTCTCTCTCGACCTCCAATTTTTCACCTTTCGACTTCCTTTTCCTCTGTTGATAGAGGTCTCTATTTATAGAGTTTTTAGTGACAGTGACCACACAGTCGGCGTAGAAACCGAGTAGTGAAAAGTACAGCACCATTTTACACGACGGTTTAAAATAACCAATGCCTGCGTATAGATGACATTTCGAATGAGCATGTGACGCGTGTCCAACTAAGGGACAAAAACGTGTATATCTGCTGCGAAGATCACGGCGTAGAAGCCATGTAGGTAGTTATCCCTTGTGTAGAAGAGGTTGGCGTAGAAGCCAAATGACTGTCACCATGGCGTAGAAGACAAGTAGGCATAGAAGCCGAGTAGGCGTAGAAGCCGAGTGGGCATAGAAGCCGAGCAGGCGTAGAAGCCGAGTGATGTGGACATTTTAGCCGAAATTACGGCTCTTGGAGATATAATCAAATCTCCTGCATTAAATGCCGAGATCTGCCCCCATCCTGCGCATTAAATGCAGAGGCGTGTCTTTAAGATTTTGCCATCATTCTGCGCATTAAATGCAGATACGCGCCTCGAACCCTGTATGGGGAGTAACTGCTGACGGGGCAGGCTGTTTGTCTTCCGCGGAGCGTAAGAAGCACACATCTGCCTGTGTAAAACTAGGCAGTGTAACCCCTTATATGCGTAAGAGCAGCTTACGCAAAGGGAATGTCACTAGACGACGGTTCGGTGACATTTAATCAAATCTCCTGCATTAAATGCAGAGATCAGCCATTATCCCGCACATTAAATGTAGAGGCTTGTTTTGAAGGCCTGCCACTCTTCTGCGCATAAAATGCAGAGACGTGCCTTGGGCATATGTCAATATTTGGCGTCTTAAATGCAGAGATGTGCCTCGAGAACCTGTCACCGCTCTGCGCATTAAATGCAGAGACGTGCCTCGAGTCCTGTACGAAGAGCAGCTTTTTGACGTGGCAGGCTGTTTGTCTTCTGCGGAGTGTAAACAGCTCACATCTGCCTGTGTAAAACTAGGCGGCGTATCCCTTTGTATGCGTAAATGCGGTTTACGCCAAGGAAAGGGCAGTAAATGACAGCCTGGGTTGCAGTACCGCGCCATCATTATAGTCGTCGCTTGGGTTGTCGTGCAGTACTCTTTGTCAGGAGCCCAGACGTCAGGTTCATTGCATGATCTGACAGGTTCATTTTGAAGAATACGAAGCGTTCCTCGTACACTTCAATACTGCATTAAAAGCGGGTGAGTTTTACGCCATAAAGGCGATGTAGCACCTCTTTTACGCTGAAGCAGCCTGGACACATTGCATTACGCGGATGGTCCTTTGAGCCTATATTTTACGCTATGCTCAGCGGAAAAGCTCTGTTTGCACGTTGACGGCTCTGAGGTCGTCTGTTTTACGCTGCCCTGCCTCAATATGCTGCGTAGAGTTATCCGGCGTATTTTTTATGCTTCTACAAGACCCTCTTCAAAGCTTTTAAATTTCTCGTAATTTAAAATGCTTTGAATGAAGCATGAACCGTCCCTCGTAACTTGAAATGCTCTGAATGGAGCTTTGAAACGGTCAAGTCTGACACGTTCTTTCAAGGCTGACTTTATGGCGGAGTTATTGGGGATCGGTGTGATCTCTTTCGCCTATAAAAAGGCTGAGGCGTTTAACCTGTTCTTCCCACATTTCCTTCACCACACAGAGATGATGGCCGGAGTTCGTCGGGTCGACTTGAGGAAGAAGGAGACCATGTTCTTCCAGCATGTAAGGAGCCAAAAAAGACGGCGTCTTCGAGCAAATATCCCCTGAAATGATGGATCATGGAAGGATATCATGGCCTCCCTTGCTCGGAATAATCAGCAACTTTGTATGGTGGTTCTTCGGGAGAGAGGAAGGGTCGTATTTGACCAGGCAGCTTGCAAGTGGTGCCTTCTCCCGTTACCTGCGGACGAGGGCAGACAAACTAGCTGCTGTCCGAGAATGAGTTGGGTGAAATATCTCAACTCAATCTGTCACGGCGTTGGACGTAGGCAAGCAGATTTACCCTGCTTCCTCGTATTGGAGGATGGGTCTAGGCCCATTTTTGTATCCTCCCGCCGTTGATCATATGTCAGTCGTTTTACGGTCAACGACTGGCTGCTAAAGGAGATGGATGAAGAATGCCGCCCATGTGAGAACCTGGCCGAAATAGATTCTAGGCGCGATCTTTAAATGAAAATGAGAAACCCTTTGTAGACGGGATTTCCCTCATATGTAACCATGAAAATGAAGAAAACCCTTGTAGACTGGATTTTCCTCATATGTAATCATGATTTTTAATAAGATCGTCTTCTTCTTTGCATATGATCATTTCGCCATACTTTGCTGTGAAGTCTGAATATGTGTAGCTTCGACACGTCTGATACTTTACGCTGACTATGTTTAGAAAGAGTGCTAGGTCATGTCCTGTCTTTTACGCATAACTAAGGATGCGCAGAAAGTCGCTTTAGCAGTCGAGTGTTCGAACTGTCCTGCTGTTAGGAATGAGGAACCGCGTAGAATTCTGAATTATTTTTACTTCTGATAAACAGAATTTTTATTCAGACCGTCGTCTTCAAGAATGATTTCTCGAAAATCCCTTGGAACAGGGCGAGAACTGACTGTCGAAGACTGTGTTGCCAACTTGAACTGTAGACGAAATATTCAGACTGGATTCTGGATGAACTTCGAATCGACCCATGAAGAAGAGTAATTTTCAATGTTGAACTCTGTATACTTTGGGTACTTGGGATATTTTGAGGTCAAGAAGGAGTATCTTCTGTGTGAACTCCTGTAATTGACCGCCTTGAGAATTTGTTCCGATGTACTGTACTGGCCTGCGCATTTTTCAGATATGCGGAAAGTCGTGGAGCGTGAAATCATAAGTTCGTTGCCTCTGAGCGTAAAAAGCCACCGAGCGTGAGATCGTAGATTCGTAGCTGCTGAGCGTGAAAGTCGTAGGTTCGTAGCCTCTCGAGCGTAAAAGCTACCGAGCATGAGAGCATCCGGGCGTAAAACCATAGACTTGTAGCATGTGAGCGTAAAACCGTAGATCCGTAGCTGTCGAGCATGAAAGTCGTAGGTTCGTAGCCTCTCGAGCGTAAAAGCTACCGATCATGAGAGCATCCGGGCATAAAACCATAGACTTGTAGCATGTGAGCGTAAAACCGTAGATCCGTAGCTGTCGAGCGTAGAAAGCTCCTTAGCGAAAAACTGTAGATTTGTAGCTTCTGAAAAGAAAATCTTGCGAGCGTGAAGTCGTGGATCTGTTGCCTCTGAGCGTAAAAAGCCACCGAGCGTGAGATCGTAGATTCGTAGCTGCTGAGCATGAAAGTCGTAGGTTCGTAGCCTCTCGAGCGTAAAAGCTACCGAGCATGAGAGCATCCGGGCGTAAAACCATAGACTTGTAGCATGTGAGCGTAAAACCGTAGATCCGTAGCTATCGAGTGTAGAAAGCTCCTTAGCGTAAAAATCGTGAATCTTTCTCGCACGAAAACTTTTCGAATTCGCTGACTGTCCGCCTTCTCTGAGTAAATAGGCTGACGTAGTCCCCAATCGTAACCAAATATTAAATGTGAGATTTGGCTTGGGATTCGAGGAGTCCATCCGAACTATATATATACCCCAAGTTTCTGAGAGAAAAACTTTTCATCCGTCTTCTGCGAAAGAAAGCTTTTGTCCGTTCGAGTTTCTCTTCGTTTCTTCTCCGAGTCTTCGAAGTCTCCAGTAATGGCCTCGAAACAAGCCTCCTCCACTAAGGGAAAGAAGGTTGCTTCTTCTTCCCGTTCTTCTGCTCAAGCGGGGGCGACTTCCGTCAGGCACGGCGAACTTCATTCTGAACGAAGCATCCCGCCGACTAGCAGTGCACCTGGCCTTAAAGGTAGAGTTTTTGGGACGAAAATGAACGACTGAAAACCCTTCTCACATGTTGTACGTGAACACGCTAGTTCGTCTTCTGTACTGATAGCCTCTTCGAGGAAGATGATGCACAGAGATGTTTTATCTTTTATGCCCATATTTCTAATGTGTCAGCGCAAAAACTCCATATTTTTGCAGTCTGACGTAAAAGCTTTGACTGTCGAAAGTTGGCGTATACTATAAAATTTGAGTGTTACGCAGGATGGAAATTCTGGCGTAATAACTCAATTTTATCGATCTGACGTAAAGCACAGACTGTATACTGCCAACCTTGAATTTTACGTTTTAGGAAATGGATTCCAGCGTAATAACTCAAGTTTTTACAGCCTTGGCGTAAAGCACAGACTGTTGATTTTCTGCATATGCTGCAAGTTTATAGAAACTGACTTGTCTTTCTTGCATTTTGCAGTTGACTTGCATGCGTCTCCGCTAGCCGATGTGATGGGTTCTGTCGCAGGGATGCTGCACTCCAACTATCTGGAGGATCTGTCGCACGTGACATTTCCTATCTCCGGGCCCCTGTATCCTGAAGGAAGGGAAATTTTGATATCGGCTCAGGGCGAGCGAACGCTGCTGAACTTGATCAACGGATAGCCCTTGACGTATATAGACGGAGACCAATACATAAAGCCGGCTTTCCTCTTCGGGGACATGATCGACAAGCAGTCCCAGACGAAGCCCAAGAAAGAACTCTGGATTTTCCCTGCTGGGAACTTGGTTTTGTATCTGCCCAAGATGCCGAGGGACTATCCCATCTCGACATTCTTCCATGCTACACATCCCAGGAGGATGTCGTGGACGCTGACTCCTGATCTTCACGGCAGGCCGGAGAAGATATTTTATTTGAAAGGAGCTGATCAGAAGTCGTTTGTCAGCCGCCCTACCGGCAATGTGACGATGTTCAGGGGACTGTACCCGGGCAGTGTCCCGAGTAAAGACAGTTTAGTGATCCAGCCGGTCCAATTACCGACTTTCTGCAATGATTTCATGGGGCGCGGGGGAGTATACCCTAAGGTGAACCCTCGGACAGGCGGGTGGATCACCCCCACAAATCTTTGATGGGCTCGCTTAGCTGATTGGACACTGAAGCATTTTCAGACCGAGCTGGAGAACATTGGTCTGTTTGCAGCTGTGAGTGCCACCAGCGTTGGGTTGCCTCTCAACCCTAACCTGTTTCTGGCACTGATGGAGCGATATATCTCGCTCACCGGGACTTTCGTCACTCCACTAGGGGAGTTGGGATTGGCCCTCCACGAGATGGCGGAGATCTTGAGACTGCCGATGGGGGATACTCCATATGAAGAGTATGTTCCCACGAACCGGGAGCTGGGGGATTCAGACCCTCTGGTAGTAGAAGTGTATCAGGAGCTGATGTGCCACTACCTCGCTTGCACCACTTTTTATAACGAGCCTTCAGATTTGGCTCACGTCAGTAAATGGACGTCCTACCTCTTCTTTCACCGGTCCAGGACTGCTAAGCCGGAGAAGGTATTGGAAGGCAAGGATCTGTCTTTGAATCCTCTAAGCGTGCTTAACGCTCAGGTAGTTGACGATCTCATGGAAGACGCTGGGGCTCCGGACTGGATCCTCGACGAAGGGGTAGGAAAGTATCATGTAGGCACTAAGGCCTATAGTTATTTGAGGCGTTGCCGCAGGCCTCTGTCCAGGGAAGCTCAACTGGCTGGCTTCCTCTCCATATGGCTGCGCCGACTGGTGGTACCCGGCATCGCATCTACGGACCGTATTCACCGCAACACGCTATGGCCTGCAGTGCGTCTGGTGTTTGGGGCAAGACTGGGCTTGCTCCCTGCCATGGTGTGCCGCATTCAAGCTGGCTTGAGGGCCATGACTGATGGGCTGCTCTCCGATGAAACTCGGCGTGATAGCTTTCCCAGGGTAGAATTACCATACTTGTATCTGATGGGATGGTTAATTCTTCATAACCCCATGGTTATGTCTCCCGGCTCTGGTAGTAGTTTGGGGGCTAGTTTCTTGTTGAACTATCAGAAATCCTCCTGGAACGTGACCACAGTTATAGACTGTCGACGGGCTCTGAACCTCAGTCATAGCTGGAAGCTCTTCTGCACGGTTCCCCCTGTACATCTCAATCAGCAGGGAATCAGACTTCAGGACGTAGGCGACGGGAAGACCGTTCTTTCTCCCGAGTCTTTTAATTAGTTGGTCTATATTAGACTTTCCCACCTACTGTACAGGAGTGAAGACCATTGCTTCTTTGAGCCCTACTTGCCTAGTCGGTTTGCCAGGCAATTCGGGTACGACCAGTTGCACGTGGGCAAAGCCGTCACCAGCTTCAGGTCCAGGGGTGGACTCATTGATGGAGCCAGAGGATGGCGATATTTTATCATGGGTTGCACTGAGGCAACTTTTACCGTGCCCGTCATTTCACTCTCCACGGAGTTGCGCATTCTCCACTCGTATGCCCAGTTCTATATGGCAACCAACACCTTCCATCGCGATTTTGATATGCATGGAAGTTTTAGGGTGCCCTCTTCCAAGTCTGGGGGAAGAGTCGAAGTCCCCTCGGTTTCTTCTGACGAGGGTGAGGAGTCCGTCACTCCAGATGAGCCTCTGTTGGCGGTATAGAGGGGTGAAGTACTTCTGCCTGCAGGGCCTTTGGTGATCTCTGGGAAGCGAAGGGCTCCTACTCCGAAGGAGACTTTCCCTCGCAAGAGGAAGAAGAAGACGGTTACTCGTCCTCTCCGGATTCCTGGTATTGAGGCTCCTAGAAATGAGCCTGCATCTCCCCATGTTGGGGATGATTTTTTGATTGGAGGTTCCTCGCTTTTTAGAGAGGGAACCTCGATAGTCCCGGCTGGCGGTACCGAAGAATTCCTGCTGGAGGCTACTGTCGCTGCTACCGCTTCAGGTAGTAGAACGAGGTCGCCTTCGGGGCCGAGCCAAATGAGGATATCTTTATCCGGATCAGCATCGGGAGAAACCCCTGCCGCGTCTGTTAGTGCACCCAGCGAGATTCCAGCCGATGAACCTCGGTTGGAATTTGACGAGGACCTGGAAGAGCATTCGCCAGTGCTCCTTAGAGCACCCCCTTCTCCAGGTATGACAGCTTGTCTAGCATCATTAAGGAATGATTTAGCTGTACTGGCCGCGGACGCGTCATATACACCATTGGCCATGGGTAAATGTCGTCTTTTATCCTCTTCTTTTAGGAAAATTAACATTATGATGATATTAACTTCCTTTTGTCTTCTTTTCAGGGGAAGACATCTTCAGGGAGGGCAGTGTAGATGCGCCCTTTGGCTCTGTGTCCGGTCCTGGCGGTGACACAGAGGTGCCTAATTTTGGAGAGGAGACATCTTCGGGTGCCAGCTCGCCTGTCGAAGAGATTCCGATATCTCAAGAGGAGGACGAGATTGCGACAATGCCTCCTTTGAGTATGCCGGTTACTTCGTCCGGTGTTGGCGCTTCTTCTTTTGTCGTACCTCCTGTTGAGGCGACGGCCGTGGCAACATCGTCCGCGGTTGTTCTTGGAGGGGGACTCGCCACTATCGCGGCCACTCCCAGCGTCCATTCGGATCTAGCTGCTGTGACCGAGCAGTACACTCGTATCTTCTATGCCACCTTAAAAATATTAATATCAATGGTGTTGGAGAAGAATTTGGGCTTCGCGTCGCTGAGGAGGGCCTCCCGGGCCTCTATAGTGCCGATCCGAGAATTCAACGACACTGGGGTAGCTGACGCGCTGGAGGAGATAGTTAATGGTTTGGAGCAACCCATTAACGAATACTAGCAGCTAGCGCGAGGCAACATTGACGGTCTCGTTCAAGCTAGGTACGACTTCCTGAGCGCGCAGCTTACTGAACAGATGGCATCTTTGAATAAGTCCATCGAGGCTCAGCAGCGGGAGATGGACGAAGAACGTGTCCAATTGGGGTATGTCGTCCCCAAGTTGACCCGGTGTGAAGCCGAATATGAGGAAGCGGCAGCGCAGGCCCGCATATTGAAGGATGAGCTCGTTCGAGTAGAGGCAAAGGTTCTCTCTTTGTCGGCGACTCGAGATGTGCTGAAGGAGCGACAGGCGACTGTTCAGCAGAACCTGAAACAGGTGGGTGTCATCCACGCCGATTTCGTGCATGCTCGGTCCGAGTTGGCTACTTTGGACAACGATGCGGCAAGGTTGGAACGGGCTTGCGCCGACGTCTTGAACTCTCGGGATGAGAGAATGGTTGCTCTGGCGCAGCAGATTCGCGATCTAACTGTCCCCCCCAATGATGTACTTTTTTTTGCTTTTTAATGTACTTTTGCTCCTTTTTGGGAATAATAAAGAGGCTTTCATCTGACTTTGTGGACCCATCATTTTGGAATATAAATGCCAGGTTTGGGTAAAAGTGATATCAGAGGTAATATGGACGTGATATACTCTCGGTAAGCAGGATATATCTATTCAGAGGTAATATGAATATGATAGAATACGATCCAACTAGTTTCGTTTTGGAAGTAGTTTTGTCAGAATGAGGTTTTCGCCATATTCCACTTGAGCAAAGTAGGTTAAGCATAGTACCTTTTCAGGAATTTGCCATTGATAGGAGCCATTAATAGGTCCCCATTAGGCTTGGCTAACCTGTAAGCGCCGTTTGAGAACATCGTCTCGATAACATAAGGGCCTTCCCATTTGGGCTGGAATTTGCCCTTGCTTCTGTGAGTAAGAATCATATGCCTTCTCACAGCTAAGAATAGCTCACCAATTTTGAACACTCTTTCCTTTACTTTTTAATTAAAAGCTCTGGAAATGCGTGCTTGGTAGAACGCGATGCACTGTTGAGCTTGGAGGCGTTTCTCGTCTAATCCTTCTAGCTCTTGAAGCCTTAAAAGGTCATTATTTTCTTGAGTCAACTCATTAGCCACGGCTATCCAGAGTGACGGAATCTGGATCTCGATGGAGAGAACTGCTTCGCTCCCGTAAACTAATGAGAATGGGGTACAACCTGTCGGTGCTCGTACCATTGTGCGGTATGCCCAGAGACATTCTTCCAGCTTCTCATTCCAATCCCTCTTATTCGTGGAGACAAACTTTTTCATGAGCTTGATAATGGTTTTGTTGAATGCTTTCGCCAAACCATTAGCAGCAGGATTGTATGCCGTAGAGGCCACATTTTGTATTCGATTTTTATCGCAAAATCGATGAAACGCTTGGCTGATGAACTGAGGTCCATTGTCATGGATTATCCTTCGGGGTATCCCAAAGCGATAAATGACATGAAGCTTGATGAAGCTGATCATATTAGATGCCTTCACCTCAGCAAGAGGGATTGCCTCTGCCCATTTGGAGAAATAATCCGTGATGGCCAGTATGAACCGGTGACCTCTGGAAGAAGACGGGTGAATAGGACTAATGATATCCATACCCCATGCTTCGAAAGGCCAGGATGCAACCGTAGGATGTAGATGTTCAGGAGGTTGATGGATAAAGTCTGCATGGACCTGACAGGCTCTGCACTGTCTTGCGTACTTTACTGCATCTGTGATCATAGTAGGCCAGTAATAGCCCATTCTCCTGATGCGATCCTGTAGCTTAGGACCGGGTTGGTGCGCTCCGCATACGCCGTCGTGAGCTTCACGGATGATCCGCTGTGCCTCATCATCTGAGAGACATCTCAATAGCAGTCCGTCGTAGGTCCGGCGATATAGACACTGTGAGGATGCCTCGAAATAGAAGCGTAATGATCGTCTTTTGACGGATACTGCTTCTTTAGGGTCCTCCGGCAAGATTCCGTATACTACGAAGTCTATAAAGGGACTTCTCCAGTCTCTCCTGGGAGGATCTGTGTTTACAGCGTAGCTGTATTCTATATGAAAGTTATTTTTCACATAATAACTCTCTGCTAAGAAGGATTACCGCATTCTGCCTTCTTATAGGAATAGCTAAATCTGCAGCTAGACTGGCTAGGGCATCCGCTTCCAGATTCTGAGATCGGGGTACATATTCCAGGAAGAATCCTTTGAATGTCATGGCTATCTCGGCCGTTGCTTGGTGATAAGGGATGAGGTCTGGGTTCCGGACTTCATATATTCCTCTGACTTGATTGACGATCAGCAGAGAGTCACCGAAAGCTTCCAGAGATTCGACACCCAATTCTTTAGCGACTTGGAGCCCGATTAGTAGAGCATTATACTCTGCCACATTGTTAGAACAGGGCTCGCTAAGAGAATATGCTCGATAGATGACGATCTTATCAGGAGTAACCAAGACAATTCCTACTCCCGAAACTACGTTTCCCCTGGGACCAGTCCTGGAGGCACCATCGAAGAATAGTTGCCATGCATCGCCTTTCATCGCGGAATTACACTCTGCAAATTCGTCGGGAATGTCCTCGTACAGTTTGGAGGCCACCGGGATCGGATGAGCAGCTAGGAAATCAGCCAATACTTGGCCCTTGACGGACTTCTGAGGGACGTACACCATGTCATACGGTGTTAATAACATCGTTCAAGTCGCAAGTCGGGAATTAAGAACACTTGGCTTGTTCATCAGTACCCGCAGAGGATTGACCCTGGAGATGATGTGAATGGTTTGGCCTGTGACATAGTGCCGCGTCTTCTGGATAGCGAACATCAGAGCCAAGCATTCTTTCTCCACTGGGTTGTACCGGTGTTCGGCTCCGACCATCATCCTGCTGAGGTAGTAGATAGCCTGCTCATGGCCCCTATCGTTCTTCTGTGCGAGAAGAGCTCCCAGAGAATGATCTATTGCTTGAACATACAGCACGAATGGTCTTTCTATGACTTGGAGGCACCAGAACTGGCGGACTAGTGAGGTAGCATTTGATGTCACCGAACGCTTGCTGACAGGCTTCGTCCCATACGAAGGATACATATTTCTTCATGAGACGAGAAAAGGGCTGACATCTCCCAGAGAGGTTGGATATGAATCTCCGGATATAAGCCAGACGGCCTTAAAATCCCTTGAGTTATCTCAGATTATGGGGCGGTCGCATTTCTAAGATGGCCTTGACTTTATCAGGGTCCACTTGAATGCCTTTGGCGGTAATGACAAATCCCAGGAATTTGCCACTAGATACCCCCAGAAAGGACTTTGTAGGATTCATCTTGAGTTGATGTTGGCGCATCAATTCAAATACTGTCTTCAAGTCTTGGATGTGATTGTCCTTGAGGCGGCTTTTGACAGCTACATCGTCCACGTAACACTCCACTGTCTTGCGCAAATGCTCGTGGAATATGTTACTCATAGCCCATTGGTACGTAGCCCCGGCGTTCTTCAATCCGAAGGGCATGACCGTATAGCAATATACCCCCAATGGTGTCCGGAAGGCAGTATGCTTCTCGTCCTCAGGATACATCTTGATTTTATTGTATCCTGAAAATCCGTCCATGAAAGACATACGTTCGAAACCGCATGTATTGTCAATCATGACGTCTGTGATGGGAAGAGAAAACTCATCCTTAGGGAAGGCCACATTCAGATCTCGATAATCAATGCAGACACGTACTTTCCCAATTTTCTTTATGACCGGGACAACATTGGCGACCCAGTCGGGATGTTGTTCTTCTCGAATGAAGACGCAGGCTATCAACTTCTTGACTTCAGCTTCGATGGCGTCCATCATATCCGGGCGGAACCGGCGTTGGTGCTGCTTCACAGGCTTTGAATCGGGCAATATATTGAGCTTATGAGTAGCCACCTTTGGATCAAGACCTGGCATGTCTTTATAATTCCACGCAAAGATGTCGACATATTCTTTTATCAGCTGGATAATTTCTTTCCTTTCTTCTTCGGAAAGGTTGTTACTGATAAATATCGGCTTTGGTGAAAGTTCATCCCCAATGTCAATCTGGATAACTTCATCTTCAGTGGGAGGTTCTCTCTGCTCGAAGCGGAACTCCTATTGTGTATCCATTTGCTGAGCTCAAGCGTCATTCTCGAACAGTTCAGATTCTTGTTCGTTTGCTTCGAAGGAATCTGTCACTACCATATTTACTGATAATGTTCGTTCGAGAGCGTGAGATGAGTCGGAGGGCGCTGAGCGGTTCTGAGAAGAGAAAAAGATATCCTCGTTCGACTCAGGAGCTGCAAGGGAGGTGGTATACCCTAACCCGAAGCTGGTTCGTTGATAGTAGGGATCTCCGTGCAGCGGCATTCGTCTGCCTTTCCCGTAGTTGAGACCTGGTTTCAGCTTCAAGTTATAACCCATAATTTGCATGATCTTCAAAGCTTGCAGGCTGTATCTGTGAACCTGTATTTTACCAACATCGTCGTCGGGAGAATCCTCTTGTACAGTCGGTCCATTGTGCTTGCGACCGAAGACTATTGAACGCTGACTGCTGCAAGTAGGCAGGACAATGAAGATAGAATCCTCATGCGGTCCATATGTCGTGGTGACATTGGATGATGATGCCACTTCCCACATATACAGATGATAAGAATCTATAGCTCCCAAGAATTTTTGCGTTATAAGTTCTATATCGTCATAGGGAAAGGATTCCTGATTCGGAATTTGGACGTCAATATACTGGAAAAGAGGATGTTTATTATCATCTGAGACTTCGTTCCCGGTTGCATTTACATCCATCGGCTGTGTTGCTGCGCCGGAGGTTAATAACCAAGGATGGAGGCTTCTGGTTCAGAGTGATCACTAGAGGATCACCCCCTTTCCCTGACCTGGTTTTGTTCAGGTGGATTGCCACAGGCTCTATGGCTTTTGGACGAGTAGTCCGTCCTTTCACCTTGATGGACAGCGGTTGTTCGGCAGAGGGTTCTTCTGGCTCCCGGTGGGATTCCTTCTCTGCTTCGGCTGTCACCTCCTCCGTGTAGTCTTGAGAGTACAACACGGCATCGGAGTAGTAGGATTCTACTCCTCTAAACGGGTTCAGGTCAGCAAACTCCGTTTGTACTGTTCCTTGGACGTCTACATATTTGAAGTATTGATGTAGAGTTGAAGGAACGATGTTGTGGTCGTGGATCCAAGGTCTGCCCAGCAGGATATTATAGGATACCTCAGAATCAATGACATAACATGTAGCCACTGATCTAAGGTTGCCAATTTGGATCCTCAGATGAATCTTTTCCAACGGCTTGCTTTTTCTGGCATTGAAACTCACGATTGTAGTGGTGGTGTAGGCCAATTCACTGGTAGAAATCTTCAGCGGTCTAAGCAAACTACGGGGAATGATGCTGATTGATGATCCCGAATCTATGTGAATTCGATCGACCTCCATGGAACCGATGTACCCGGTGTGATAGAGGGGCCTGTCATGCCTGTTATGTTTTAACAGCATGTCATCTTGAGTGAAAGTGATATTCGGGACCACCTCCATCACACTGTGGCATTGAGGACACGCCACTGGTTCTTCGTCAGGGGACTTGAGCTGGGTCAAGTATGCATCCGCCTGTGTCACCCCCACTTTTTGGATTAGGGATATTTTTGTCTTTTCGTAATTAATGAGTAAATGACCGCATGATAATTGATTATTCTCAATTTTTGTGACTTTATTTTGTTGCACCTTACCGTCATTTCGAATTTCAGAACACCACTTGCATTCACTTTTATTAAATTGATTCATAAGTCAAACTTGTACAACTTTTTATTGTTTAGACACCTTGGTGCAAGAGTACATTGAGGTATCCATTTCGTTGGACGATACGTAAATAAACCCAAATTCTTCTTTAGGTATAAATTCCATAAATTCTTGGAAGTGTGTAATACAACCTCAATTTCCCTGAACCATGGCCTCAGACCATCTAACCAAAGCATTCTAGCAATTTCTTTATTAATTGAAATTCCAACCATTGTAATACCCATGAGAAAGCCCAATCCCAAGAAGGCTTTGACCAGACCTAATTCTAGGTCAACCCAAAGTCTACTATGATTACATATATATACATAAGTATTGCTTCCCTATTTCCTTCTCAATCAAAACCTAATACACCAGCCGACCATCTCTGACCCCCCCCCCCGACTTTACTGTTCCTCGTCGGACCCCCGAGCGCCGAACAGCCGCTGACCCCGAGCGCCGAACAGCCCGCTGATCCCGAGCGCCGAACAGCCGCTGATCCCGAGCGCCGAACAGCCGCTGACCCCGAGCGCCGAACAGCCCGCTGATCCCGAGCACAGAACAGCCGCTGATCCCGAGCGCAGGACCCGCTGTCCCCGAGCGCCTGAACGCCGCGTCGAACTCGCCTGAACGCCGCGTCGAACCCGCTGAATGCTGCGTCGAACCCGCTGAACGCTGAACCAAGCCCGACTGCGTTCGCCTGGAGCCGTCGCGACCTGCTGCTGTCGACGTCGAGTACCCCGTCGCTCGTCAACACCACTTCAATCGACCAACCACCCCCTGATCGTTGACATCATCGTCCTCATCATCGTGCCGCGTGCAGGTTCGCTCCTGTCCACGTTTCAGTCATTTCCTGTGATATATATATAACTATAAGGACGTATGTATATACGTATTTGTATGCGTATTGGTATATTGGTATGTATATTATATGTTCCCAGCTGATATCTATATACATACGTATAAGTAGTGTATAGGTATTCCCTAGTATATAAATACGTGTATTATAATCATAATTAATGAATATTAATGCAGATGCCTATGAACCGTATAATTCTCAATCAGCTTAATACATACGTATATAGAAATGTGCATCGTATGAATTGAATTAAGTATAACATATGAATATCTATTAATTGTGTAATTATTTAGTACTACGAGATACGTTAGCCGTAGTATGTACTATGTAATATATGCCCTAGATGACTTGAATGTAACCACGGAAACCCCGTAGTTACATTGACCTGTGACCATGTAGTATGTTAGCAGACTGCCAAATGTACACCGACGTACTGGCAAGACCATATTATTGACTGTCTGTTATGTACAACAATGACAGACGTGACCACCCCTAGTGTAGCCTGTTGAGATCATTATGTTGATTGTGTGCTAGAGTATTGTCTGATGAAGTATTGTATTATATGCTATGTCTATAGGACTGTTGGATCATTCAGACGACACCTTGGAACCCAGACAGTGGTATTGCCAGCTAAGGACCACAGGAAAGTATATTCTCTGACAGTTTCCATTATGTTGATTATCTCTATAATTCTTATTGTATAGCGTACATGACTTTGACACTGTTCTTTACACGAGTTGGCATCATTGAGACCTGTCACGAGGAGTCGTGATTGGAATCCATCGTGCTAGCTGGGGAAAATGGGGAAATATGAGTAGTTTATGTGATCATACCCAACTTTATATGCAGTATTAGCTCACCCACATCTCACGTCGGTGCAGCCTTACCCTTACATGCCTCATCGTTGTTACATCTGGTTAGCCTGACCTGTTGGGAATGATCGCTAATCCATGTAATGAGTCATATAGTCCCAAGCCGACCACATGATATACTGATGTTTCACACACTTAGATAGATGATTTTTTTGACATGTATCTTGATAGATTGATCTTGTATTTTCATATGTTCTAGTTGCTGTTTTTATACACACTTATATACCAGTTCTTTGTACTTGCGTACACTTGTAGTTCTATTCCTTGTCAGATGCATATTGATGATGATGTTCCAGTACTTGTTCCAGTATTTCTCATGGCCAGTATTTCATTCTGTCTTGTATTTCTTTACACTGTATTATAGTTTTTCTCAATATATGTGAAACTGCTATTAGAGGTGTATTTTCGTTCCAATCCTGACTGGATATTTTTTTCAGAGAATCTTGAGGATTTCTGTACCACGCACTACGGACCAGGTATAGATGCAGACTATGTACCAGAGATCCTAGAGGAGACTATGCTTCTAGATGAGACATTGCCTACAGCTATCTAGATAGTATTTATTTATGCTTGAGACTTATGGAGGTTATTTCAGTTTAAGTTTAGACTTATGTTAAGTTTAATTGGAGACTTGTGTTGGACAGCTAGACTGTAATTTATCATTATGTTTGAGACATGGTGTTTAACTATGTCATTTCCTTTTATCTTTTATCGTGCCTTATAGTTGTTGTGATTGAGTTACTTGTGAGATTATTGTGAGATGTATGTTGACCTCCCTATGGAGATGGACATTATTGACAGGTGTTAGCTGTATAGTATTACTGTAACCTAGACAGCGTTCTACTGTCGATGCTGCAGCGTAGGCTGGACGTACCCACGCTCTCGTGCCCCTATACCGGGTACGGGTCGTGACAGCCTGCATCAGTGCTTCGCTCAGGACTAGACGAGTGTCTTGGTAGAGCCTGAGTAGTTCGAAGATAGATAACCTGGCTGGTGTATTAGCCAATTGGGCCAGGATGTCAAAGTTGTATGGCTTCTCTAAACCTTTGTTTTGAATGTTTTTCACAGGTTTGTCGAAATGTACTTCCTTTTGCTTTCCTTTGTCCGTCGAAGTTGGTCTCGAAGGACCGGCCCCTGGTACGGCGGGCTCTGGTTCTGACGGCTTGGTAGCTGCAGCGTCTGCCGGTGCATCTTCCTAACTTGCTCCATAGTCCATGAGGTAAGCCTTCCCTGAACGGGTTTCGGTGGCCAAGACCTTGTCTTCTGACGCCGAGTCTGCCGCAACCATGTGACATGGCTTGCGCTTCGAGTTCTTCTTAGCTTTAGCAGCTTGAGTTTCTTTCTCGATTT
Source organism: Iris macrosiphon (assembly GCA_036927795.1). Classification (NCBI taxonomy): domain Eukaryota; kingdom Viridiplantae; phylum Streptophyta; class Magnoliopsida; order Asparagales; family Iridaceae; genus Iris; species Iris macrosiphon. The sequence continues at coordinate 180,777,785 of JAYESA010000002.1, read as the reverse complement.
CGGGCACCAAATCTGGATAAACCTATATAATCTCGCCTCACCGGGTAGTTAGTGGTACCAGGTCATGATTTTGACCTCTAGCTGGAGGGAGATTAACGATGTTCATCGTCGTCCGGGAAATAGGTGTAACACCATCCAGGATCTCTTGGGGAGGCAGATTGCCAAATTGCAGAGAGATCATGTTGGCTGTGACCGTCTTCTCGCTGTTGCGCAGAGTAATGGCCTTAGCATCAATCAGCTTCTGGATCTTCCTTTTCAGTATATAATACACTTTTGTGGGGTGGTGTATGTACCTATGGAAGATACAGTACTTGGGGTTGTTGGTACTGCCGGCCTCATTGGGCCGTCTCACCTCAGGAAGGGTAATCTTGTCGCTTTTGACGAGACATTCGAATATGCTCAAAATATTGTCGTCGTCGAAAGAGTACACTTCAGTGGGCCTGGAAGTCCCAGGTTTCGTCTGCGTGATAGCCACCATCTTTTTCCTGGATGTGTTGATTGCCAGAGCTTCTTTACCCTTGGTACCCTGAGGATGGTCGATGTTGGAGGATGACCTCTTGCCTTTATCAGAGGCCGAGATCATGATCCCGTTATCGCGTGCCTTCTGACTGTTGTTCTCCGCGGCTACCGCTGAGATGATGAACGAGGGCCAATCATGGAACTGATATGGTCCTGTGAACGCCGAGATCATGGAAAGAAGGTTCTTTCTGCAGATGTCCACCAATGCCGAGTCCGGAACTCCTGGAGGCATTTGCAAAGTGGCTTGACGAAAACGCTCGATGAAAGCGCGAACATTCTCTTTTTTCTTCTGCTTGACTTCGATGAGAGAGGACATAGACATGTCCATCCCTCCCTCGTAGAATCGTATGAAGAATAAAGCCTTAAAGTCTTCAAAAGAAGTAATGCAGTTGTCCGCTAGACTTCGGTACCACTGATAAGCTACCCCCGAGAGACAGCCTTTGAACACCCGAGTGAGGAGGGCGTCGTTCCCTTGTAATAACACTGTCATCATACTGAAGTAGTTCATGTACTGACTCGATGATGTTTTTTCTTCGAACAAAGCCATAGTTTGTGGTTTGTATCTAGGAGGGAAAGGGACCTCTTCCCAGGTAGCTGGGTAAGGTTGGTTGATTCCCAATTTCTTGAGCTGATCTTTGTGCTTCAGGGCATCAAATTGGGCTTTCAACTCCCGTACTGCCTGCATAGGATTGGACCACGGAGTGATAAGGAATCGATTGCATCATGACTCCGACGGGAGGTAATACATTCTCCGAGTGAGGAAGCGGAGGAACTGCTGACTCTTGATCTAGAGCAGGCTCTTGGATTGCGTTGGATGGTGGTAAGTCCACCCCCACACGTATCTGAGTTGGAGGGACCGACGCTTGAGCCATAGCAGCTGTGTGTTGAGTCAGCATCATCTGGTGCATGTTCTCCATCATGGATTGCATTTCTTTCAGAGATGTCTCCAGTATAGTAATGCGCTGCTCAACGCTCCCGGACGGGGAAGCTTCCTCGTGTTCATCTCCAATGGCATAAACTCCCATCTCCCTGGGTGTCATTGAAAGATTAGTATAGGTCTCCGTAGAAGTTGACTCTATACTTTCAGTATCCGATTCTGGAGACTGACGACCCCCAGCTTCGGAATCAGAAGAGTACGAAGTCGATTGTCGCGACCTCGAATGGGTGTTTCGGAACACCCAGCTTCAGTGTTCCTAAGGAGCTGGTTGAATCTCCTCCGGCTTGGAGCTCTAGAGGGATGACGTCTTGAGCCCGATATTCCTCTAGGTATGTGTGAAGCCATGTTCACCGATGCATGTGTGGGCTCTTCTTCCTGGAAAGATGGAGAGTAGCTCAACCGGTCGAAAATCGACCGTTTTGCTTCAGAACAGCAACAGTTAATTACAATCCTATGACTATTACAAGAGTGCTCGTTAGGAGGCGTAATAGACATGCTGGAAGATCCCCTATCCTTGCGTTTCTGGATCAGATACTTGCGCAGGTTAGGAGGAGTTACAGAAGAAGAAGAAGATGACTTGTTCCTTCTGTTCACATCAGTGAGCGTGGGGATGTTGGGAGCCCTAGTTTTCCCTGTGCCTCCTGTATACAACCGGTTGGCCATCTGGGTGGCGGATAATCCCCGAGGAGGGTGTCTTTTCGCAAATTGAGCCTTCTTTACGCTGAGGGGCTTCTCCTGGCATAATTTGGAGCTCTGCTCTGGTTGGCGTAAAGCTGAGGATATCCTCAGCCGGCCGTCAGCTTCTCGCATAATCCGGAGGGCTGGCAGATTATTCCCATGCTGGCGTAAAGGCCGAGAAGTTGAGTGGTCCGCCGCTTGCTTTTCCCTTCGTAGATTACAGGGGTCATCTGCTTTTCCGCGGAAGGCAGATGCATTTTTACGCGTGGAGCACGTTTGGAACTTCTGATTTGGCGCTGAGGCCTTGTCAGAAATTTTGTCTGTTCCGCCAGGGACGGGAGACTAGTCTCTACGCGCAGAGCACGGTATAAGCTTCTGGACTAGCGCTGAGGCATTGTCCAAAGTTTTATCTTTTCCGCCAGGAATGGGAGACTGAATTTTATGCGCAGAGCGCGGTGTATACTTCTGGGTTAACGCTGAGGCATTACCAGAAGTTTTGTCTGTCCTGCCAGAGACAGGCGACTGAATTTTACGTGCAAGGCGCGGAGGGAGCAATGCTACAACCTCGTTGGTCGGAGAAATCGGAGAGGTCGGAGAGTCCACAGGAATGGAAGAGGATGTCTTGGGCATCCAGACCTTACGCAGCTTCCTGTTGTCTTAGACTGAGAGAGAGTGAGAGCTATCCCCTGTTTAAAGCATGTCTTTGTAGGCAGATTGGTCGAACTGGACGACCAGTGTCTTCTTCAAGGATCCCACGGATACCGCATCGTGTTGAGCAATTGCTTTCTCGTCAGAAGAGAAAGAAGTCCCCAGCAGAGTCGCCATCTTGTTTCGGATAATAAACGAGAGAGAATATGGAAAACGAGGTCTTATACGAAAACCCGTCTTTTCTTCGGTGTTTACAAACAAGATTGTACAATTTAATCCTATACAAGGATGTCTAAGTACAATTTATTTAATCTGGGTAAATATTGCTATAGGTGTCTGATCTGCAGTCGATCACTTTAGCCCTTGGACCACACGATGTTGAAGAAGTGCCGTGGAAGATAAAAAACAGCTTCGAAGGTTGCTAAAGAGGGTGGATGCCCGATGCCAAAGACGTCGATCCCTTCTCTTTGCCTGAACTCTGGATTCTTCTCTCTCTCTCTCTCGACCTCTAATTTTCCACCTTTCGACCTCATTTTCCTCTGTTGATAGAGGTCTCTATTTATAGAGTTTTTAGTGACAATGACCACACAGTCGGCGTAGAAACTATCACGCTCCAGTCCCAAAATACCGAGGGACTAGACACGTGGCAATGGCCAGCAGCACACACCGATGGACAACCCAATCTAATGGATCCTTCGGGGCATGCTTAAGCTGCAATATAACAATAAGTAGGTCCAATGATACAAGTCACAGTCTATTCTAATCTTATCCATAACATAACAGTATATGAACTAAATAGCAAACTGGAATAAAAGTTGAAAGTAAAGTTACTGTTGAATATCCAGCAAGAATAATACTAAGTCGGGTGGAGACAAATACACTACCGATAAATTGAAAATAGAGACAAAAAAAAATAACTAAAACATGCTAGAAAAATAACTAAGTATAAGCAGGGCCATCAACTGCAATCGTACCCTCGTCTGGTGTATGTCAGTAAAGTTGCGGGTGCTCCTCGTCTGCTAAATCTGGAGAACAAAATCAGGTCCTCAGCGGGACGTAACAAGATACAAAAGAATACGAGCCAAAAGTACAGTAAATGAACATGCAAGATAGACAAGAAAGTAAACACAAGAAAGCAAATCAGACACGAGAAATCACTACATCTAAGATGGTGGCATGTCGATGGTGCTATCAAACATGACTACAAACAAATCAGAATAACCGCAACTCAATGGGAGATCACAGTCCTATAGAAAGTAGGCCAATGGGGACTCCCAATCTATAGTATAGCTCTTTTGCCGCCCAATGGGAGCTCACGAATGAGGTAGTCAAATGAACAAGTCTCTATCGCAGCACAATGGGTACTCACAGTCGAGAATGCTCAAGTATAGTCAAAGCCTAATAACGATCATCTAGGAACTAAAGAAACCAACCGAGTCAACTCAAGAAAGCGTAGAGTAAATATATACCATCACAATATGTCTATGGAACAATTAGTGCCATGGAAAAGAGCAAATAATGTACATGCACGTAAAACGAGAAAATAAGACTATAGCAGCAGGAACAAATCAAATATGAAAAGCGCATCAAGAAACTATATACGACAAGAAAGTAACAACTGAAAAGGAAAGTATGCAAATAATGTGCAAGAGTTGGCAAGGTATCTTGCACGACAATGTATAAATAAGTCAAAAAATAAGTAGCAAAAACTGCAGGGTTTGGCATGGTATACTTGCCTGAAGTTCATCCAAGTCTTGTATACTGAGGGTCAAAGTCCACGTCTCGATTGTTCAACTGTCCCAAATTTGTTCGAAAGAAAATTTGTTATTTTCCCAATTATGTCGATCAATAATTAGTTATAATGATATTATCTATATTATAAATCATGTAATTATTCTTATTTCTATCTGAGTGTAGGTTAATTAATATATTTTTAGAGGTCTAAAACTTGTTACTAACTATCAATTACCAATTACTATACTTAGTAAACTACATCACTATTTATCAATTACCAATTAGTATGTACTAATTACTAAATATCAATTACCAAAGAATGGAGGGTTAATGGAAAACTCTGAAAACAAGTTCAGCTATAAGACAAGAATTTCTTTTCATTGCTTAAATTATTATTATATACATACATTTAAAAGAGAGATGTGGGTCATGAGGGTTTATTTATAAATAAAAAAAATTATCCAAGTTAAGGTCAAATCTAGAAAGAAACAAAGAAGGAAGAATCCTTACTTATTTAATATGAATGAACATATGGAAGCAAGAGATGGAATCCACCCGTTTGCTTCCAACTGTGCATGCTACTGTGCTCACATGTATATTGTGTTCCTTTGTAAAATTTTCAACGAATGGCTTCCTTTAAAACTTAAGTTCTATTTGAACAATTAGTCTCGTACCTACAGGTTCTGACGAGAGCGGTCCGGTGAGGACTGACCGTAGGGCGCGTACAATAAGATCCTGGTATTTGCATCGGTGAGTGGCTGCTACGGACTCATCGGTATTTCGATAAAGCAACAGAGAGGCTCGACTCAGGCTCGCGCAGGAGGTCCCGTCGTGGTCTTCAGCGAGAGAGGGCCGGAGAACACCAGGAGCGGAGAGACTCGGCACTGGGTTGCTCACTGGCGCGCGTCCAGTTGCGCACTCGTCAATGTCACGATGAGGGAGGGCGGTCAAAGGAAGTGTAGGTGCAAATCAACGGTGGAAGTTACGGCAGATTCAGCGGGCAGCGTGGCTTGCTCGCCGGTAAAAGCGGCTAGTACCGGTGCTTGCAAGGCGAACCAGGGGGCTTTGAAGAAGAAGAAGAATGAGGAAGAAGGAGATGAATATGGTGCTGTGGAATAAAGGGAAGGATTTTTATTTTATTTGAAGACAATGAGGAAGGAGGTAGTTGGCGGCTACTGCTACCAATAGAATAGTGTTGAGTTTTTATAGGGTGTTTGCTAGGGTTTACTTAGGGAAGTAATTGGTAGTAGGCCTATGGACTTGGCCTACCAAAAACAAATCTGAATTTAAATTCGGTTGTACTCTCTTAAAAGAAATGAAAAAATATATGGGGATTATATGAATAACGAGTGAGAGGGAGGGGCAAGAATTCAAGGGTAAGGTGTTTGCTGTTATGTGAATACAAAAATTTAATACTAATGGATAGTAATAAAAACCCACTTCTTAAATAAAATCTTCCTCTAAAACATATATATAATAATATCATAATACCATGAATAGTCTTAATAATGAAAATATCCATAGACTTGATGAAAGAGTATTTTAAGAATATTAATACATACAAAATAAAATATAGGTAACCCAACATGGGAAAATATTACTATTATTAAAGGATACAAATATTTTTGGAAGTGCTCAATAAAAATTTAGGAATTAAAATGAGGACAAGCATCTTAATAGTATATAATAAGAATCATAATAATTGATTCCTAAATTCCAAAATTTTGAATTTCAGGGCTAAATTGGAAAAGTAAATTTGGGGGTTAATTATAACTTGGTTTTTAGTGCTTTAAAAATGCTTCCGGAGTCCAATAAATTCCTAAAAAATAACCCTATGTCCGGTTTTCTATTTTACACCATAAAATATTATTTCCATAATATTTTAATATTAATTAACAACAAATAAAAAAAATTATTGAATTACCAAATACCTAGGTTTTAATTACAGAAAAATCCCAGAATATTATGAAAAATCCAAATTAAAATTCTTGAAAAAATCAGGGGGCTTACAATCTATCCAACTTATAAAAATTTTGTCCTCGAAATTAAACTAGGGTAGGGTCTCCTCTATTAAATCTCACTTGGTTACAGGCTAATAAATTCTTCTCAAGTGAGCATTGCGGTCTCTACCCAACTTAGAATTTATCCATCTATCATCTAAGGCTCTACATCTAAGAAAGCTATGCCCCTAATTATGTAATCATGCTATTGAATCCTCAAAGTTTTTAACACCAACCATATCATCTATGATATGCCCTTAATCATTTATAAAAGACAGTCACCTAACAATGCGACTGGCCTGCGGGGTACATCTAGTACTGTCTATATATCAAACTTATACCAAGCACGAGGTTTCGTCTTTCCGAAATAAGGGAAGACGGAGAACAATAATAAAGAGTTCAAGGGTGAGGTAATAGAATAAAAATATCGGAATCAAGGCGTTTAAAGAATTCAAATGGGAATGGTCAAGCAGTTGTGGATTGAAATCCTATTCTAGTAATTCCTATTCACATGCTCGCATTGGTACAGTTATGTAGCAGACACGATATACTCAGACATATCTAGAGGGCAAGTATACTAGTCAACTATATATCTCAATCCACGTGAAGTAGTCGTGCGAAGAGCGAACCAAAATACACTAAGGTTGATCAGACAGTAATACACTGATTCTGAATAGACAATTGTATTAGTGCGTCGACCCAATAATACATATGTCATGAACAAGCTCGATAAAAGGATAAGCTTGCAAAACTAGGCTATATTAGCAGCATAAGTCAAGGTAGTACAACAAATATAAGTACGCTAGATGATGATGAAAGGAGGTACAACTTAATTCAAGTTCACAAAACAACACAAAATAAGCACAATAATAAAAGACTCAACAATCTCTACAGTTATCAATTATAAAAGCATACTATGTTATTAGCAAGTTCAAAATTACTAGGTCAAGGCTAAGGTCACGAACCAACAGGCACGAACTAAAACAACACTAGAAACAGAAAACTATAAAAACTTACGCGCATTAGCTACTCCATGAGTCTGCGTGTCTTCCAAAGTCATCGCGAAAGCTTGTCCGCGTTCTTGAGGTGGTGCCCTCTGCTGTTGCTGGGCCTGCTGGAAGAGTGCCGCTCGAGGTACCAAGGGTGGCCTTTGTTGATACCCTCCTGGTGCTGGTAGAGCTTGTTGGTTAACCGTTGGTGCTCTTTCTCGACGCTCAGGGCATTCCCTCAATAAATGCTGACTGGATCCGCAAGCTAAATATAATTTCCTTTTGCGTCTGCAATCGTCCTCAATATGGCCTCGTCTGCGACAATATGGACAAATAGGTAGTGCACGTGGAGATGCTTCTGGTGGCTGATGCATGTGAGGTCTCTTTGCAACTTCTTTTTGTGGTGCTCCGGCTGGTGCTGATGTGGACGATCGCTTCAGACTGGTCTCCCTTCTGGTGATGCGCTCCATGCGTCGGGCTGCAGCAAGGACGTCCGGGTAAGATGTAGGTGCAACGGATCCAATTAGTTTCTGTAGATCAATGTTTAGTCCGTTGAAGAACTTCTCAGCCTTCTCTTCTTCTGTCGAAATCAAGGTTGGGGTGAAGCAGCCCAGACGAATGAATTCCGCGTTGTACTCTTCTACTGTCATGTTGTCTTGAGTGAGGCGATTAAACTTGTCCCGAAGTTCTGATCGAGCGATAGCCAGAATGTACATCTCCTGAAAGAGTCTAGAAAACACTTCCCAAGTGACTCGGTCTGGTCCGAGCCGTGTCTCCTCAGATAGCCACCAGTGATGTGCATTGTCCATCAACTGCATTCTGACGGCAGTCATCCAACGTTCTCTTGGAAGCTCAGCTGCTTCCAACTGGTATTGTGTGTTGGTGATCCACTCATGAACTTCTGTTGGCTCCTCCTTGCCTCAGAAGGTACGGGGCTTCAGCTGGCGGAAATCAAAAATAGAGCCCGTCGGTTGCCGTCGAGTTGGTAGATTTGCTTGCTCCAGTACAAGTGCTAGGCTGCGACTCAAAGTCTCTTGTTGAATCTGCTGTTGAGCTTGCATCATTGCGTAGATCATTTGAAACATCTGTTGCCCGTCCATAGCTTGCCCTGGTGGGAATCCGGCCATTGGTGGGGTGAACTGCGGCGGAGGTGGAATGTCGTCTTGCCGATCTCTTGAGGTATCTTGACTGTTTTGTTGTTCTAATTGACCTCCACCAACTGGTGTTACTTCATCGTCATAGGTGACATCTGCAACTTGTGGTGTTCCTGTGGGAGTCTCGTCGCGTGCTTGTGAATCTATTGCTCTGCATCAAAATAAACTATAAGAAACGTACAGAAATCAAGACAAGATACAAGTTAAGAATTAAATTTGAATCCGATATAGATATCAAGAACGTTTCAAGCAAGTGGATGAGATCCTAAAAACTTATCCTATTCTTATTGCAGGCTTGCTCGGTCCCTAAGTTGAAACTGAACAATTTAGTCGTTGACCTGCATGGGCCACCACAAAAACCATGTCACGCCCCAGTCCCAAAATACCGAGGGACTAGACACGTGGCAATGGCCAGCAGCACACACCGATGGACAACCCAATCTAATGGATCCTTCGGGGCATGCTTAAGCTGTAATATAACAATAAGTAGGTCCAATGATACAAGTCACAGTCTATTCTAATCTCATCCATAACAGAACAGTATATGAACTAAATAGCAAACTGGAATAAAAGCTGAAAGTAAAGTTACTGTTGAATATCCAGCAAGAATAATACTAAGTCGGGTGGAGACAAATACACTACCGATAAATGGAAAATAGAGACAAAAAAAATAACTAAAATATGCTAGAAAAATAACTAAGTATAAGCAGGGCCATCAACTGCAATCGTACCCTCGTCTGGTGTCTGTCCGTAAAGTTGCGGGTGCTCCTCGTCTGCTAAATCTGGAGAACAAAACCAGGTCCTCAGCGGGACGTAACAAGATACAAAAGAATACGAGCCAAAAGTACAGTAAATGAACATGCAAGATAGACAAGAAAGTAAATACAAGAAAGCAAATCAGACACGAGAAATCACTACATCTAAGATGGTGGCGTGCCGATGGTGCTATCAAACATGACTACAAATAAATCGGAATAACCGCAACTCAATGGGAGATCACAGTCCTATAGAAAGTAGGCCAATGGGGACTCCCAATCTATAGTATAGCTCTTTCGCCGCCCAATGGGAGCTCACGAATGAGGTAGTCAAATGAACAAGTCTCTATCGCAGCACAATGGGTACTCACAGTCGAGAATGCTTAAGTATAGTCAATGCCTAATAACGATCATCTAGGAACTAAAGAAACTAACCGAGTCAACTCAAGGAAGCGTAGAGTAAACATATACCATCACAATATGTCTATGGAACAATTAGTGATCCATGGAAAAGAGCAAATAATGTACATACACGTAAAACGAGAAAATAAGACTATAGCAGCAGGAACAAATCAAATATGAAAAGCGCATCAAGAAACTATATACGACAAGAAAGTAACAACTGAAAAGGAAAGCATGCAAATAATGTGCAAAATTTGGCAAGGTATCTTGCACGACAATGTATAAATAAGTCAAGAAATAAGTAGCAAAAACTGCAGGGTTTGGCAAGGTATACTTGCCTGAAGTTCGTCCAAGTCTTGTATACTGAGGGTCAAAGTCCACGTCTCGATTGTTCAACTGTCCTAAATTTGTTCGAAAGAAAATTTGTTATTTTCCCAATTATGTCGGTCAATAATTAGTTATAATGATATTATCTATATTATAAATCATGTAATTATTCTTATTTCTATCTGAGTGTAGGTTAATTAATATATTTTTAGAGGTCTAAAACTTGTTACTAACTATCAATTACCAATTACTATACTTAGTAAACTACATCACTATTTATCAATTACCAATTAGTATGTACTAATTACTAAATATCAATTACCAAAGAATGGAGGGTTAATGGAAAACTCTGAAAATAAGTTCAGCTATAAGACAAGAATTTCTATTCATTGCTTAAATTATTATTATATACATACATTTAAAAGAGAGATGTGGGTCATGAGGGTTTATTTATAAATAAAAAAAATTATCCAAGTTAAGGTCAAATCTAGAAAGAAACAAAGAAGGAAGAATCCTTACTTATTTAATATGAATGAACATATGGAAGCAAGAGATGGAATCCACCCGTTTGCTTCCAACTGTGCATGCTACTGTGCTCACATGTATATTGTGTTCCTTTGTAAAATTTTCAACGAATGGCTTCCTTTAAAACTTAAGTTCTATTTGAACAATTAGTCTCGTACCTACAGGTTCTGACGAGAGCGGTCCGGTGAGGACTGACCGTAGGGCGCGTACAATAAGATCCTGGTATTTGCATCGGTGAGTGGCTGCTACGGACTCATCGGTATTTCGATAAAGCAACAGAGAGGCTCGACTCAGGCTCGCGCAGGAGGTCCCGTCGTGGTCTTCAGCGAGAGAGGGCCGGAGAACACCAGGAGCGGAGAGACTCGGCACTGGGTTGCTCACTGGCGCGCGTCCAGTTGCGCACTCGTCAATGTCACGATGAGGGAGGGCGGTCAAAGGAAGTGTAGGTGCAAATCAACGGTGGAAGTTACGGCAGATTCAGCGGGCAGCGTGGCTTGCTCGCCGGTAAAAGCGGCTAGTACCGGTGCTTGCAAGGCGAACCAGGGGGCTTTGAAGAAGAAGAAGAATGAGGAAGAAGGAGATGAATATGGTGCTGTGGAATAAAGGGAAGGATTTTTATTTTATTTGAAGACAATGAGGAAGGAGGTAGTTGGCGGCTACTGCTACCAATAGAATAGTGTTGAGTTTTTATAGGGTGTTTGCTAGGGTTTACTTAGGGAAGTAATTGGTAGTAGGCCTATGGACTTGGCCTACCAAAAACAAATCTGAATTTAAATTCGGTTGTACTCTCTTAAAAGAAATGAAAAAATATATGGGGATTATATGAATAACGAGTGAGAGGGAGGGGCAAGAATTCAAGGGTAAGGTGTTTGCTGTTATGTGAATACAAAAATTTAATACTAATGGATAGTAATAAAAACCCACTTCTTAAATAAAATCTTCCTCTAAAACATATATATAATAATATCATAATACCATGAATAGTCTTAATAATGAAAATATCCATAGACTTGATGAAAGAGTATTTTAAGAATATTAATACATACAAAATAAAATATAGGTAACCCAACATGGGAAAATATTACTATTATTAAAGGATACAAATATTTTTGGAAGTGCTCAATAAAAATTTAGGAATTAAAATGAGGACAAGCATCTTAATAGTATATAATAAGAATCATAATAATTGATTCCTAAATTCCAAAATTTTGAATTTCAGGGCTAAATTGGAAAAGTAAATTTGGGGGTTAATTATAACTTGGTTTTTAGTGCTTTAAAAATGCTTCCGGAGTCCAATAAATTCCTAAAAAATAACCCTATGTCCGGTTTTCTATTTTACACCATAAAATATTATTTCCATAATATTTTAATATTAATTAACAACAAATAAAAAAAATTATTGAATTACCAAATACCTAGGTTTTAATTACAGAAAAATCCCAGAATATTATGAAAAATCCAAATTAAAATTCTTGAAAAAATCAGGGGGCTTACAATCTATCCAACTTATAAAAATTTTGTCCTCGAAATTAAACTAGGGTAGGGTCTCCTCTATTAAATCTCACTTGGTTACAGGCTAATAAATTCTTCTCAAGTGAGCATTGCGGTCTCTACCCAACTTAGAATTTATCCATCTATCATCTAAGGCTCTACATCTAAGAAAGCTATGCCCCTAATTATGTAATCATGCTATTGAATCCTCAAAGTTTTTAACACCAACCATATCATCTATGATATGCCCTTAATCATTTATAAAAGACAGTCACCTAACAATGCGACTGGCCTGCGGGGTACATCTAGTACTGTCTATATATCAAACTTATACCAAGCACGAGGTTTCGTCTTTCCGAAATAAGGGAAGACGGAGAACAATAATAAAGAGTTCAAGGGTGAGGTAATAGAATAAAAATATCGGAATCAAGGCGTTTAAAGAATTCAAATGGGAATGGTCAAGCAGTTGTGGATTGAAATCCTATTCTGGTAATTCCTATTCACATGCTCGCATTGGTACAGTTATGTAGCAGACACGATATACTCAGACATATCTAGAGGGCAAGTATACTAGTCAACTATATATCTCAATCCACGTGAAGTAGTCGTGCGAAGAGCGAACCAAAATACACTAAGGTTGATCAGACAGTAATACACTGATTCTGAATAGACAATTGTATTAGTGCGTCGACCCAATAATACATATGTCATGAACAAGCTCGATAAAAGGATAAGCTTGCAAAACTAGGCTATATTAGCAGCATAAGTCAAGGTAGTACAACAAATATAAGTACGCTAGATGATGATGAAAGGAGGTACAACTTAATTCAAGTTCACAAAACAACACAAAATAAGCACAATAATAAAAGACTCAACAATCTCTACAGTTATCAATTATAAAAGCATACTATGTTATTAGCAAGTTCAAAATTACTAGGTCAAGGCTAAGGTCACGAACCAACAGGCACGAACTAAAACAACACTAGAAACAGAAAACTATAAAAACTTACGCGCATTAGCTACTCCATGAGTCTGCGTGTCTTCCAAAGTCATCGCGAAAGCTTGTCCGCGTTCTTGAGGTGGTGCCCTCTGCTGTTGCTGGGCCTGCTGGAAGAGTGCCGCTCGAGGTACCAAGGGTGGCCTTTGTTTATACCCTCCTGGTGCTGGTAGAGCTTGTTGGTTAACCGTTGGTGCTCTTTCTCGACGCTCAGGGCATTCCCTCAATAAATGCTGACTGGATCCGCAAGCTAAATATAATTTCCTTTTGCGTCTGCAATCGTCCTCAATATGGCCTCGTCTGCGACAATATGGACAAATAGGTAGTGCACGTAGAGATGCTTCTGGTGGCTGATGCATGTGAGGTCTCTTTGCAACTTTTTTTTGTGGTGCTCCGGCTGGTGCTGATGTGGACGATCGCTTCAGACTGGTCTCCCTTCTGGTGACGCGCTCCATGCGTCGGGCTGCAGCAAGGACGTCCGGGTAAGATGTAGGTGCAACGGATCCAATTAGTTTCTGTAGATCAATATTTAGTCCGTCGAAGAACTTCTCAGCCTTCTCTTCTTCTGTCAAAATCAAGGTTGGGGTGAAGCAGCTCAGACGAATGAATTCCGCGTTGTACTCTTCTACTGTCATGTTGTCTTGAGTGAGGCGATTAAACTTGTCCCGAAGTTCTGATCGAGCGATAGCTAGAATGTACATCTCCTGAAAGAGTCTAGAAAACACTTCCCAAGTGACTCGGTCTGGTCCGAGCCGTGTCTCCTCAGATAGCCACCAGTGATGTGCATTGTCCATCAACTGCATTCTGACGGCAGTCATCCAACGTTCTCTTGGAAGCTCAGCTGCTTCCAACTGGTATTGTGTGTTGGTGATCCACTCATGAACTTCTGTGGGCTCCTCCTTGCCTCAGAAGGTACGGGGCTTCAGCTGGCGGAAATCAAAAATAGAGCCCGTCGGTTGCCGTCGAGTTGGTAGATTTGCTTGCTCCAGTACAAGTGCTAGGCTGCGACTCAAAGTCTCTTGTTGAATCTGCTGTTGAGCTTGCATCATTGCGTAGATCATTTGAAACATCTGTTGCCCGTCCATAGCTTGCCCTGGTGGGAATCCGGCTATTGGTGGGGTGAACTGCGGCGGAGGTGGAATGTCGTCTTGCCGATCTCTTGAGGTATCTTGACTGTTTTGTTGTTCTAATTGACCTCCACCAACTGGTGTTACTTCATCGTCATAGGTGACATCTGCAACTTGTGGTGTTCCTGTGGGAGTCTCGTCGCGTGCTTGTGAATCTATTGCTCTGCATCAAAATAAACTATAAGAAACGTACAGAAATCAAGACAAGATACAAGTTAAGAATTAAATTTGAATCCGATATAGATATCAAGAACGTTTCAAGCAAGTGGATGAGATCCTAAAAACTTATCCTATTCTTATTGCAGGCTTGCTCGGTCCCTAAGTTGAAACCGAACAATTTAGTCGTTGACCTGCATGGGCCACCACAAAAACCATGTCACGCCCCAGTCCCAAAATACCGAGGGACTAGACACGTGGCAATGGCCAGCAGCACACACCGATGGACAACCCAATCTAATGGATCCTTCGGGGCATGCTTAAGCTGTAATATAACAATAAGTAGGTCCAATGATACAAGTCACAGTCTATTCTAATCTCATCCATAACAGAACAGTATATGAACTAAATAGCAAACTGGAATAAAAGCTGAAAGTAAAGTTACTGTTGAATATCCAGCAAGAATAATACTAAGTCGGGTGGAGACAAATCCACTACCGATAAATGGAAAATAGAGACAAAAAAAAATAACTAAAATATGCTAGAAAAATAACTAAGTATAAGCAGGGCCATCAACTGCAATCGTACCCTCGTCTGGTGTCTGTCCGTAAAGTTGCGGGTGCTCCTCGTCTGCTAAATCTGGAGAACAAAACCAGGTCCTCAGCGGGACGTAACAAGATACAAAAGAATACGAGCCAAAAATACAGTAAATGAACATGCAAGATAGACAAGAAAGTAAATACAAGAAAGCAAATCAGATACGAGAAATCACTACATCTAAGATGGTGGCGTGCCGATGGTGCTATCAAACATGACTACAAATAAATTGGAATAATCGCAACTCAATGGGAGATCACAGTCCTATAGAAAGTAGGCCAATGGGGACTCTCAATCTATAGTATAGCTCTTTCGCCGCCCAATGGGAGCTCACGAATGAGGTAGTCAAATGAACAAGTCTCTATCGCAGCACAATGGGTACTCACAGTCGAGAATGCTTAAGTATAGTCAATGCCTAATAACGATCATCTAGGAACTAAAGAAACTAACCGAGTCAACTCAAGGAAGCGTAGAGTAAACATATACCATCACAATATGTCTATGGAACAATTAGTGATCCATGGAAAAGAGCAAATAATGTACATACACGTAAAACGAGAAAATAAGACTATAGCAGCAGGAACAAATCAAATATGAAAAGCGCATCAAGAAACTATATACGACAAGAAAGTAACAACTGAAAAGGAAAGCATGCAAATAATGTGCAAGAGTTGGCAAGGTATCTTGCACGACAATGTATAAATAAGTCAAGAAATAAGTAGCAAAAACTGCAGGGTTTGGCAAGGTATACTTGCCTGAAGTTCGTCCAAGTCTTGTATACTGAGGGTCAAAGTCCACGTCTCGATTGTTCAACTGTCCTAAATTTGTTCGAAAGAAAATTTGTTATTTTCCCAATTATGTCGGTCAATAATTAGTTATAATGATATTATCTATATTATAAATCATGTAATTATTCTTATTTCTATCTGAGTGTAGGTTAATTAATATATTTTTAGAGGTCTAAAACTTGTTACTAACTATCAATTACCAATTACTATACTTAGTAAACTACATCACTATTTATCAATTACCAATTAGTATGTACTAATTACTAAATATCAATTACCAAAGAATGGAGGGTTAATGGAAAACTCTGAAAATAAGTTCAGCTATAAGACAAAAATTTCTATTCATTGCTTAAATTATTATTATATACATACATTTAAAAGAGAGATGTGGGTCATGAGGGTTTATTTATAAATAAAAAAAATTATCCAAGTTAAGGTCAAATCTAGAAAGAAACAAAGAAGGAAGAATCCTTACTTATTTAATATGAATGAACATATGGAAGCAAGAGATGGAATCCACCCGTTTTCTTCCAACTGTGCATGCTACTGTGCTCACATGTATATTGTGTTCCTTTGTAAAATTTTCAACGAATGGCTTCCTTTAAAACTTAAGTTCTATTTGAACAATTAGTCTCGTACCTACAGGTTCTGACGAGAGCGGTCCGGTGAGGACTGACCGTAGGGCGCGTACAATAAGATCCTGGTATTTGCGTCGGTGAGTGGCTGCTACGGACTCATCGGTGTTTCGATAAAGCAACAGAGAGGCTCGACTCAGGCTCGCGCAGGAGGTCCCGTCGTGGTCTTCAGCGAGAGAGGGCCGGAGAACACCAGGAGCGGAGAGACTCGGCACTGGGTTGCTCACGGGCGCGCGTCCAGTTGCGCACTCGTCAATGTCACGATGAGGGAGGGCGGTCAAAGGAAGTGTAGGTGCAAATCAACGGTGGAAGTTACGGCAGATTCAGCGGACAGCGTGGCTTGCTCGCCGATAAAAGCGGCTAGTACCGGTGCTTGCAAGGCGAACCAGGGGGCTTTGAAGAAGAAGAAGAAGAATGAGGAAGAAGGAGATGAATATGGTGCTGTGGAATAAAGGGAAGGATTTTTATTTTATTTGAAGACAATGAGGAAGGAGGTAGTTGGCGGCTACTGCTACCAATAGAATAGTGTTGAGTTTTTATAGGGTGTTTGCTAGGTTTTACTTAGGGAAGTAATTGGTAGTAGGCCTTTGGACTTGGCCTACCAAAAACAAATCTGAATTTAAATTCGGTTGTACTCTCTTAAAAGAAATGAAAAAATATATGGGGATTATATGAATAACGAGTGAGAGGGAGGGGCAAGAATTCAAGGGTAAGGTGTTTGCTGTTATGTGAATACAAAAATTTAATACTAATGGATAGTAATAAAAACCCACTTCTTAAATAAAATCTTCCTCTAAAACATATATATAATAATATCATAATACCATGAATAGTCTTAATAATGAAAATATCCATAGACTTGATGAAAGAGTATTTTAAGAATATTAATACATACAAAATAGAATATAGGTAACCCAACATGGGAAAATATTACTATTATTAAAGGATACAAATATTTTTGGAAGTGCTCAATAAAAATTTAGGAATTAAAATGAGGACAAACATCTTAATAGTATATAATAAGAATCATAATAATTGATTCCTAAATTCCAAAATTTTGAAATTCAGGGCTAAATTGGAAAAGTAAATTTGGGGGTTAATTATAACTTGGTTTTTAGTGCTTTAAAAATGCTTCCGGAGTCCAATAAATTCCCAAAAAATAACCCTATGTCCGGTTTTCCATTTTACACCATAAAATATTATTTCCATAATATTTTAATATTAATTAACAACAAATAAAAAAAATCATTGAATTACCAAATACCTAAGTTTTAATTACAGAAAAATCCCAGAATATTATGAAAAATCCAAATTAAAATTCTTGAAAAAATCAAGGGGCTTACAGAAACCGAGTAGTGGAAAGTACAGCATCATTTTACACGACGGTTTAAAATAACCAATGCCTGCGTATAGATGACCTTTCGAATGAGCATGTGACGCGTATCCAACTAAGGGACAAAAACGCGTATATCTGCTGCAAAGATCATGGCATAGAAGCCATATAGGTAGTTATCCCTTGTGTAGAAGAGGTTGGCGTAGAAGCCAAATGACTGTCACCATGGCGTAGAAGCCAAGTAGGCATAGAAGCCGAGTAGGCGTAGAAGCCGAGTGGGCATAGAAGCCGAGCAGGCGTAGAAGCCGAGTGATGTGGACGTTTTAGCCGGAATTATGGCTCTTGGAGATATAATCAAATCTCCTGCATTAAATGTCGAGATCTGCCTCCATCCTGCGCATTAAATGCAGAGACGTGTCTTTAAGATTTTGTCATCATTCTGCGCATTATATGCAGATACGCGCCTCGAACCATGTATGGGGAGTAACTGCTGACGAGGCAGGCTGTTTGTCTTCCGTGGAGCGTAAGAAGCACACATCTGCCTATGTAAAACTAGGCAGCGTAACCCCTTATATGCGTAAGAGCAGCTTACGCAAAGGGAATGTCACTAGACGACGGTTCGGTGATATTTAATCAAATCTCCTGCATTAAATGCAGAGATCCGCCATTATCCCGCGCATTAAATATAGAGGCATGTTTTGAAGGCCTGCCACTCTTCTGCACATAAAATGCAAAGACGTGCCTTGGGCATCTGTCAGTATTCGGCGTCTTAAATGCAGAGACGTGCCTCGAGAACCTGTCATCGCTCTGCGAATTAAATGCAGAGACGTGCCTCGAGTCCTGTACGAAGAGCAGCTTTTTGACGTGGCAGGCTATTTGTCTTCTGCGGAGCGTAAACAGCTCACATCTGCCTGTGTAAAACTAGGCGGCGTATCCCTTTGTATGCGTAAAAGCGGTTTACGCCAAGGAAAGGGCAGTAAATGACAGCCTTGGTTGCAGTACCGCGTCATCATTATAGCCGTCGCTTGGGTTGTCGTGTAGTACTCTTTGTCAGGAGCCTAGACGTCATGTTCATTGCATGATCTGACAGGTTCATTTCGAAGAATACGAAGCGTTCCTCGTACACTTCAATGCTGCATTGAAAGCGGATGAGTATTATGCCATAAAGGCGATGTAGCACCTCTTTTACGCTGAAGCAGCCTGGACACATTGCATTACGCGGATGGTCCTTTGAGCCTATATTTTATGCTGTGCTCAGCAGAAAAGCTCTGTTTGTACGTTGACGGCTATGAGGTCGTCTGTTTTACGCTGCCCTGCCTCAATATGCTGCGTAGAGTTATCCGGCGTATTTTTCATGCTTCTACAACCTGCTTGTCACAAACATGTACACAGGCACCCCTCATTTCAACACCAATGCATATGACACTCATGCCATGATGCATTCCATGCTATACCAACACAACAATAACACTAAGCTAACACCCATATAATACACCAACACACTAACCTAACCCCACACAACACTCACACACACACACACACGCGTGCGCGCACACACACACACACACACACACACATATATATATATATATATATATATATATATATATATATATATATATATATATATATATACTCAAATCTAAGTAAACACACCCATTACCTATGCATACACTATCCGGTACAACTAGGATACCACTATGAAACACCTAATGTGCATCCCACTATGGTGCACCACAAATCCATGATACTCTCTTGATACACACTCCAAACTCCAAGATACATTATCCAAACACCATGAAACAACTCATAAACCGTATATACATCTCACATATAAGCATATACAATATAATTAGAGATAATTATAAAGAATTGGTACAAATAACACAAAAACACCAAATAGTCTATGATACCAAGAACAAATACTAAAACTCAGAAAATTTAATATCAAAAATATGTAGAATATAAATAATACATGAAATATGACTACAAATTAGTTATACAAAGTAAATTAGAGTCAAAATAGAGTTTGGACACAAATTGGATACAAAACATCAAAATCATCAATTCTAGCTATGCGTATCATGTCATATCATGATACAGACCTACGTGTCCAATTGTGGACACATGGACACCATCACAAATATAAATAGACCCAATATGTCTCATGGAGACCACACACAAACACATGGTGGACACAAATTCGTAGCTCCACCAAAATGGACACAAAAATATCTAGATCTCCTAGATTTGGTGTCAATACCACCTAGTTCTTCACCTATTGGGTTGGTCATGGCCATGGGTGATTTCCTAGAGGTACAAATTGGGTTCCAACCATGAAAATTGATGAGAAGTAGAGAAATTATCTAATGGGAGTTTGAATCCCAATGAACACCGCCAATGGACACAAGAAAGTGAGTTGGACACGATCCTCCTAGCTAGACTCCTTTTCAAGGGTCATCTGGCACTACAAAGCTTCTAGTCCTCCATGAAAATTGAAATGAAAGAGAATGAGTGGATTTGGTTGAAAAAAATTGGTAAGGATTGAATGAATTTGAAAATTTAGGATTTTGGAGAAGATGGAGGCTAATGATATGAATGAGTGGATGAACTAACCATAATGAAAGCATGGATCTTATAGTAGGATTATGGTTGATGCTAAAATGTCAAGTTTGCCTCTCTCCATTTATCATGAAGAAAATCTAATTAATGAAGGAAAGCATCTCTACAACTAAAATAGTATATTCTTTTCATAACACATAACTAATTTAATTAGGCTAACTATGGTCATTAATTAATCACTAATTGACTAATTAATCACTAATTGACACTAACTAACACTAATTAATCACTAAATTAATTCTAGTCAACTAAAATTCTAACCAATACCAACTAATACTAAATTAATTCTAACTAACTAGCATGTTAACTAATCACTAACAAAATTTTAATATAATCTCTCATATAATATATAATATATAATTAGCAACCAAGATAAATTTACCAAAATACTCCTAAGGTGAAAAGTGGTAGTTACAATCATACCCCTCTTAGAAAAATTTTGTCCTCGAAATTTAAAGATGGTTGTACCCCTCTCTAGGTCAAAACCCTCAATCTATCTAAAATCATGCAAGCATACAAATTATTGAAAAAAATCACTAATTATTATCAACATGCATGGCTATGATCACTATCTGTCATGATATTGCGGTCTCTATCAGGGGTTTACTACTAATTATATTCTAGCATAAAAATTACATATGCAAACTATAAGGTACTAAGAAATCAAGCTAATCAATAGATGGAAAGGGACATGAAGAAAAGAACATAATCGAACCTGCCTAACTCTACCTCTCTCACTGCCTTGAACACCTGCCCTTATACTCTCATGATACCCCCTTACATACCCTATATTCATACTACACTGATACACCTGACTGTTACTATCACCCACAATAATACTCAATGATATAAACTGATACGCTACACCCATCACTTATTACTCACAAATTCTGATACACTTTGGACACGTGCACTCTCTCGGTATCCTTGGTACATAGATACTAACTCTATAGCTACACTAGATACATGTTGTTCGTCATTACAGTAGGTTTGGAAAACCTTCGTTTAATAACAAACAAAAAGAGTATAAAGAAATCCTAGACAGACAATCTAAGTAGAATATTTTTTTGTCTGGGAAGTGTAACGATGGAGATCGAGTACTGCAACGACTCTTTTACTCCGTTGACGGTCCGACGAGTGAATGCAGGATGCTCTCTTCTCTCTTCTCTCTCCTGAGCTTGTGTGCACGTACGTAGCTCGCCTGAAAGGGTATGGTCTCTCTGAAGCAGAAAAAGCCAGTCTTTGGGACGTCCAAGTTGCCTCTATTTATAGCCATCATGTTGATGGACTATAGGTGTCACATGTGCTTCTGTTTGGTGGCCGCAGGAGGCTCCTTCAACAGAATACGATTGCAACTGTAGGTGCATAGTATGGGTTGAGTCCAGGGCAAGCTGCCGCGTGGACATTTTGTTGGGATTTATTGTTGCTGGAGATCCAGGCGGTTCTCGTCTTTTGTTTGCGTGACTTGGTCAGCTTGACACGTTGCCTGCATTTAGTTGGAGAGAATTACAACAGAAAGATTTTGTCTCAGGGAACCTTGTCGCGTTGGACGCATGGAGTCTGAGACGTATGACGTTTGGAACTCATGGAGCCAGAGACACATGGGATGTGTGAAGTCTGGAATGCATGGGGCCAGAGACGCATGGAACACGTGGAGTCTGGAACGCATGGGACCTGAGACGCATGGAACGCATGGAGTCTGGAACGCATGGGACCAGAGTCGCATGGAGCGCATGGAGTCTGGGACGTATAGTGCCAGAGTCGCATGGAGCGCATGGAGTCTGGGACGCATAAGGCCTCATACATGTGGCATTACACGCTTATCAGAAGTCATTATTAGTTTGACGAGAGTTTTTTATCGCTTAGTGTGCTCACATCTTTCAAGGCGTTCAAAAAATCTTTTTTTTTTGTCAGGATTCTTTGTCAGACATAATATTGGTGTCAGACCTTTATGCGGCCAATATGTGGGGCACATGGATGCTGCTTGAGGTAGTAGTGGCGCATGGGAACACTAGTTACTTAGTGGCGCATGGCACTGATGGCACATGGGAACACTAGTTATGCAACGGTCGGCGCATGACACTGGATCATTTTGGCGCTGAGGGCTTAATCACTACGGCGCATGGCCTTTGATTACTGTTGGCCCATGGTAGAGATTTTTCATGCTTCTATACATGCACTTAATACTCTAAGATACCAGCTACTAAATATACTCTGACAACTACCTTAGAACTATTGCCACAAATGATACTACACCATGAGTTACTTCTAGGCTTATACACTGATACCTAGTGCTCACCTACCCAACTAGGAACCACTCACAGATCCACAAGCTACACTTCCAACAATCAACAGTG
Organism: Iris macrosiphon; assembly: GCA_036927795.1. Lineage (NCBI taxonomy): Eukaryota > Viridiplantae > Streptophyta > Magnoliopsida > Asparagales > Iridaceae > Iris > Iris macrosiphon. The sequence continues at coordinate 180,755,014 of JAYESA010000002.1, read as the reverse complement.
ATACTCAACTAGACACCAACCTACCTGTAAGTTACCAAACTACTACACTATCCAAAGAAGCTGCCTCAGGAACTAATGAAGGTGAAGCTCTATAAGGAACTAACTAGAGGAACTAAAGATATATCTACCATGAGCTAGTAAAGATGATGGAACATAATTCTATGATAACAAGGTTGAATGATAGAAACGATATGTTAAGAACCAATTTAAGATACAATCTGATAATCATATATGTCTATCCGAAATCATGTTACCCAGAATCCTCGCCACGCCAGTAAGCAGAACTGCGATAAACTATAGAGTCCATAACTAAGGTATATACCTCTTATAATAATGTTATCTAGAATTCTCGCCACGCCAACTAGTATAGCTGCGATAAACTCTAAATTTCATAACTAAGATATGTATATCTAAAATCAAGTCTCTACGTTTTCGCCACGCTAGCTAATATGGCTGTGAAAAACTCTAGACTCCATAATTAAGGCAGACGGTTACCTTTCTCACTGTTCTTATCCAAATACGTCATCAGAATATACCTCAATATAGTCCATAAAATTCATCTCGATACTATCAGAATTAAGTCTCAAATATAGTGAATCGTATCTTGGAGAATAATTCTATATAAGTCTCTTCCTTAAAACTTTTTACTATTTATTTTTGTTGATGCTTTCGCTGTTGGTTTTATGAATGCATTTTCGTAGATATTTTTGATGAATTTTATTGCTTACCTTCATCAATTTATACATTCATATCAGATTCTGGAAAAAAAAGAAGAGAAGAAGAGTATTAATTCCATGTTGGTATAAATACGGGTGATCGTAGATGAAGCTTGACCGAAACATTAGAGATCTCTTTCTCTCGACAATTCTCTAATAGTTATGGCTTTGATCCTTCTTTTCTGATCTCACACCTTAACAGATAATTCTCTTATGTTTCTTGTTGTGTCCATTGATCAATGATACCTTAATAAAAAGAAGCAAGATAAAAGAGAGTAATCATAATGTTGTGGCTTATCATATAGAGAATATGAAATTATGGTAATGTTGCTTGCTTATCAAATAAAATGTTTATTGTGGTACTATTGTTAGATATGAATGGATTCATTGAGAAATGTTACAACAAGTAGTATAGAAATTATGAGCAATAGCTCGAGAAGGTACGCAGAATACACAATGAGAATATGTTGTTTAGATGTACCAAGTTTCTATTATCTTGTATGTTTTGTTTTAATAACTAAGTTCTTAGGTACGCATGGTCATGGACAACTTGTGCACAATGTTTAGGTTCCTCAAACGGTTGTCCGGACACTTGAACCGGGTCGGCCTAGGGGAACAAGGATAATAAGTGATAAGCACAGGTATTTCGAGACATTCGGTGGGACTAGCTACCTGCACGTAAAATGATCATCATCTTACCATAGATAGTCCAAGATGGTATGTGTTCACTAATGTCCTTCATATATATAAGTTGTATAGCTAATGATATCTGATTTAAAGGAAAGAACATGATAAGTTATGTTGCAGGAAAGAAAAATTGGTCGTAGGTAATAATCATTATTTGGTGATAAAAAGATATATAGGATTAGAAGCCCAATCCTCGCAATGAAATTATATAGCATCAAAAATGCATTAAAGATTTGTGTAGGGAGTTGAAAGAAGATTTGAGGCACTTCCATCAATGAAAATGTAAGGACCCAGAGATACAAGATGAATATCTACTTCAAACTTGAAGACAAAAATTTCAAAATGGATTATTTTTCAAGACTCTCTAGAGCTACCAGTAACAACTGATGGAAGAATTTCTACAGAGAGCACCAGTTGGTGAATCTACAAAATTGTAGGAATATATATCCATCAACCAAATTGAAAATACATTGTACAAAGAAACGGTAATGTCTCGGGGAGTTCCTTGATGAATGTGGCAATGGCTACTTCTTTGAAGGAAGGCCACAAACCGAATCAGTACTTGAGTATGTAGAAAGCTCGAAGAAACATAATTTACAAGGAAAATATTTTGAGTTAAGCTCCACGGAGATCAGCAGCTACGATGTTACTAGCATTCTGTGATTTTGACCGCTTCACCAGCCGTTCATCCTGTGTGTAAAGATCAAGGTTCACACACGGAGCAGGGTAGATGGATCCAATCACACGGCCCTCAACATAGGCGCATTGGAATGGGTGCTCCTTCTTCCTGTGCAGCTGCACTGCCATGTCACTGAAGGTGACATTTCTTATAGGTATCTCCTTGCTGCCACGGATTTGGACTGGCATGCGAACCTTCTTGCCATATACCCCAGTGAAGGTGATATTCTCGATAAGTGGGATAGCCGCAGGGTCAAACCCTTCATCTGCATGCTGGTTGTAGTCTGCCTTCACGATAATACCAAATCTGACGTCGTCGATGGTGATGTTCCGGTAGGTGATGTTGCGGATGTAGCCGCCTCTCCCAGGGGCGGTCTTTATCTTCAAAGCTCCTCTTGAATCTTGGACACGGAAATTCTCCACAAGGACGTTTGAGACACCACCAGACATCTCGCTTCCTATAGATATCCCTGCACTGCATAACAGTATTTACAGTTGTTTAGTATTCTAATGGGAGAACTGCAATTCCTTAGAGGTCCAAAGAAAAAACTAATAAAAATATAAAGAACTTCAATATTGAGATTAAAAAACAGATTTGGAACAAGTTCAGCGATGGATAAAGTTCGGATGAGGGATAGCATTGTGGATTCAGGAAAATTGCAGGAATATATGGATTTCCTTACGAGAAACAAGACAACTACCAAATATCAGGAAGATATGAAATTGTGTTTGTTTAAGAAAAGCAGACTTTTGCCAAGGCTAGGAATGATATTTGTTACAGGAAAGGGCTGAGACTGGAGTGAAAAGTTGGATGAAATCATCAGAAGGCCGAGCAGAGATCTTTCAATGGGTATGAAATATTACATAAAAAAATTTATGCAAAATATTATTGATTTCTGAAAGCTGCTATTGTCTGGAAATTGAAATGAATCTGTTATTTTTACTGGCATTCTCGAGAGTAAAAGGATCAAATTCCTGACAAATATAACATACAGTGTATAAGTTAGTTACTGTGAAGTGTTGGATTGCTTTTAAGGATAACAGAACAGGAAACTTGCTGGGCTTAAGTCTCGACTTACAAGAAGATCCTTTTCAGACTTGACTTCTTACTGTGGCTTCCAATTTTGCTTCGTTGCTGAGCTGTTGGAAGGCTATATGAGAGACAGGAATTTCCTCAGAGGATAGGAACTACGGACACCCCATAAATGTGGGCCGTGTCATGTCAGACATGTATCGGACAGCCCAGGACACTTCAAAATACACCAGGACACACCAAAATATGCCCTGTCTGTGTCGTTCCGTGTCCTTACCGTTCGTGTTGAATCCATGTTCGTGCAACATAGGTAAAAAGAAAATAAGTCGACATTTCATTGTCACAGTAAGCAAATGAAAAGATATGGGTGCTTACAGATTATGACTCGAATCATTACTGCTTGGAACATGTTTGGTGGAGACTTTTAACTTCAAGTTGATCTTCCCTGACAAATTTGTTTATTTATTTGGTTTATTTTTCCAGAGAACTCACTTCTGGAGAGAGTTGATCTGCTCCACAATCAGCACTTCGCATTCCTTCTTGTTTTGAATTTCCGTAATGAGCCAAATGAACAAAAGAGATGATTATAGAGTAGGTATTTGGCCTATGACAGGGAGTCGTATTCTCTATAAGGAGAGTAGGGCTTCTCCCATGAGTACTAGAAATGAACCGGTTTCCATCTATATGCTGCACGAATGTGGAGATGGATGTGGATAATAATGTCATACGGATACAGGATAGGGACATTTTCAGATAGGAACAATATAGTCATTAGTAACCCATATTGCATGAACAAGTACACGGATACAGTATCATTTTCCAGCGTCCGTGCAACATATGTTTCCAACTTTCCATACAAGTATTCAAGTTTGTACGGATACTCAGTTTAATTGTATGCCAGTCTTCTTCTCATGCTTACATATAGCCTGGAACAAGGATTCTGCCAAAGAGGACATAAAATAGAGTTCAACACATTAAATTTCACACTACAATCAGTCAACTACTGAGTTTCTTAAAATGTGGATAAGGGGATTGGACTTTGTTTTTCTTCATGCAGAATATGCCAAGCAAAATAATGCTTTAGACTGCATACATTGTCTTGCTTCAGACAAGTGCTTATCTTCCAAAAAGCTAAAGAGAGATTTCCAACCCTTCACAGGAGACACAAGTGAAGACCATCTGGAAGTTGAAATAAATTCTTAACAATGGAAGTTCGGTTTTTGTTCTACCATTCTCCTTTTAAATTGGTTAAGTTCTTACTTTGAAAGGTTGTTTTCAAGATGTAAGGTTGAAATCTCTTTTGCCACAAATCAGGGTTCCTAAATGTTGGTTCCTTTCTGGATGCAATGGCTAACTGGTTTATTTCACTAATAAGTCAGTGTTCCCAAGATTTGGTTTTATAATGTCAATTTAAGGAACAATAATAACTGGTTTGTTTTCTCATCCTAGAGAGGAGGTTATTTTACATCTGTATACAGCAATATAAAATAATTTCCCATGTCCATAGTCCATACCTGAATGGATCTATTGATCAAGTCAGAAGAGCAAAAATATTATATTATATATCAATAAACTGAACAGATTATGTAGATAAGCTGTGCATTATAGGTCATCATTGATTTGTGAGAGAGTCAATTTCTTCAGATGAAGTTCAGCCATGAATAGTTTGTTAATATTTCAAAACCTTTACATAAACATGTTTGAGCTTGTGGCCTAAACTTGTGTTTTTAAAATTTAGGAAAAATGTTGCCCGATCCATATAGGTGTAATAAAATCCCTCTTCTCCAACTCAAATAGATTTTTCCTTAAGAACACATCGCCATAGTTTACTCACGCCTATTTATCAGTAGACATTTTACAGTTCCTGTATTTTGCTAAAAGCTGTAAGTGTACAAGGGTGTAGGTGATTTTGACAAAGAGAATTTACCTCACCACAGTGCGAACAATAACATTGCGGATAATTATGTTAGTCGATGGTCGGCCATATCTGATCCCATATTGATCCCAACCACTCTTAATTGATATCCCATCATCTCCTACATGTATGTAGCAATTTTCTATCACCACATTATCACAAGAATCTGCAAACAGTAGACAAAGGTTAAGACAATATAATAGGATTATATAAGGCATAATTTGAAAATGATTTTGAATCGTATAAAAGAAACAACAAAGCGTAGAAAGGAAAAAAGTAGTCCAACATGTTGTTAGGCAGTAGATTCTCCCAGAGGCTACCTGATCTTTCTCAATAAAGAAATATGAAACACCAATACTCACTGCAAGTAAATATAATGGAGAAGCAACGGATGTGGATGCTAAATTTAATTTTGTTAGTGATTTTATACTGTTTGTTATATATAAAAGACGTTACATGGACACGAGTATGACACAACAAGATATGGGCATGGTCACAGAAATGTGGTACCAATTTGGTGTCCTAATTGTTAACAATTAAATTGGAAATCATGTTTTCACTAATCATAAATCTTAATGCCAATTATGAATTATCTTAATTTCATATATCATAACCTAAGTAACTACGTGTACACCGTCTGACATTAGAGACCATAATTTCAATATCAGAATAAAAAACGATAAAGCTGTCCTCTTTGTCATTCCATCGCCGTGCTTAGAACTTTTCACAACCAGAAGAAAACTACAAAGGAGGAGGTGCGATGAAGCTATAAACTCTAAGATAAAATACTGGAAACCCCTTAAAATAGAAACTCCTGAAATACTATTTTTGGTTCCTTCTGCCCACCTCTTATCCGTTAGACTAATAAAATATAGGAGAAGGATCAAAAACCCTTTACTAACATATAAAGCATTAAGATTTAAGAGCCTATGATATTGAAAAACTAATGAGGTAATCAAACCTTCTCCATTTTTTATTTGATATGTTTATAAAGGATATTTTGGGCCAAATTGACAGTTAACCTGAAATCAAAGAGGCGAAAGGAACCTAAAACAATGTTGCTACACATTCTCTTGCCGAGGAAACGTTGAGGGGTTTTCCAGTATTCTATTTAAGTTTTAGTTAAAGGATGACAAGGAAATAAAGTATACAAATTATACCTGGATCAATTCCATCTGTGTTTGGGGCAGCAAGAACAGGGGCCAAGATGGTAACATTAGAAACAGTTACATTGTTGCAGACGTAAGGATGAAGAGTCCAGAAAGGAGAATTCTGCAGAGTGACGTTCGAAATTACTATGTCTTCAGACCACATGAACTGCACAAGGGGTCCTCTGGTGTAATTGAGTTGTTTTTCCTTGAACTTAGTCCACCACACTTCACCCTGACCATCAATGGTACCATTATGACCTATAGAACAAGAACCAAGGTGATTACTCAACACAATTTTATTTATTAGATCAATTATATTAAACAGTACCATAAACAAAAAGGTAGTTTTTTATTATCCAACAAACTTATAAAAGAAAGCAAGAAATATAGTCAGACTACTCTTTTAGCTCAAACTGACGTCCTTTTTCAATATGATATTATGTGATTATGGATAATATGACAAGGAAAAGAAGATAACTGCACAAGAGGCCCTGTGATACAAGCTACCAAAACAACTCTGGATTAATGGAACATACAACTACGGATCACATGTTACTTGGATATCTCAAAAAGAAAAAGAAAAACTATGGATAACATGACAAGGAAAAAGTGATGAAGCCTTTCAATTTGTTAACATGAAGAATATTGATCTGTTCAACAAAAAAGTATGATTTTTTATTTGTTTGGTCTTTTTCAGAATGGTCTTCATAATGAGATTTAGGAGGAAAGTGGTGACTATAAAAGAACAGCAGGGAGAAGTTGAGTCGTCTGCATGACTGACCAGTTGACAGAGGACTGACACCGTATATTTGCAGAGATAATCCTCCAGAGGATCGTATCTGTGCTCATATTCATATTTCACATGTATCTGAAACAACACTTTTTCGACACTAATCTTAGATCTGGCCCACCCATGTCTAGGCTCCAAAGAGACCGGAAATATGGTTTGAAGTGATTCAGGTAGTGTTGGTATATTAGAATGTATGTTGGTATATTAGAATGTATTAGGGAATTTTATGTAAGATGGACGGTTGTAAGGCTATATATATATATATATATATATATATATATATATAGCCAAGAGATTATAAAAAAATATAACTCCAAAATATTCTACATGGTATCAGAACACAAATCCTATCCGCCACAAATCCTAACCGCCAAACCCTAGCCGCCACAACCGATGTCGCGGCGCCGCCGCCGCACGCTTGCCCACCACCACCGTCGCCGCCACACTTCCGCCACCACCGCGAAGCAGCGATTCCTGCGGAGCCCGCAAGAGCCTTCTGTCGTTGTTCCCGGCGTCTCCCGCGGGTCGTTCCGGACGTTGACATCGAAGGCCTAGATCCGATGGGGGAGAGGCATGATCGGGTCTATGAGAGGACGAAGAGGACGGACGTGAATCGTGGGACGGGTGTGAGGTGATCAGAGAATAGGAGGATCGATGGAGAATATCATCAAGAAGTTGGACCCTGCGGAGGTCGCACCGTTGATGAAGCTGATGAAACTGTCGGTTGGTGAGAGCGCGACACGAACACCGACGAAGTTGGAGCTTCCCTCCATCGATCTGAAGCTTGATGGACCGGCCACCTACCTAAGTTGGTCACGACGGGTGAGGAGAACCCTCGCAGGGAAAAACCTAGAGGGTTTCTTGTCAGGAGAAAAGACAGAGCCGGATGAGGGCTCGGCAGGACGCGACGAGTGGAAGTCCACTCATATAGTGATATACATTTGGCTCATCAATTCTTTAGTCCAATCGATCGCCGCCACAGTGGATGGCCTTGAGATGGTAAAGGACGTGTGGGAGAAGTTGAGGAGGACCTACGATGGTGTGGGGAATAACTTGAGGGTTTTCCAGATCAAGGGAGAGATCGACGATATCGTACATGGAGAGAAGACGGTGCAGGAGTATGCCACGGAGTTGGAGCGTCTATGGTTGGATTACGATCACTCCTCAGATCGGACGGACTGTGAGACCCGAAGTGTAAGGAGAGACAGGTATGTCTGCAGGAGAGGACGATGAAGTTTCTTAAGGGGTTGGCCGCAGTGTTTGCTCAGAGGACAGCACTATTTCTATCCCAACCGAAAATTCCTACACTTGAGGAGGCTATCTCGACCATGATCCAGGAGAAAACTCGCATCAAGCTCCAGGCAGGGACAGGTGGTCCTCCTGAAGTAAAATCAGCACTGGCGGTTGCCAATTCAGGCGGCACATGACCTAAGAGAGACCCCCGGCAATGCTACAACTGCGGGGAGGTGGGCCATCTGAGGTATGCTTGCACCAAACCACCCAAGGAGGAAGATTCAGGTGGTGGACGTAGACAGTTTGGAGGACGTGGTCGTGGGTGTCGACGGGGTGATCGAGGAGGTTATCGGGCGAATCTGCTGGTAGCAGAAGGCGAGAAGGGAACCGATGGCGCATATACTGAGGAAGATCAGGCACTGTTGGGCATGCTGGAGGTACTAAGGAGAAAGCAGAGAGCGTCAAGCGATGGAGACAGGAGGAGTGGGACTGAGGAGGCGTCCACCTCAGTCTTCGCCAGAGGCAACGCTGCCATGTATGCCCATCCACCGGAAGGTACTGACGACTCACTCGCCCTTGCATCTATGTCTTCCCTTAGATCGTCGGACTGGATTGTCGATTCGGGTGCGTCTCGACACGTGACAGGGAATACTAGTAAATTCTCTTCCTACACTCACCTAGCATCGGCGGACAGCATTCAAACAGCAGATGGTACTTTCCAGCCAATGGTCGGTAAGGGTACTGTCGATTGTACAGATTCAGTAAAATTATTCAATGTTTTGCATGCTACTTCTTTTCCAGTCAGTCTCTTGTCCATTAGTTCTATAATCCTCCAACTAAAATGATTGTCTCTTTTGATATTTCTAAGGTGATCTTCCAGGAGAAGGAGACGGGACGAAGACTTGGGACTGGCACTTGGCATGATGGACTGTGGTACCTGAATCGGGAAGGGCTAGATTCGGCATTGGTGTCTGTAGCAGAGAGGGCAGGAATGGGAGGACCGAAGATGAGTGCCGAGGATACACTGATACTCTACCACAGGCAGTTGGGGCACTCCTTTTTTGGTATTTTGAGTAGATTGTATCCATCTATTTATGAGAAAGCAAATAAGGAAAAACTAGTATGTGATGCATGTGATTTAGGCAAACTTACTAGGAGCTCATATGTTAGTGCGGGCCATAGGAGCTCTTCTGTTTTTGATATTATACATTCTGATTTGGGGGACCGTGCGCCACAACTACTATGAATGGTTACAAGTAATTCGTTTCTTTTATTGATTACTTTCATGTCACATGGCTATATTTGATGAAGAATAAGAGTGATATGTGTGCATGTTTTCGGGACTTTCATAAACATGTCCAGACTCAGTACGGTCTGACAATGGGACAGAGTATACCAACAAAGCACTTGAGTAATACATGTCAGCCCAAGGGAAACAACATCAGACCACATGTTCATACACACCAGCACAGAATAGAGTGGCAGAAAGGAAGAACAGACACCTTCTGGAGGTGGCAAGGAGCATGATGATCGTCATGAATGTTCCACGGAGTCTGTGAGGACATACAGTGTTGACAGCAGCTCAACTGATCAATATGATTCCCTCGAAAGTACTGGGATGGAAGTCTCCATGTGAGATATTGCAAGAAAATAATAGTGGGGTACTCCCGCTGAAGGTGTTTTGCTGCGTATGTTTTGTGAAGGACAACAGACCGTTTGTTGAAAATTTTGACCATAAAGCAGTCAAGTGTGTCTTCGTGGACTATTCGGGGACTCGGAAGGGGTACGTGTGCTGAAACCCAGTAGAGAAGAAGAGGTTTGTGAGCATGGATGTTCACTTCAAGAAGCTTGAGCCATACTACCGTCAGGAGGGAAACTCATCCATGGGCAACTCATCTGACACTGAGAGTATGAGACGAGAGAGGGAGATTGGTGAGAGTTTGGTGACCGATTTAGGAGTATGGCAAGGAGGAACGGTTGAGGAGGAGAGTGAAGAGAAACAGGAGGAGGAGATGAGAGGTGTTAGGCCCACGGCTCAGGGGGAGTTACTCACCTACAGCAGGAAAGGAAAACAAACTGCACGACCATTACCTATAGTGTCAGTGCCAAGTCCCTTGCTTGCGTCTGTCTCGACTCCTGAGACACATACACCACCACCATCAGATTTTTCTTCAGGTGATATCATTCTTCCTACCCCTCCTACACCATTATCAGTACGGAGGACCACTCGCAGCAATGCGAAAAATTCTTCTGATAGATATGATTGGGACCTTGCTCAGTTTGTTTCATATGATAACATCTCTTCTTCTCATAGAGCATTCATTGCGTCTTTGGATAGTATTACTATACCTAACAATTGGCAGGTTGTCAAGAACGATCCAAAGTGGAAAGCGGCGATGCACGAGGAGTTAGGGGCTCTTGAGAAGAACCACACTTGGGAACTGATAAAACTGTCAGAGGAAAGGAGGGCAGTCAGATGCAAGTGGATCTTTACTGTGAAGCAGAACCCAGATGGACAGGTTGAGCGCTACAAGGCTCTACTGGTAGCAAAAGGATACAGTCAGGAGTACGGCATTGACTACGACGAGACTTTTGCACCAGTGGCGAAGATGAGCACTGTCATGACCCTGATTTCTTTGGCAGCAAATGGTGGATGGAACCTACACCAACTGGATGTGAAGAATGTGTTTCTTCATGGGGATCTAGTGTAGGAGATGTACATGGAGATACCACCAGGATTCTGCACTGATAAGACAATTGGCAAGGTATGCAGGTTGAAGAAGTCCCTCTATGGACTGAAGCAGTCTCCTCGAGTGTGGTTTGACAGATTCAGGAGGACGATGATAGAGATGGAATATAGGCAGATCAACGCTGATCACACTGTGTTTTTTCGTCGGAGTGGAGGCCACATTAGCTCAGTAGATATGATTAGAGGATGTGACAAGATGGGCTTAGTGAATATCTTTTGTCCATCTTGAGGAAGAGTGTTGGTATATTAGAATGTATTAGGGGGTTTTATGTAAGATGGAGGATTGTAAGGCTATATATATATATATAGCCAAGAGATTATAAAGAAATATAACTCCAAAATATTCTACAGTTGTGATGTGCCAATCATATTTGAGATATGAGAAAATAACATTGCTTTTTATACTATCCTTTCTAACTTTTTAGAACCTAGTTCCTACACAAAACATGCATAAAGTTAGATATGTTAAGATCTAATGTATGTAGATATGTTTTCATGAGTCTAACTCTATCCACACTGTATCCCTGTATCATAAATGTTATAGAAATGACGTATCCTAATCCATGTCGTGTCTGTATCCTAATCTGTGTCCGTGTCTACACAACCTAGCTGATAGTGCTTAACAAGTTTAATTCACTGCCTTCCTCTTTTCTAAAACTAAAAGTGGGCTTATGATCTGGTAGAGAAGAAGGCACATTGAGTGCATAATGTGAACTTGCATAGTTCTTCCCCACCCAATGCTACAGTTGTGAGTGGCCATATGGAATTGATCATTCAGGCCTAGATAGGTTTAATTAGTGTTAGTCAGGACTACAAGATCTAGTCCTAATGTGACAATAAAGTAAGAGAAAAATGATAGCAAAAGACCATGACTAACCTGTTATAACCACATTCTTAAGATGCTGGCCATGTATAAGACTTCCGTATCGAGGGCCATCGTGCTCCCTCCCAACTCCATATGATGGCAGCGGAGGCATCAGTGTCCACTTTCTCTCATCCTGTAAGAATGTACAAAATACACTTAAGGCTACGTATGTTGTTAATAAGTCGAGAATTCATTTTCTCAAAAGCTTTACTGAGTATTTGATTTAGGACTGAAAGAGAAAATTGTCATGAATAAATTACTTCTCTAGCCAGTCAAATATCCGTCCAACAGAAGCAGAGTATACCTTCTTGCATTCCTCAAAATGGTTTTTTTTCCCAGTTAAATGGCCAAATCATTCTCGAATAAAATTACAACCTCCCATACACACTGTTGTTCCGTCACCGACAAAATCTTATAGGGAGGATCAGGAACAACACATGTTAGAGTTTTCAAAAGTCGAAGCATTGCACAAAAGAACCTCTTAGGGTTTGCTTGGTAACCATGTTTTCACCGGTTTTGGGATATTTTTGAACCGACCGTTTATGAAGTGTTTTAAATAATCATGCTTGTTAATTTTTTAGCGGCACTAGTTTTGGTCGGCTCAAAAATCCCTCAAAACCGGTGTAATGTAATTTTTGGTGTCTTTATAAACACCCCAAATCGACGGGTTTTGAAAGTTTTTTATGTTTTATTACATTTATATCCTCACCAAAAATATATAATTATAACTATTAATAACTTATCATATTTTTTCTTTCTCATCTATGTTTCTCTTTTACTTCTTCCAAACTACGACTACTTTTTCCGGTGAGTTCTTAAAATCTCTCTCCTACTTCATCCAAGGTTTCTATTATTTTATGTGTTTATATTATTTTGATCAAATATAGACTCCTGCTTCTTCTAAACTTCACTCCTACTTTCATCTAGACATTTCTATTATTTCATATGTTTCTATTATTTATGTGTTTCTATTATTTTATTTATCTATGGGCATATAGGTAATTTTATCCGTGTATAAAACTTTTGGAACCGCTCGTTAATGCATTACCAAGTATGGATTGGACTAGTTTAAAAGCCGCTACTTAAAACAACTCAAAATCGGACCGCTCACAGTCGGTACACTAAAAACACCTCATAATCGCTACCTCTACAGTTGCCAAGCAGACCCTTAGTAATTTTCTAGGTTACTTTTTCAACCATACTTTTTGAACTTAGCGTTGAACGTAATTCCTAGAGTGCAACTAAATATGGCACTATAGATGCGCATAAAAAAAGAAAAAAAAGAAAGAAGCAGATAGGCATTTCGAGGCACGTTACTGAATACATTGTCCTCGGAACCACCACCTCCCCTCCCCCCCCCCCCCCCCCCCCTCCATGTTGGTTCCACACCCCCACCCCCCCACCCCGATGTTGGGTGAGCTGAGCATGTGAACAACAACCACCTTGTTCCAAGGAGAAGGAAAATGAAGACGTGGAGGAAAAGAGGGTTTAGGGTTTCTATATATTGGTTTCCATTAAGCACAGGATAAATGATCGTCTTTGACTTGGGTCTATATGTTTTGTAGATGTTCTCACATCATTACTTATCCTTCTAAAATATGAAGTGGTTCAGGATCTCCATCACATGTTCCGTAGAAATCTTGTAATTGGATTGCGTGAGGATCATACGGAAACCATAATCTCGTTACCCAACAAAAAATAATAATAAAATAAAAAAGAGATACATAAGGACCTTGATTCCTTGATGCATGTCACAGGTTATCAAATAATCACGTCAAAATTGTAAAAGTATGCATGCACCAGCATGCAGGTTGCATGGATTTAAGCCTGCAATCCTCAACCTTCGTCTTAACCCACAACGGAGTGAATTTATAAAAGAACAAATGGACTCATGTTCCCAACTTGGTCTGCATGAGCTTGTCCCCATGCCACATAAGCCTTCAGTTTTCCAAATTACTTGGTCAAGTTTCAAGTTAGAAATGAAGGAACTTGGAGAAGACAGAAAGATGGCACTCAACATCCCAAAAGCTTGAATTATTTGGATTCTAAGATCTTTTTATTTTTTCCAACCAAACATAATAAATTAAGCGAGAGGGAAGAACTTGGTCATAGGACCCCCACCACGTACTTTTTTTGAATTCTTTGGTTTCTCCAAAGTTTCCATAGGTTTAAAAAAACCAAACAACGCCCTAAAGGAAGGGAGATTAAGTGAATTACAAACAGACAACAACAACAAAGCCTTTGTGTCAATGGCAGAGCTTGACTCAAAAAAAAATTGGGGGGGGGGGGGTAGGGGGTCAAGTTAAAATTTTAGAGGGGCAAATAGCATTTTTGGAGGGACAAATTTGGATTTGTATAAGAAAAAAAATGAAGCTCCGCCACTGCTTTATGTCAAACTTTTGGGGTTGGTTATTTGAATCATTTTCTTTCGTTCGACTGTATTAAGAGGTGTATCCTTTGTAACTCTAACAAAAATCATATCCAACAAAAACTGCATGTTTATTTAAAATTCCAATCTATGTTTGTCTAGGCCCATCTCTAGTCCTAATGGCTACATTGACTACTAAATTACCGCTCCTTACAAGAGCATCTATTTGTCTGCTATGTCAAACAACCTAAAATGATTTTATCTCATTTTGTCCTCAATAATAACAGTGGTATCTCTTTTGCAACATGTATAAAACCAACACTTACAGGCTTATGGGTTTTTGGACCTACAAAACTTGGCGAAGCCAAATAACCCAAGAAACTATGTGATGAATATGATAGCCAAGTTTACCAAGTTCAAATTTTCTTTACCTTCACTTATTGTCTTTAGTTAGGGGAAAATTAAGTTTTGAATCCATAAAAATAAAAAAGTTGAGCCATTGAGATGTTGGAACCCACTTTTCGCTCTCTCTACAATGAAGCTCTTGAAGTTCATTTCTGGCTTGGAATTAGCCAAAAAAATTAGAGAACTTAAAGCCTATGTGACAAGTCCGCTAAGTTCTTAGAGAACTACTCTCAAGTTCTCCAAGTACTTGGCTAATTTCATGATCCGAGCATGCCCTTAGCGACATGTTTTCATGTTCCTCTCTACAGGACTTTCTAACTTGAAAACATCTATGTAGGCAAGGGCGGATCTACTAGTGGGTTGGGGTGGGCTCCAGCCCACCCAACCAATCCAATTTTTTTTTAATATATGGGTAAAGCAAAAGGTCTGTCCACACTCTAGCCCACCCGCCAACCTAAGAAAAGGGATGTTCTCTAAGCTACTCGGTCACAGCTAGGGCCGGACAGCTCCATTAATGTTATTAGGATGGAATCATGGAAGTACCAATTAGACGGAAGCAAGTCACATGCCTTCCGCGCCGCGGCGGCTGCCGACTTCATTTGGGAGGACAAGCTCCCCAGCAACTACCGAAGCTTCCTCGGCCGGGTGCTGGGTCTGGGCGGGGGCCCGGACCCGAAGGGGGAGACTTCGGGTTTCGGGTCGAAGAAGGAGCTCTACTCAAGGCTTTGTCGATCGATACTCTTCGATGAAGGAACCAAGGTGACTAAAATAAGCTCAACATTTGAAATTCATATTTGAAATTCATCTATTTATATGCATTTTTATGAATAAAGTTGAGATTTTATTGTTTCTAATTGACTTTTTTTATATATACTTTGATTCAGTTTTGCATGTTCCTTTTTTTGTTAGGAAAAGCAAAAGAATATATTGGTAAGCAAATGTCTTATGTGAAGGAGCCTGTAGCTTTATTTTTCTTTCATTTTGATGATTTGGTAATGATTTATATGGAGGCCTTTTTAAATTCTACTGATGTATTGAATTAGTTTTTTTAGCCAAGTTCATTATTCCTTTCTTCAAGAACAAAACTTGAGATTTTTGTTCTATTTTTACGATTTGATTGAATTTTGAGGATTAAGTTTTACTTGTTGGCTGGAGTTGTTGGGTTTGCAGTTGGAATTGGAAGAGAAGATTTTGGTAAGCAAATGTGTTTGGAGGATGCTTCTTAAGTTGTTATTGTTTTAAGATTTAAGAATTAGGCGATAAATGTGGGATTTATAGTGTTAAGGAAAAGATGGGTTTTGTAGCTTTTATGCTATTTTCTGAGGTTTATATTGGAAAAGATGGCTTTCATGTCTTATTGTTGTCAATTTAATTACATGATTGTTTGTTAAAGTTTGTTAGTGGTACTGTGTTTGTGTTCCTATTGTGCTAAATTAAACACAAGATGTTTGTGACAGTTGACATTGAAAAGGTTTAGTATTCAGTGTCTATTTATTCTGCAATGTGCACCCTTATCTCGTGTGTTTTTTTTTGCCAACTCTTATATTGACTGAACGAATTTTTATTTTGAAAATATAACTCCAGTATAGGAGAGGCCGAAATGCTCTGCACTCAGGTTCTTTCTTAGCTGAATGTTAGAGCAGCTTTTAAGTACCTTCTGGATAACATCTTGACAGTTGCAGGATATGCATATGCCCAATTATTTCATTGTGTTTGTAGATGGATAAGGCTTATAAATTTAACCTGATGATCTTCTTAAATTTGAATAACATGTTGTTTTAAAGCCTCTTCTTTCTTCCCTATTGGCTGACTCAAATTACTTGAGAAGCTATGTTACAAGGACACAAATACGACATGGTAGGGACTGACCACAAATATTTGGGGCATGCTTGGTACCGGTGTTTTCACCGACTTTGGGGTGTTTTTGAACCGACTGTTTATGAAAACTCCAGCTTGTTAATTTTTTTGAGGCAATAGTTTTGGTCGGCTCAAAAATTCCCCAAAACAGGTGTAATGTAATTTTTGTGTATTTATAAAACCCCAAATCGGTAGTTTTTGAGAAGTTTTATTATTTTATTCCATTTACGTCCTCGCCAAAATATAT
The DNA here is from genome assembly GCA_036927795.1 of Iris macrosiphon. Classification (NCBI taxonomy): domain Eukaryota; kingdom Viridiplantae; phylum Streptophyta; class Magnoliopsida; order Asparagales; family Iridaceae; genus Iris; species Iris macrosiphon. The sequence goes on along the minus strand of JAYESA010000002.1, from coordinate 180,738,320 downwards.
AATTATAACTACTAATATGATACCCTATTTTCTCTCTCTCATGTGTATTTCTCTTCTGCTTTTTCCAAACTATGACTACTTTTTTCCTTGTAAGTTTTTAAAATCTCTCTCTCCTACTTTCATCCAGATGTTTCTACTATTTCATGTGTTTTTATTATTTTGATCAAATATGGACTTCTACCTCTTGACCGAGGCGTGGAGTGGGTGACAGTTTTCGTGCTCGGATGGCAGTTTCCACCCTCGGGACCGTTTTGTTTATATATACACATATAGATAATTTTATGCGTGTAAAAACCTTTCAGAACCGCTCGTTAATTAGTTAACAAGCATGGGTTGAACAGGTTTAAAAAACAGGTACTCGGTACTCTAAAAATACATCATAACCGCTTCCCCTACAATTGCCAAGCAGACCCTTAGATGTCGGCACGATAACAAAACAGCAAGAAACCATTACCGTGACTCCGAGTATGGTTGCACCCTCGGCGAGGAAGAGGGTCATGTGGCTGGTCAGGTTGAAGGGCCCCGTCAGCCAGATCCCGGGGCCCACGCGCAGCGTCCCTCCGCCCGCCATCTCGATGGCCCCCACCGCCCGCTCGAACGCCTCCGTGTTCACTGCGACGCCGTCCCCCACCGCCCCGAAGTCCGCGACGTCGAACTCGGTCGGGTCCCCGGGGGCCCACCGGAGGACCCGGAGCCCGGTCCAGAGCAGCCAGAGCAGCCCGACGACCAAGCAGAGGTTGGGGAGGATCCTTCCGCGGCGGAGGAAGGAGCGGTGGTGGTGGTGCCGGCCATTGGAGGAGAGCTCCATCTCCGATTCTTGGACCGATTCAAGAAACAGAAGGGAATAAATTAAAAAGGGCGGGAGGAGCCGTAAGATGGAGGAAAGGGCTTCTTGTTTGTTTTGTAGGGATTTATGATTTTATGATTGGTTAAAACGGAAAAGGAATAATTATCTATATCTGTACTATTATAAAATTCATATTTGGATTGTATAGAATTTTAAATAAACTTAATATTTATGGTAGGATAACAAGGTCATTTATATTTTCATTAATTTAAATTTATCGTTATCTTTCTCTGAGTTCTCTCTCTTTCTCTAATCTTATCTCTAATTAACAAAACAGAGAACCTTTAAATTTATCTAGCGCACCAGTCTCCTCCATCGTCCGTTTGTGCAATAGAAAAACTTTACCGTGTGAGCAACATAATGCATGTCAACACTCGTCATCAACAAAATACCTTTGTACATCATATGTCATCCTCCCTCACGTTGCATGTGTAACGCGCACACACATTGCATGTGTAATACATTTTTTTATTTCATTATAATTACATGATTGTACATATCAAACACGTTACGTGTGTAACGTATTATTTTTAATTTCAGTACAATCATTAATTTCATTATTACAATTATATGATTTTTAATTTTATTACAATGGTATGAGTATATGTGTCAAATTTTAGAAAGATATGGAGGTTAAAAAAACTCTCTCCTATCATTCATTCATTCGTTTAATTTTTTTAATTTAAATTATTGCATATTCAAAATATTTTTTTTTAAATATAAAATCTAATTCATAAACTAAACTCTAATTAATTAATTGATACTCTTATCAACTTAGATGATTGATTATTTAAATTAAATTTTAAACTATAAATAATATATTTTTCTTAAAGTTCAAAAATATTATCTTCTCATTAATATAGTTTTTTTTTTAATTCAATTTAAAATCCAATTCATAGAAATTTTTTGGATTGAAAAAAACATAATGCAAATATTTGACTACAGCCATGGCACTAATCTGGATACACTAAACATGGCATACAATATTAGTGTAACAAAAGAATAACAAATAAATTGATTAAAAAATAATCAAATAATATTGTGATTCACGTAACAAATATAGAAATAAGCAAACAAAATTCTAAGAATTTAAACGGACATTTTTATTGTTAAATCTAAATTATATAAATGATGCACAAAGAGATTAATCATAAAATAAAAACTATTAGTGAATATGAAAGACTTACAGTGATCAGAGATCCGGTGTTGAGTACCCTACTATGTTTTCTGACTAGTCCCTCGGTTCCTTCCATGGCGATGGTTCTCACATCTTCTCTCCGAGATGTTGCATCACCTTGAGTTGTCCATCACCTCTAACGACGTACGACGACCCTGATTAGAGAAAGATAGGAAAAAAAGATTTTTTGAAAAGAGAATATTAGAAGAAGAAGAAATGAGAGAGAGAAGGTTGTAGTAAGAAAAAAAAATGTTGCACGTTGGAGAGAGCTTACTAACATGATTTAGAACGTTAATAATTTAAATTTGAAAGAAAGAAAGAGAACACTGCACGTAAGAGTTTAATAATTTAAATTAATTGAATACAAATTACATTATTATCCATATATAATATTTTTTTATATGTCATATATAAAAAAAAAAAATTACTTTCCGACATATCGCACGGACCCGACGTAACGTTCGGGACTTTTGTGCTTACTACATTACATGTCTTTTTGCCCACTGCTCCCAACTCCCACCATTTTATAAATGGAAGGAAAAAAATGTTCCCGTGGCTCAATCCACTGACCTTCTGCCACCAAGTCGGAATCTTATACCTTCACTCGAGTTGGGTGTCATATATAAATATATTGTTATCTAAGAATATATATAGTCTATATAATCAAAATATTCATGATATTTGGATTATATAATAGTATAGATATTAGTTACTTAATGCTATGCGACTCTATACTCAAATTTCAAACACATATATTTACGGTTAATAAGCTATGTGTCACCAAACTTGAGTGATCCTTGTGGTTACCGGAGAGAGAGATAAAATCTTGGCTGAGTGGCGGAAGATTGGTGGATCGAATCACATGACCGTATTATTTCTTTCATTTATTTTGTAAAAGTTAGGAATAGTGGACCCAAAGTCTCTAAAAAAAAGAGAGGAAGCTATGTATCATTTTAATTATGTCGCTACATGCATCAATTAGATGAATATATGCAATTGTAATTATGTAGTCCATTGCAATTGAAATATATAATCATCAACTGTCATCATCATTATGGAGCAGCCTAATTATGTTTTATTTAAATGCGAGCCTAAACTAAGAAATTATGTTTCTGCATTTATAAAATATAACTTTCAACAGTGCAATTTTACTTCAAAATGCTTTAATAGCATTTCTTTTTGGTGCTAATTAACTTTGGAGTTAGTTTTAGCATCATTTATATTGACTAATATTTTTTGTTAATAAGATGGTATCAACATTTATAACAAAAAAAAAAAAATCGACATAAGATGAGTGTTTTCTGTTGAGTATGTTTGGTTGATTTTCTATTAAAAAATTAATCGCCATATTTTAATTTGTCATCCAGGTAAGTTTGGTTGGATGTATTATTTGTTATATAAAATGGTATTAATATTTCTACTAAAAAAACAGAAAATTTTCTATAAAGAATTTTTTTTTTAATAAAATTAGTTTGAGAGAAAAAAAAATTGAAAAAATTGTACGTAGAGAAAAAAAAGCTCACGTACCAAAACACATATAAGAAATGCATTTTAAAAAATATATATTCTATATGAAAACGCATATAGTACATGCGTTCTAAAAAAATAAATCTTAAATAAATGCACGTAAAGAAAAACAAAAAAATTTAAAATGCATGTAGTACATGCATTCTCACATTTTTTTATTTCTTATTTAAAGAAATGCTATTAAAAGGAAAATTAATAAAATAATTAATAAAATGTGAAAAAGCATGTAGTACATGCGTTCTCACAAATTTTTTTTTTTTTAAGAAAACCTCGTAATAAAAATAAAAAAATAAAAATAAAATACAAAAATTAACCAATAGTTTTTCTAAAGACAATTTAAAATTAACTAAAATATTTGTTATTAGATAACACATCTATTATCATTAAAAATATAATTTTAGATATAGCAACCGTTTGATTGTTATCTATACTAATTTGTTATTATTATAGTAATAAAATTTTTAAAATATAATTATTATCTATGCTAATTTGTTAAATATCAACTGTTTTGATTAAATCAAAATCTATTATTAGTTAATTTTTTATTATCTATACTAATTTGTTATTATCTATACTAATATGAATGATAACCGTTTAATTAAATCAAAATATAATTTGTTATCAAAATATACTAATATGATTGATAACCATTTGTTATTATCTATACTAATTTTTATTATCTATACTATTTTTTTATTATCTAACTAAACACATATTCAAAATTAAAAATATATATATTTATGAGAAATCATAATTAAAATAGATATCACAATTTAACAAATAACAAACTAATTATTTTATCTATATAATTAATTATTTAAAATAAATTTTGTGTACAAATAATAATAAATTATCTTTTAGTGATATGATAGAAAAATATAATAGTAATAATAATATTAATCAGTAGATTTTGTTATCATTCATATTAGTATAGATAATAACAAATTAGTATAGATAATAAAAAAATTCGAAAATAAAATCACCAAAAGTAAATTTTGGAAGTCGAAACATCGTCTTTTTGCGATTCTAAAATTTTTCGAAGTCCGTCAAATGGTGAAACGGTTTATCCCATTGTACTTTTCGATACGGTCATTTTGGGACAAACTGGATCTTGTTTCGATCTCTCAGTCAAAAGTTATGATACTTTAAAGTTTAAAATTTTATACTTTTGCATGTAACATGTGTGTCTTATTTCGGATGAAAATTCTTTATACACGAATTATGTTACTCTCGTCGAAAACATACAAATCGACCTATTGTTTGACGAAAAATGATTTCCAAACAAATAGTTATGGCCGCTCAAAGTATGCTCGACGACAGACATAATTTTCTTACGGCATAATTTTAATTTTTTTATGTTCAAAGATAGCATATTTAATTTTTTATGTTAAATTTATTTTTCTAATTTATTTTAAAAAAATATTTCTACAATTTTTAAAAAAAAATCTAAATAAAACTAAACAAAAGCACTATTTAAAAAAAAAACCAGAAAAAAACCAAACCGAAAAGAAAAATGAAAAAAAAAAATTGGTGAGAACGCATGTACTACATGCGTTTTCCATTTAGAAATCCTCCACAATTTACTTAAAAAATAATATTATGTCAAAAAAATTGTCAAACAAAATTTTAATTTGTTATAAATAACGCTACGAGAAATCAAACTTTACCACCCAAAGAGAATATCTTTCACCTAAACCACATGAGATAGAATAAATAAATAATTATATTTATATAATATTATGTAGTTAAATAATTAGATAAAAAAATTAAAAATTAATTACGCGAGGATATACGTACAGTTTAGCCGCTCAACATTTAAAAAAAAATTTAAAAAGTAAAAATATATCCATAAAAATTTATAATTAAAATATATTTAAACATTTAAAGTATTTTACAACAGTATTAGAAAAAAAAATGTGCAACGCAAGTGCATTTACTAGTTAAATTTAAAGAGACAAGGTAGGTAATTAGGTGTGAAGAAATGATAAATATGGAAAAAGGTTACTTTTATTATTTTGATGCATGAGCCTTTATATAGCAGAGTTTTACATCAATATTGTTTAAACTAACTCATGAGGTTACAACTGAATCCTACAATCATGGTTAGAGATAATTACAAAGACAAAATCAGAGAAAGACTAAGTCAATAACTTAATACCCTCCCGCAAGCTCACGATCGAGTACGAACGAGAAGCTTGGACCGTAAGTTTTGAAACCGTGAGGAGCCAACATCTTTGGTAAAAAAGTCCGCTATCTGATCAGCAGATTTGACATGCCTAACAATCAGAGCACCTGCCTGAACTTGTTCCCGGACAAAGTGATAGTCGATTTTGATGTGCTTGGACCGTTGGTGAAAGACCGGGTTTGCAGTAAGAAAAGTGGCACTGAGATTATCACAAAGAAGAATAGGAGGACCAGGAGATGGTGCCGCCATTTCCTTGAGAAGCTGTTGAAGCCAAATAAGTTCAGCCGAGGCAAAGGCAATAGTCCTGTACTCAGCCTCAGTGCTAGAGCGAGCAACCACATTCTGTTTGCGAGAAGACCAGCTCACAAGGTTGCCTCCAAAGTAAACCGAGAACCCATGTTGAGAGCGGCAGTCCTCGGGATCAGAAGCCCAGCCAGCATCAGTAAAGCAAACAAGCCGAGTGTCATGAGCAGGACGGAAGAAGAGGCCGGAATCGAGTGAACCCTTGAGGTAGCGGAGGATTCGTTTGACCGCAGCCCAATGATGTTCCGACGGCTGGTGCATGAACTGGCAGACCCGATTGACTGAGTAGGAAATCTCAGGCCGGGTGATGGTGGCATATTGGAGAGCTCCTACGATGCTGCGGTAGAGATGGACGTCGGAGAACGGATCACCGCCCGAAACGAGCCGAGAACCTGGAACAGCCGACGAGGCTATGGGTTTAGCGCCCATCATTTTGCTGCGATCAAGGAGGTCCAAAATGTACTTTCTTTGGGAGAGTAGAAGACCAGCTGAATTACGATGGACTTCAATTCCCAAGAAAAAGTTGAGATCACCCAAATCCTTCAGAGAGAAAACCGAGTTGAGATACTTGACAAACTCATCAACGAAGGAAGAGTTGGAACCGGTGATAATGAGGTCATCCACATAAACAAGCACAAAGACAACATCGGAGCCATGACGTTTGATGAAAAGAGAGGTATCGGAGATGCATTGCCGGAAGCCGTGACGAAGCAAAGCCTGGTTGAGCTTCTGAAACCATGCTCACGGAGCTTGCTTGAGGCCATAAAGTGCCTTTTTGAGGCGACAGACATAGGACGGCCGATCAGGGGAAGTGAAACCATTGAGGAAGGCATTATTAATGTCAACCTGACGGATAGGCCAATGACGAGTGACATCAATGCTCAATACCACCCGAATCGTGGTAGGCTTGATGACCGGGCTGAATGTGTCGAAGTAGTCAACTCCCTCTTCTTGATTGTATCCCTTGGCAACCAAACGGACCTTGTACCAGTCAATAGAGCCATCCGGTTTCTTCTTGATCCTGAAAACCCACTTACAACCAACAATATTAGAAGAGGAGGGCCTAGGAACCAAGTCCCAAGTCCCATTAGCAATTAAGGCATCAAACTCTAGTTGCATAGCATGTTGCCAATTGGGGTTCTTTTTGGCTTGTAAGAAAGTTTTGGGTTCAAAATCAGAGGAATCACAGGGAATAGGGTGTTTGGTAGCAGTGTAGGCTTTAGGTTTAAGGGAATTAGTGGAGGCTCGAGTGACTATACCTTGGGTCAAAGTTTTGGAGGGGCAGAAATACGAGGGAACATGTTGATATGGCATAACCGACGAAGGAATCGGTGGTGGGGAAGGTGGCACCACCGTGGGGGAATGTGGCGTGAGGTCGAGGGAGACGAAGACGACGGCTGAATGGGAGTCGATCGAGAAGAATCCGAAGGAGAAGATGCAACCGAGAGTGGTGTTAATGCAGCTTCTTGGAGCGAAAAAAGAGAGAGGTCAGGACGAGGCGAATCTAGCTGTCCGGACTGAGAATTATGCTCCGGAAAAGGAAAAGAAGACTCATCAAAGACAACATGACGAGCAATGTACGTTCGAGAGGAAGAAACGTGATAGCACATATATCCTTTATGTTTAGCACTATACCCTAAGAAGATGCACGCCACAGAACGGAATTCCAACTTGCTACTGTTGTAAGGGCGAAGATAAGGAAAACACAAGCAACCAAAGGATTTCAGAAAATGATAATCAGGTTGACGCTGATATAGGCATGCATACGGGGACTTGTTCTGAAGAATAGGAGTTATAGTTCTATTATTCAAGTAAATGGCGGTATGAAAGGCATGTTCCCAAAATTCCATAGGAAGATGAGAATGTGCCAAAAGAGCCAACCCTTTTTCAATGATAATCGTATTCCTTCTTTCAGAAGCACCATTTTGTTCAGGAGTGTGAGGGCAAGAAATACGATGAAGTATGCCATTAGTTTCAAGAAACGTTGATACAGTTCGGTACTCGCCACCCCAATCAGATTAAAAAGCTTTGAGTTTAGTGAAAAACTGTGTCTCAACCATAGTTTTAAAATATGTAAAGGCAGACAAAACCTGAGACTTAGCCGCCAAGAAATAAACCCAAATAAATTTGGTGCAATCGTCAATAAAAATGACAAAATAGCGATTACCATTTAAAGAAGACACAGAGGCAGGGCCCCAAACATCCGAATAAATTAAATCAAAAGGATTTTTAGAGGGAACATTTTTAGAGGGAACATGATAATTACATGGTATCAGAATATCCTAAACCGATCCTACGCTATGTCTTCCGAAAACAACCAGATTACTCCTTCCGCTACTCAAATCTTGTTCACTACTTCTGGTAGCGCCGCGGCCAACCTTCAATTCCCGACGCTAGCAGTCCGTCTCGATCGCTCCAATTACTCTCTATGGCGCGGCACTATTCGCTCGGCTCTTGAGGCTTATGAGCTTGAGGGATTTCTTGTCACTGGTGGTGCTCCTCCGCCGACTGTTTCATCGGCCGCAGATTCATCAGCCACCACCAGCCCGAATCCTGACTTTGTTGCTTGGAAGCGCAAGGACCGACTGGTTCTTTTATGGTTGCGATCCACTCTCTCCACTCCTATGCTTGGTCACGTTGTTCGGGCTGCCACAACCGCGGAACTTTGGTCCATGTTAGAGCAGATGTTTCACTCCCAAACACGTGCCAGGCAGATGCATTTGAAACAACAACTTCAATTGCTCTCCAAGGGAAACATGTCTATCTTGGAATATGTTGAGAAGAAAATGGCAATTTCTGATTCCCTCGCTGAATGTCTCACCTCTGTATCGGATGAGGATTTTGTCTCTTTTGTGCTATTTGGCTTAGGGGCTGAATATAGTGCGTTCAAAACAGCACTGAGTATGCGGCTGGAACCGATTTCGTCGAATGAGCTGCTCGGCCTCCTTCTTCAGGAAGAACAGCGCATACTTGACTCTTGCGCCGAATCCAGTTTTTCGGTGGCCTATGTTGCTCATCGTAGAGGCGATGCTGCAAGTCGACATTCCCCGTTGGACTCTGCCACATCTGGCGACCGCTCCCGCCCGGTGTGTCAACTCTGCGACAAGCAGGGTCATGAAGCACGGAATTGCCATCAACGACTTAACCTGTCTGCCTTTCCTGCCACCAATCGCCGCGCCGCTGATCGCCTCCGCCAGTCAGCCAGCAAGCAGGCTCATGTGGCGTACACCGCCAGCCCGTCCGCCATCACCGACCCATGGGTGGTCGACTCTGGAGCGACGAATCACGTCACGGCTGACCTGTCCGGCCTCAACCTCCAGTCCGAGTACACTGGCAGTGACAGCCTTGTCGTCGCAAACGGTCAGTCCCTTCCCATTACGCATACAGGCAATATTTCTCTCTCTACTAAACATGTTGCTAAATTCCTTACCCTTAAAGATATTCTCGTTGTGCCTAAAGTATCTAAAAACCTTTTTCCATATTTATCATTTCTTCACATGGGGGCGCGGCGATTGGTGGCAGGGAAGGCAGACAGGTTAAGTCGTTGATGGCAATTCCGTGCTTCATGACCCTGCTTGTCGCATAGTTGACACACCGGGCGGGAGCGGTCTCCAGACGTGGCAGAGTCCAACGGGGAATGTCGACTTGCAATTGCGCCTCTACGATGAGCAACATGGGCCACCAGAAAACTGGATTCGACGCAAGAGTCAAGTATGCGCTGTTCTTCCTGAAGAAGGAGGCCGAGCAGCTCATTCGACGAAATCGGTTCCAGCCGCATACTCAGTGCTGTTTTGAACGCACTATATTCAACCCCTAAGCCAAATAGCACAAAAGAGACAAAATTCTCATCCGATACAGAGGTGAGACATTCAGCGAGGGAATCAGAAATTGCCCTTTTCTTCTCAATATATTCTAAGATAGACAGGTTTTCCTTGGAGAGCAATTGAAGTTATTGTTTCAAATGCATCTGTCTGGCACGAGTTTGGGATTGAAACATCTGCTCTAACATGGACCAAAGTTTCGCGGTTGTGGCAGCCCGAACAACGTGACCAAGCATAGGAGTGGAGAGAGTGGATCGCAGCCATAAAAGAACCAGTCGGTCCTTGCGCTTCCAAGCAACAAAGTCAGTATTCGGGCTGGTGGTGGTTGATGAATCTGCGGCCGATGAAACAGTCGGCGGAGGAGCACCACCAGCGACAAGAAATCCCTCAAGCTCATAAGCCTCAAGAGCCGAGCGAATAGTGCCCGCCATAGAGAGTAATTGGAGCGATCGAGACGGACTGCTAGCGCCGGAAATTGAAGGTTGGCCGCGACGCCACCAGAAGCAGTGAACAAGATTTGAGTAGCGGAATGAGTAATCTGGTTGTTTTCGGAAGACATAGCGTATGATCGGTTTAGGCTGCTCTGATACCATGTGAAAAAATGATAAATATGAAAAAAATGTTACTTTTATTATTTTGATGCACGAGCCTTTATATAGCAGAGTTTACATCAATATTGTTTAAACTAACTCATGAGATTACAACTGAATCCTACAATCATGGTTAGAGATAATTACAAAGACAAAATCAGATATTGTCTAAACTAACTCATGAGGTTATAACTGAATCCTACAATCATGGTTAGAGATAATTACAAAGACAAAATCAGAGAAAGACTAAGTCAATAACTTAATATTAGGTATACATAAAATTAAAAAAAAATCTAGTTTGTTCTTCCCACTTTTACTCTTTTCAAATACAAAAAAAATTAATTAATAGATCGTTAAAATACATGTCGTACGTGAATATATACTAGTGTGGTATAATTGGGAGAGTAGAGTTTTTTATGATTATGATTATGCAAATTTGGTAAATTATCCGATTAGATTTAACATCTCAAAAAGTCACCAATATTTTTATTCTGAGTTTTCTTTTTAGACTAAATGGAGGTAAAAAAAAAATTTATTCGTTTTTGTCAATGATAATCAATAAAACAAAGAACAAATTACTTTTAAAATGGAATAGAAAAGAAAAATTAAGAAATAAACTATGAAACAAAATTGTAACGACCTGTCAGCGAGTTAAAACTTATTGCTTTTTTTTAAAAATAATTTTCTTTCATATATCTAGATCTTCCTCTTGTCTACGACCTAACTATTTCACTCTGAAGAATAAAATAGTAATATTGTCAAAGTTCACTGTTCACAAAGTAAGAGCATCTCCAGGGTTTGGAAAAAGATGTTGCCATATAGAATACTAATTTTTTTGTTGAAAAAGTTCTTCTCCGATTCAAATGTGCAATAAATTGTTTTGGCATGATATAAGAGCATCTCCAATGCTATAGTAGTTTTTATTGTAAAAGTCCTTCACCAATGCAGATGTGCAATAAATTTTGAAGTTGACATGGCATAAGAACATCTCCAATGCTATTGTCTTATTTTGACATGAGTTTCCTATGTGGCAACAGCCACAAGACAATGTCTTGTTAATGCGACAATAAAAATATTTTCACAGGACAATATGCCACAATACCACCCCCAATGCACAATGTCTTGTTTTTCAAAAAAAAAATTTAGAGAAAAGGAAGAAGACAGAGAGAGAGAGAGAGAACACAGAGAGAGAGAGGGAGAGAGAAAGAAAGAACACACAAAGATTGTCGGAAACGATCGGACGGCGCTCGAGATCGTGGTCGACGCCTGCCTCGTCGAACCGTCGGCGTCCGCGAGTAGGTGATCGTCGGAGACGACCGGACAGAGCTCGAGGCCGTGGTCGACGTCTGCCTCGTCGAACCGTCGGCGTCCGCTAGCAGAAGATCGTCGGGGACGACCGGATGGCGCTCGAGCTCGTGGTCGACGTCCGCCTCGTCGACTCGCGCCGAGACACCCACCTCGTCGCCTACGTGCTCGACTGCCGCAACACGCTTAGTTCGGAGGGGATGAGGAGGCCGGAGGAGTTCGGAGGAAGAGAGCTCGCCGGAGTGGCATGCTGGCACCAACAACCATTGTACTTGCCATGTCAACTTGACAACGTATTTTACATTTGCATTGGAGAAGGACTTATAAAATCATTCATATGTGCCAACCATTTTTTCTAAAGCCACAACAGCTTTGGAGATGTTCTAGCATGGCAAAGGTATTGTGAAGTTGGTTGTCTTGTTTTAGACAATGCACTTTACAATGACTTAACCTCCACATCATCAATTGTGAATAAAAATATTTATAAAAAAAAAAATCTTGGAAGTTGAAAAAAATATTTTTTATTGTCTTCTGAAAACTTTTGCATTGGAGAACACTTTTCTATCTCATTGTCTTATGTGAATATAATAGCATCTCCAACCATGTTGTGAGTTTGGAAGAAATTGTTGCCACATAGGAATCACAACTTATTATTTCAAATTTTTTTTCCAATGCAAATATGAAGTTGGTTGTGAAGTTAACATGGCAATGACAATGTGAAATTGGTTGTCTAGATCTAGACAATTGACTTCAAAATGACTTTATTCCACACCATCAATTATGAATAAAAATATTTATAAAAAAAGAAAAAAGTTAAAAAATTGTCTTGTAAGTTGTAAAAAATATATTTTTTATTGTCTTCTCAGTACTTTTGTATTGGAGAATACTTTTAAATCTATTGTCTTGTGTGAAAATAATCTTGCCATATAGAAAAGATATTGTCTTGTGTCTCATGTCATATAGAAATCATAACACAAAACAAGACAATAAGGCTGGAGATGCTCTAATCTTACCACATAGAAACGACATTGTCTTATTTATTATGTCACATAGGACTCACAATACATAATAAGACAATAGGGTCGGAGATGCTCTTAATAGACAAGTTTCTATACAAATTGTTCATCATGTTATTGGTTGAGTGATATTGGGTCATACCCTTAAGTGAAAACTTGTCTTCCTATAAGCGATTGGGCCAGTTGTCTGAGAGCATCATTAGGCCTAATCCAATTTCTAGACTTTAGATTCAAAATGTAGATCTGAGAATTTGTATATTTAGAATATAAAAAATTATTTTGTAGAATAATAAGTTTTAATTTGGAGATTAATTTTAGATTTATATTACTTTTTTCAAACATTAATTTTTTACTACACAATATTTGGGACCAAAGTTTATTTTATAATTCTCTACCATTATCGTACAAACACAATCTATCAAAAAAGAAATTAAAATTTTATTTTTTTTGACCTCAAGATGAAATTTTGATCACAATCTACTAACGATGCTCTAATGAACACTAGGATTTGTGGAATGTCTCGTCCCTTGCAAATGAGTATCATGCTCCCATTAGTCACTCGTTACTCGGCTTTCAATTAACTCGGCTCATGGCTTGACCCTTTTAACTGTGTTCACTGACCAAACAAATTTCAATTGCAGTAAGCTATGCACCAAATAAAAAAAAGGGACCCACTCATTAATGTATCATTAATTTATTTGCCTTAGTATCACATTAATGAGTGAATTTTGAAGACAAAATTATCTTTGATCTGAACCTTAAATCATTTTATTTTTTCAAGTTAAAATCATTAATGTAATCATATAGTGGAAGGCAAATGTCTTATTTATACAACACAGTGAATGTGTAATACTAATATCTAATCAATGTAGGACTAAAATACAAAGTAGGAATCCAACCCTTTAGTAACCCACGTTATAACACTTTTCCTTTGGATGTTCACTATCTCTAAGCCTATTGTCTCGTTAAAACTTTGCCAAAAAACTCCATTAGGACAAAACCTATGCGAAAGAAAATAGTACAATCTTTAGAATGACTTAGATAGGTGTTTGACACGCTTAATGCTGCCTCATTAAAACCTTATCAGAAAAAATTCAATAGAAAAAAAATTCATGACTAAGAAAAAAAAGTACAACGCGTTATAGTCCATACAAAATGTATCTCCCTCTGAAAACAATCACCCCCCTGATGATGTTGATCATGAACAGTCAGCTGATGAAGACGTCGCATTCCAATTCCAAGAACTAGTTTCTGAAAAGTTGACTTTGCCAACGATTTGATGAACAAGTCTGCAAGATTATCACTTGAACGAACTTGTTGGACGTCGATATCAAAGTTTTTCTGAATCTCATGAGTATAGAAAAACTTCGGTGAGATGTGCTTGGTCATGTCTCCTTTAATGAATCCACCTTGAATTTGTCCAATACATGCTCCATTATCCTCATGAATAACAGTTGGAGTACCTGTGGTAGGAGAAATGTGGCAGGAGCTACGAATGTGTTGAATCAACGATCTCAGCCAAATACATTCTCTACTTCCTTCATGGAGAGCCAATATTTCTGAGTAATTTGAGGAGGTAGCAATCATTGTCTGTTTTGTTGAACACCAAAAAATAGCTGTATTGCTATTAAAAACACATATCCAGTTTGTGAACGACATTTATGGGGATCAGATAAATAACCTGAATTTGCAAAATCAACTAGATTCGCGATGTCAGATAAACCACAAGTATAAAATAATCTCATGTCGGTAGTTCCACGAAGATATCTCATCACATGTTTAATGTCATTCCAATGTCTACGAGTTGGCGTCGAGCTATATCTAGCCAACAGATTGACAGAGAATGATATGTCTGGCCTTGTATATTATGATAGATACATTAACGCCCCAATGACACTAAGGTACGGTACTTTGGATCCTAGTATCATTTCATTGTCGTCCTTAGGACGATATGTATCTTTATTGATATCTAAAGAACGAACAACCATTGGAGTGTTAAGGGGATGAGCTTTATCCATATTGAACTATTTTAATATATTTTTTGTGTATTTGGATTGATGCATTAAAATTTTATTAGTGCAATGCTCAATTTGTAATCCGAGACAATATTTCGTGTCTCAGAGATCTTTCATCTCGAACTCCTTTTTAGATAGTTTGCAGTCTCATTGATTTCATGTCTTGTCACAATCAAGTTTATGTCATCGACATATACTGCAACTATAGCGAAATCCTCCTTAGATTTATTTATGAAGACACATGGGCATATAGGATTATTCTCATATCCCTCCATTTTTTTATATTCACTAAGACGATTGTACCACATCCTTCCGGATTATTTCAAGCCGTACAATGAACGTCTTAGCTTTATGGAATGCATGTTCTTAGCTTTTGAGCTGGGTAGGTTAAATCCATATGGGATTATTTCATATATATATCACTATCTAAATCACCATTGTTGCATCCATTACGGGAGAATATGTCTCTTCGTAATCAATCCCGGGTCTCTGAGAAAAATCTTGTGCCACTAATCGTACCTTAAATCGAGCAATTTTATTCTTTTTATTTTGCTTTCTTACAAACATCCACTTGTAACCTACCGGTCTGACATCTTTTGGAGTTTATACTACAGGTCCGAACACTCCATGTTTATTAAGAAAATCTAATTCTGCTTGAATAACATTCTTCTATTTTGGCCAATCTTTTCTTTGTCGACATTCATTGATGCTACGTGGTTCAGTGTCATCAATGCCCTTAGATATTTCAGTAGCTACTGAGAATGAGAATATCTCAACTATTGTTATATCTTTGCGATCTTATACCTCTCTTGTATATATATAAAACATAGAGATCTATTTGCTTTCAGGTACCTGAGCCTCCTCTTGGGCTTGTATCTTTTCTAAGACAATAACCTCTTCTGGATTTTCAGAGAGTGGATCTGTCATTCATAACCTCTTCTTGAGCGTTATGTGTAACCTCTTTAAGAGCGTTACTTGGACATTTTATCTTTCTAGGGGCAAAGTCCTTCGAACCTAGAGGTCTACCACGCTTCTGGCGTGCAGTAGATTCATTAGCCACTCTGCTATTTTTTCCTACGGGGATATCAATTCGAGCTGGCGCATTTGCAGCAGGCACATGTGATTTAATCACTTTAGTTGCATCAATAAATGCATCTGACATTTGATTTGCAATCTCCTGTAGATGCAATATCCTTCGTACCTTAGTTTCACATTGATTAGTACGAGGATATAGATGAGTGTCATGCCCCAGTCCCAAAATACGTAGGACCAGGATACGTAACTATGCCAGCCGCCCGTATATATGGCAACTCCAATATATGGAAACCATATATACGTGCGTACGCTGTATATGAACAATAAATTCACAAGTGGTAAAATTAATCACAAGTCACAGGGTAATATCTAAATCTCATCCACATAAATCAAATAAACATGAATAACCCATAACTAGGTAACTAGAACTCAAAATAAAGTACCTAAAGAATGACAGTCGGATGGAAACAAATCCACTGCCGAAATAGAATATAGAAGGAACCAGATACACACCATATAAGAACAGCATCTGACAATCACGAGGCTCGAAGAGAAGACCTCATCGTAATATAAGTAGCCTGTCCGGATCTGTGCTCCTGCGAATACTCAAGAAACATATACACCTGGCAGGGGACCAGGTCCTCAGAGGGACATAGCAAGATACAGAAAAATAACGTGCCATAATATAAATACTGAATAAATAAATGGGGTGTGCTAACCATCTAAGTGAATGCAATTTAAAGACCTTGTAGTACGCATGGGAATGTGTCGGCTAGACATATGCTGACGTAATTCACCAATCGTCATGACTGGCTAGTATATGTGTCATATGCCCCCTGACGCAAGGGCACTCCGTAATCGTCCATCCCTGCAGAGCATGGACGAAGGATAAAACAGGCATCCACGGGAATATATAAGGAGGGGGTGTCCCATACGCCTACTAAGTGTCTTTCCCGTCCAATATAGATGTACAAGTCGTGAAAACGACGTGGACACCTCCTACTATGATGCAAGTCTCAATAAAATAAACAACTGAGCTAAATACCACTATACGTGTTGCTCACACTGATGGCCAGTCGCGCATGAGGCACGCATCCCTACATGTACTCACTCTGTGACGTGTAATGATACGTGTTAAGGCCTGAGAAGTTATATCAATAACTCCACAACTTTAGGTGGGTCTACTAGACACTAGGTCAGACACAAGTCCTAACGTCAACGCCATCGTTGACTGCACCCGAGTTTTCTCGGACGCGCACATTTATATGATTAAAAATAAATAAACATGTAACTAGCAATAACTGAATTTAAACAGTACAACAAGGCAAGGTATACTTGCCTGGCAAGAGAGCTGCAAAATATAACGTCCAGATGTCATGTGCCAAAAGTCAGAAACTATGGCCTCAGGATAAATGTCTCCGGATGCTGAAATAAACATCACTAACAGTCTCAGAAAATATCAAATAGCTAGAAACGCCTATCCTTAAGTCCAATTTGGACACAGGGGCAAAAATAATAGTTTCTGGTCAAAGCGGGATCCACATGTGGGCCGCTTTGCACCGAAATACGTGTCAGGATCAAATGTCTCCAAATTTGCCAAACTTAGTGTCAACAAGTCCAGAACGATGATACGAACCCAACAGAACTCCCAGAATTGGATTCCGATGAGCCGATCACAAAATCGCCCGTCAAATGGAGCCTGTGGGGCCCACGATACGGGATTTTGCCAACGTTCTCAGAATCGAACCAAACTTGGATCACAGGACCAGCGTATTGCTACGAGTCCGATGGCGCAAGTTTCGTCTCGATCCGACGTGTGTACACAAAGTTGCAGCGTGTTCCAGAACAGGCGGATACGGGACGTTGTCGGCGGATACGCGTTGATTTCGGTGTGCACGCACATCCAAATCAACTTCTGCGAAATCCCGTACGTTCGTATCAGCGGCGCGCACGTTTTGGTAAAGACCATGTGCGACCAAGTCGTCCCGTTTGGCGGGGCGTACTCAGTTCCGGGGTGAATCGGGTCATTATTTTTCCTGTTTTTGGATCGCGGTTCGCGATCGCCACAGGACGCGATGCTCCGAACGGTTTGCACGGGCACCGAGGGGGTCACACAGCCTACGCGATGCAACTGACGGAATTGAAAAACAGAGCTATGAGGTGAGAGAAAAATATACCTGAACAGGGCTCCGTGGAAACTGAATTTTCCTGTGTCCGGTCACTGCGCTGTGTCCTGGTCGCTGTGTCCGGGCTCCGTCGTGTCCTGGGTTCTGCCGTGTCCTGGTCAGAGTCCAACGGAGGATCGTCGGGACTCTGCACAGGCCGGTCGGGGTTACGGTGTCGAGCCGGGGTGGCTGTGCACTGGGGGTCGGGTGGCGCGGAGCTGGCCGGTTGGGGGTTGTTGATGATGGTGCTGGTGGTGGAGGGTGGCGAGTAGCGGAGGGGGTGGAGGTCGTCGGGAAGGGCGGGCGGTGGAGCAGGGAGAGTCGGGGAAGGAGATGGTGGCAGTGGTGGTGCCGCTCCGGCCATGGGGAGGCCGAGCAGGGCGGACGAGGTAGAGGGGAAGTGGAGGAGGAAGGGGGTGGCTGAGGAGAGAGGGAGCGGGGAGGAGGAGGAGGAACTGGGGAGGAGGAGATGGGGAGGAGGAGGAGGAACTGGGAGAGGGGAGGCGGAGGCAGAGCCAGCAGGGAGATGGTCGGCGGGGTTGTGGGGGTCCGGCGAGCGGGAAAGGAGGGAGGAGAGGTGGCTGTGGAGGCGCGGAGGGCGGGCTCTCGGCGGCTGAGGGGGAGCTCGGGGAGTGGCGGTGGAAGGTGGAGAAAGGAGGAGGAGAGAGGAAGCTGGTGGTGGAGGATGGTGGTGGCGGCTGAGAGAGGGGAGGAGGAGGAGGTCGTGAAGGAGAAGAGGAGGAGGAGGAGGAGAATAGGAGGAGGAGGAGGAGATCGGGTCAGCGGGGGAAAGGCTCGCCGCGGCGGAGGGGTCGGCGGAGCGGCTCCGGCGGCGGCGGGGGGGGGGGGGGGGCTCGCCGCTCCGGCCGGGGGGGGGGGGCGGCTGCGGGCTGGGGGGTAGAGTTAGGGTTTTGAATTTATTTTTATTTTTATTTTATTTTATTTTCTTTTATAGAAAAGTATATTAATATTTTAAGAAAATATCTAAGATATTTACGGAATATTTGTAGGATATTTTTAGGATATTTCCGAGATATTTTCGGGATCTTTTCGGGTGGGTCCCGCCTCCAAATGGACGGTGCAGGTTCACCGGCCAATGAGGGGGTGACACCTCGCACTGAAATTTGCAGAAAAGTCCCTGTAATTTTATAAATTGCGTAAAGTCCTAGTTTTGGAAAATTGCGCAATTACGAAATTGTCTGGGAAAACACCCGATTCCGAAAAATACTAAAATTCACAGAATTGAAGAAAAAAGCTGTGCGTGGGTCCCGAGGGAGTGGGGGTGGGTCTGGGCAGGGACTGGGCCTGGTTTTGGGGTGATACGGGCCATCGTATTTAATTAATTAATAAATACTGCGCACGGTGTTCTCTAATTATTTAGAGGCAGGTAGGGCCATAATTTTTCTACGGTATCAATACACTAAATGTAGTATACTCAGTGTAAAAAAATAACGTATTTTTGTCTGGGCAAAACGGGTGCTTGCTGGGTCTCAAATCTCTATTGGAACAGGGATGGGTACAGATCTGGGAATTAAAATAGAAATTAAATACGGACGTTTGTAAACGATATTTGTGCGTCTCATACGAGGCTCAAAACTGAGTATCTGGGAGTTGCACAAAGTGCAGGATAGTAGACTGGCATGTCTAGGAGAGGTATGCAAATTTTGTTCGGGGTTTACAGTCAAGGTAAAGCTCCAAATAATTAGGTGATGGACAGGTGCACAAGTCAATAGGATATGTAAGCAAAATAAATTAAAATATTGCAACAAATCCTAAATTGTGAAAAATATTCCTAAAATACTAGAATCTGGTCGAGGGGGTTTACAATCTACCCAAGTTATAAAAATTTTATCCTCGAAATTAAAACTAAGTCATGGTAGAAGGAAAAGACGGTATAAGATATAATTTAACAAAGTAATTTATATCTTGGGTTAAGAATAGGTTCGAAAACGTTTACGCATGTCGTACTCGTGCTTCCAAGTTGTTTTTCCTGGCGCATCACGCTTCCATGCCACGCGGACCAAGGGTATAGACTGGTTCTTCAACACCATTTCTTGATGATCAAGGATTCCCACTCTTTGCTCTTGATATGACAGGTCTCGGCCTAAAGGTGATATCCTCAAAAAGACATAATCGTCCTCTTTGAATTTCAAGGGGTGATGATGACGGTCTCCTACTGCTTCTGCCTGTCTTATACTGCTTGCCAGTGTCCTTGTATTTACTTAACTGTCTCTTCGGTGTTGACCACCAACTTTGGTCACGCGAATCCTTGTCGGGTACAACGCTGACTGGTATGCCGTGCAATCTTACGATTTGTCTCATATATAAGTTAGCTAAAGCTTCTGCAGACTGGTCAACTCTATAGGTAAGAATTGTGCTGATTTGGTGGGTCGGTCCATAGGAATCTTGATCCTTACAAGTCAATCTAGTCATAGGTGTTGCTATCCATTCAGGAGTCAATCAATTATTCATCCAGGTGAAATCCTTTTAGACTCCTGTCCGCAAGAAGTTACATTCCTTCGTAATACTTGAGTTCTGAACTTGACCCAAGTTACGAGGCAAATAAAAAAATTTGCTGTCATAGGGATGTATGTATCAGGATCGTAATTAAACATAGGTAGGTAGGTAGTGAAGGGTCATCTAAAGGTAGCACAAATTATATACTGCAATCTAATCTAAAAATAGGGTTTGGTAATACCCAAGAAACAAACAGAAATGACTACAAAAACATTACACTTATCGTAATTATATTAAGCATGAGATTTTGTCTTTCCGAAATAAGGGAAGACGGAAAACAGTATTCAAGAGTTCAAGGGGGAGGTAATAGATTAGTAGTGCGAGGATCAAGGCGTTTAAAGAATTCAACGAGAATTGTCAAAGCAGTTGTGGATTTGAGATGCTATTTTGGTAATCCCTATTCACATATTCGGATCAGCACAGTTATGTTGCTGATACGATATACTCAGGCATATCTAACGGGCAAGTACATCTATCTACTAATCACTATATATCTCAATCCACGTAA
This sequence comes from Iris macrosiphon, assembly GCA_036927795.1. Classification (NCBI taxonomy): domain Eukaryota; kingdom Viridiplantae; phylum Streptophyta; class Magnoliopsida; order Asparagales; family Iridaceae; genus Iris; species Iris macrosiphon. Next base: position 180,717,309 of record JAYESA010000002.1, on the reverse strand, counting down.
AGTAGTTATGCGAAGGTCGAACCAAGTGCACTATGGTTGATCAGACCATAATACACTGATTCTGAAATGTATTAGTGTAGTACTCCAATAATACATCTCTCAAGAACAAGCTTGATAAGGAATAAGCTTGCAAACTAGGCTATATAGCGGCATAAGTCAAGGTAGTATGGTAAATATAAGTACGCTAGATTATGATGTGAGAAATTTTAAAACAATTCAAATTCACAAGAACAAGACTCTACAAAATCTACAATTATTAATCTAATTCCTTGTCTAAGACGCTAGTTGACCCAAAAGAGGTATGGCCTTCTAAGTTCTACAATCTAACTATACACTATAGGTTGTCCGCCTAAAACAGAGATTCCAGGAAGTCTGCGTAAAGTAGGGGTTCGGGGTTGTCTGCGTAATGCAGGGATAAAATGGTTTGGCGTAGGGTAGAAATCCGAAATTGTCTGCGTAAAACAGAATTTCAAATTGTTTAGCGCAAGGTAGGGATCCAAAGTAGTTTGGCGTAAGTCTGGGATTCAGACTATCGGCGTAAAGCAGGTTTCAGAGTTATCCGCGTAAAACAGAGAAGCGTAAGGTAGAGCTTCAGAGCTGTCCGCGTAAAAAGTCTCCGCGTGGAAGTCTGAGCGTAAAAGATCGCTGCGTAAAAGTCTGCGGGTAAAGTATTGCCTAAAGATTGCGTAAAAATCTGCCAGCGTAAAAAGTCTAGCATACGCTGCAGCGTAAAGTTGTACAAGAAATTCATGAGTTTGTCAGTCAAGTTAATGAATCCTGTCCTCTGACAAAAGTACTTGCACAACGATCGAGTTGATGGTTTGATGATGGTTTGCACGGAGATCCGGGTTGTCGTTTAGGGACTTATTGGATACAAGTCTTCATTACGCTCGAGGTAAGACAAAGTCAGATTGTAATCACCTGAAAAATATAGTATTTTTAAAATTAAATTTCCTGGAATTAATTAGCATTTTCTGTAATTTTTAAACCAATAAACTAAGGTAGTCTGTTTTAAAATAAATTTTTAAAAGATATTATATAATATTAAAATATGATGAAAATTATATTTTCTAGTGTAAAATTAAAAACCGGACATGGGGTAATTTTCCGGGAATTTATTGGATCCCGGATGAATTTTTAAAGCATAAAAAAAAACTATTGTTTAATTTAGCTAATTAATTAAACCAATTAAATAAACCGAACCAAGCCCTGAGACTAAATCGGACCGGACCGGCCGGTCTGACCGAACCGGACCGCTCAGCTAGCGGGTCGGATCCGGGTCAGACCCGACCCGCCAGTACCCGACTCGAACCGGTTGAAAACCCTAACCCCCAAATTCGAAAAGGCCCGACCCTTCCCCTGCCGGCGGCCGTTTCCGCCGCCGTGGCCGCCGGCGGACCTCCCGATTCGTCTCCCTCGACCCGGTCGACTGTTCCCCTTCAGATTTCGGTAACCTCCGGCCATCCCTCTCCCTTCAACCCCTATATAATCCCAGCCTCCCGCCGGAAAATTCCCTTCCAAACCTCTCTTCTCCGGCGACACCCTCCGTCCCAGTCATCCCCAGCCGGCCACCTCCAGCAGGATCCGGCGCCGTCTTCGCCGGCCTCCACAGACCCCGACGCCCCGAGACCAGCACCACCCGGCCACCCATTTCTACTCCGGTCGAGTTCCCGTCGAACCCGACTCCGGTGCCTTCCGCCGCCCTCCAGCGTCGGATCCGGCCGCCTAGACTCGTCGCCGACCACTCCCGTACCGGCGCCGCCTCCGTCCGTAACCCCAGCCCGACTCCGACGGACTCGGACATGATCCAGAACTCGAGTACAAGCTAGGACACGGCTTGGACACAGATCCAGGACACGGAGACTCGACTCGGACGCGTAATTAGGATCTTTTTGAGCCCTGTTCAGGTACTCATAACTTTCTCCTCGATGCCCCGATTTCTATTCCGTCAGTTGTATCGCGTAGCCTGTATGACCCCCTCGGTACCCGTGCAAACCGTTCGGTGCATCGCGACCTGTGGTGATCGCGAACCGCGATCCAAAAACAGGAAAAATAACGCCCTATTTTACCCCGGAACTGAGTACGCCCCGCCAAACGGTACGACTTGGTCGTACGCGGTCTTCATCGATACGTGCGCGTCGTTGATACGGACGTGTGGGATTTCGCAGAAGCTGATTCGGATGTGCGTGCACACTGAAATCAGTGCGTATCCGCGGACAACGTCCCGTATCCGACTTTTCTGTATTTCGCTGTAATTTAGTGTATACACGTCAGATCGAGACGAAACTTGTGCCATCGGACTCGTAGCAATACGCTGGTCCTGTGAGTCAAGTTTGGTTCGATTCTGAGAACGTTGGAAAAATTACGTGTCGTGGGCCCCACAGGCTCCACTTGACGGGCGATTTTGAGAACGGCTCATCGGAATCTAATTCTGGAAGTTCCGTTGGGTTTGTATCATCGTTCCTGACCTGTTGACACTAAGTTGGACTGATTTGGAGATCTTTGACCCTGACGCATTTTTCGGTACAAAGCGGCCCACATTTGGACCCCGATTTGACCCAAAAATGTCATTTTTGCCTTTGTGTCCAAACTGGACTTAAGGACATGCATTTCTAGCTATTTCATATGTTCTGAGACTGTTGGTAATGTTCATTTCACCTTTTGAAGGAGTATTTGCTGAACCCACGGATACAGGGATAGCTACTGGTATTCCAACCCCAGGCAAGTGTACCTTGCCAAATTATGTAGTTGTGATATTTATTTTCTTGCTTATTTATACTGTTGATTATGTTTAAACCTAGGACCATATGACCTACTTAGCGTCCGATTATAGTCGGGTGCCAACCCCGTACGCGGAGTTGTGTACGTCAATTAGAGATGGACATTCGTGACCCTTTACATTCTAGTACTTGTTGTATCAAGTACAATAACCTAGGACACTTGACACCAAACATATGACAGAATCTTCCTGAGATATTCGTGGTGATTCTGTATAGGATACAGGATGGACATAGACATTATATCTATTATGACTTGTTGCATTAGCTCTGATCTCACGTGACATGGACATGAGACGTTATGGACATGAGACGTGTGGTTACATTGGGTGGGGAGAGACACACAGGCTACAGACTGTTCTATATATATCTACTACTATTATGAGGTTGTAGACTCTCGAGCAGAGCTAGACCCATTACTTGTTATTACTGCTACCGGCTCCCCGACACATAGCTTGTAGCACTCTCAGCCTGAGTACTAGTGTTGCTCTTAGTTGCATTTCCACATAGATGGTTATGTAGTTACCCTGCTTATTTCATTTACTATTCCACTGCATTATATTGGCTTGTATTATTTGTACCTTGCTATGTCCCCTGAGGACCTGGATCCGGATGATGTCCCCAGGTTTAGCAGAAGAACATTATCCCGAGGTTTACGAGACATGAGCTGAAGCTGTACCAGAAGCTGTTGCTGAAGCTGAACCAAACTTAGAAGCAGAGGTGATGGCTGAAGACTTTTCTTGAGTTTATGTTGTTATACTCATCAGATACTTTATTTTGGACTCCTTTGTTCTGGTCTGATGAACCAATATTTTTTTAGATTTTTATCGGGTTGTTCTCCGACATACTTTGCTGAGACTGGACATTGATGTACTTTCTTTATTTGCTGTTGTTCTTATTATTTGTGTGTGGATGAGATTAGTTTAGACTTATTGTTGTAGACCTATATTTACAGCTTAAGTATGCCCCGATGGATCCATTAAATTGGGTTGTCCATCGGTGCGTGCTGCTGGCCTTGCCACGTGTCTAGTCCCTCGATATTTTGGGACTGGGGTGTGACATGATTTTTGTGGTGGCCCATGCAGGTCTACGACAAAATTGTTTGGTTTCAACTTAGGGACCGAACAAGCCTGTAAAAGGATAGGATAGGTGATAGGATCTCATCCATTTGTTGAATCGTTTTTGAAACTCTATATCGCATTCGAATTAAGTACTTGATTTGCATCCTGCTTTGATTCTTCTGAACGTTCTCATAAAGTTTATTTTGGATGCAGAAGGATGGATCCAAGAATTGAAGATGAAATTCCTTTGATTACACCACAAGATACTGTGGTTACCTATGGAAATGGAGTTACACCAGAGAACAGAGGACAATCCTCTCAAAGTGGACAAGCTGAGCAGCATAACTCAAGGTTCAGGCGTGACGACATCCCACCTCCGCCGCAGTTCACTCCGCAGATGCCTGTCTTTCCACCAGGGCAAGCAATGGACGGACAGCAAATATTCCAGATGTTTTACGCCATGATGCAAGCCCAACAGCAAGTTCAACAAGAGGCGCATCGTCAGGAGGCAGAGTACCTGAGAACCAGCCTAGTAAATGCATTGGAGCAGGCAAACCCGCAAGCTAGGCGACCAGCGACGGGATCTATCACTGATTTCCGTCAACTCAAGCCCCGTACCTTTTCGGGCAAGGAAGGACCAACTGAAGTGCATGAGTGGCTCACAAACACACAACATCAGTTGGAAGCAGCTGAACTTCCGCGGGAGAGATGGATGACTGCTGTCCGGATGCAACTAACGGACAATGCGCACCACTGGTGGCTAGCCGAAGAAAGAAGGCTCGGGCATGACCGAGTCACTTGGATCCAGACTCTTCCAAGAGATGTATATCCCAGCTGTTGCTCGGTCAGAACTTCGAGACAAGTTCAACCGACTCATCCAAGGCAATATGACGGTGGAGGAGTACAATGTCGAATTCATTCGCCTGAGTCGTTTTGCCTCTTCTCTAATTCCTACCGAAGAAGAGAAGGCGAAGAAGTTCTTTGACGGACTCAGGTTTGAGCTTCAGAGGTTGATTGGATCAGTTGCACCTACATCGTACACCGACGTCCTTGCTGCAGCACGACGCATGGAGCGCGTCACCAGGAGGGAGTCAAATCTGAAGCGGCCATTTACCTCAGTACCATCTAAGGCATCACAGGGGGATTCTGTAAAGAGACTCCAAAAGAATCTACCTCAGAGAGCAGCACCAAGAACCCTACCTACTTGTCATTTCTGTGGCAAGTTAGGTCACATTGAAAAGGAGTGCAGACGCAAATTGGGACTGTGCCTGGTTTGCGGATCCAACCAGCATCTATCCAGGGACTGCTCTGAATGCAGAGAGGGAGCACCACGACTAGCTTTACCTGCACCAAGGCCAGATTATCCAGCAGTGTGAGCACAGCACACAGGAGTTGGAGGGGTCAGACCACCAGCTCCAGGAGGATATCAGTAAAGACCACCATTGCCACCTCAGGCAGCACTATTCCAGCAGGCTCGTCAGCAGAGGGGTCCAGCTCAGGGACGAGGTCAGGCATTTGCATTGGCTGTTCAGGAAGAAGCTATTGCTGGAGAAGTTATAGCAGGTACTATTTTAGTAGCTTCATTACCTGCTGTAGCTTTATTTAATTCTGGAGCATCGCATTCATTCATAGCTGCTAGCTTCGTAGCCACCCATAGAGTAGCTACTGCACCCCTTCCGAAGACTAAGAGAATTCTTACGGGAGGTAGAATTATACCGGTTAGTGATATCTGTAGATCATGTTCGGTAGTAGTCTGTGGAAGAGAGATGCGAGCCCAATTTCTGATCTTTTTTATGTCTGACTATGATGTTGTACTTGGTATGGACTGGTTAAGTCAGTATCATGCGACTCTTGATTGTCGGCTTGGAAAGGTTATATTTAGACCACCTGGACATTCAGAGTTTGAGTTTCTTCGGGGAGAGCAGGGTGTTCAGCCAACTCTTAGGGTATTATCTGTAGAAGGGGAGTCAGGTTACCCAAGAGTTATATTAGAGTTTGTGGATGTATTTTTCGATGATCTTCCAGGTTTACCACCTGATCGGGAAATAGAATTCATAATAGACTTAACTCCAGGAGCAGAGCCTATCACTTCATCGGTATATCGGCTAGCACCTAAGGAGTTAGTGGAGTTGAAGAATCAAGTTGATGATCTTCTGGAGAAGGGTTTCATCCGGCCCAGTGTCTCGCCTTGGGGAGCACCCATACTTTTTGTACCAAAGAAGGATGGAACAGTTCGCCTGTGTATTAATTACAGAGCGTTAAACGCTGTGACCATTAAGAACCGGTATCCCTTGCCACGCATTGATGACTTATTTGATCAATTGAGTGGAGCTAGGGTATTCTCAAAGATTGACCTTAGATCCGGTTATCACCAGATTAGAGTGAGGAAGGAAGATATTCCGAAGACAGCATTCAGGACTAAGTATGGACACTATGAGTTCTTAGTAATGCCGTTTGGTTTAACCAACGCGCCTGCTGTGTTCATGAGCTTGATGAACCGAGTATTCCATCAATACTTGGATAAATTTGTGGTTGTATTTATTGATGACATTCTGGTATATTCCAAAAGCCACGAAGAGCACGAGGAGCATCTCAGAATCGTGCTAGAGACGTTGAGGCAGGAGAAGCTATATGCTAAGCTCAGTAAATGTGAGTTTTGTATGGATAAGGTGCCATTCCTAGGGCATATTATATCAGGAGAAGGACTGTCAGTTGATCCCGAGAAGGTTGCTGCCATTGAGACTTGGCCTACACCAACATCAGTTGCTGAGGTGAGGAGTTTTCTGGGACTTGCTGGATATTACAGAAGGTTCGTAGAAAATTTTTCAAGAATTACGGAGCCAATGACGAAGTTGACACGGAAGGATCAAGAGTTTGCATGGACAGAAGAATGTCAGAAGGCCTTTGAAGAATTAAAGAGACGTCTAACAACAGCACCAGTCTTGACTCTTCCTTCAGGGTCAGGCGGTTTCGTTGTTTATAGCGATGCGTCAGGTAGTGGCCTAGGATGTGTTTTGATGCAACATGGCAAAGTTATTGCTTATGCATCGAGACAGTTGAAGGTCCATGAGAAGAACTACCCAACGCATGATCTGGAGTTAGCTGCAGTAATATTTGTACTAAAGATTTGGAGGCACTATCTTTATGGAGAGAAGGTGGAAATCTTCACTGATCACAAAAGTCTGAAGTATGTATATACTCAGAAGGAGCTTAACATGAGGCAAAGACGCTAGCTTGAGTTGATGGTGGACTTTGATATAGATCTGCAGTACCATCCAGGGAAGGCAAATGTAGTAGCAGACGCACTCAGTAGGAAGCCTATGGCTTATTTCTTGACGATTTAGCCTGAGCTATTGAAAGATTTACAGGAGCTCCAGATAGAGGTTATTCTACCAGGACAGAGTGGCTTGCTGGCTAATTTGGAAGTGAAGTCATCACTTGTGGAAAGGATTAAAGAAGCTTTGCCTACTGATGCTAGATTTCGAAGACTCAAGGAGAAGACAGAAGCAGGCATGCAGACGGGACTTCGCATACATGAGGATGGGACATTAAGGTGCGGAGATCGCCTATATGTTCCAAATGGAGAATTGAGACAGGAGTTAATGACTGAAGCACATAGCTCCATGTACTCTGTTCATCCAGGAGGAACAAAGATGTACCGAGATCTAAGGCAGTATTATTGGTGGCATGGAATGAAGAGGGAGATTGCAAGATTTGTAGCTAAATGTTTAGTCTGCCAACAAGTGAAAGCAGAGCATCAGAGGACTGTAGGAATGTTGCAACCACTTCCCATACCAGAATGGAAGTGGGAACATATCACCATGGACTTCGTCACCGGATTCCCAAGGAGCCCCAGCGGAAAAGATGCAGTATGGGTTATCGTGGATCGACTCACTAAATTGGCACATTTCTTGCCGTTTAGAGTTGGACAATCCACAGAGGTAATAGCCGACATGTATATGCGATAAATTGTAAGATTGCATGGAGTGCCGATTAGTATTGTATCAGATCAAGATTCGAGATTTACATCTCATTTCTGGCGAAGTATGCAAGAGAGTCTTGGCACCAGACTCAAATTCAGCACTGCCTATCATCCACAGACAGATGGTCAATCAGAACGTACAATTCAGATCCTGGAGGATATGCTGAGATCATGTATGTTAGATTTTGGAGGGTCTTGGGAAGATCATTTGCATTTGGTGGAGTTCTCCTACAACAACAGTTATCAGGCAAGCATTAAGATGGCACCTTTCGAGGAGTTATATGGTAGGAAGTGCAGATCGCCGATATGCTGGAGTGACGTCGGAGAGCGTCAAATATTGGGTCCAGAGTTAGTAATGCAAACAGTGGAGAAGGTGAAACAAATCCAGAATCATCTTCGTGCAGCTCAGGACAGACAGAAGCATTGGGCTGATACACACCGACGTCCCCTGGAGTTCAAGGAAGGAGAACATGTATTCCTGAGAATTTTACCTACTCGAGGAACCATTCGCTTTGGGAGTAGAGGCAAGTTGAGTCCAAGATACATTGGGCCCTTTGATATTCTGGAGCGCATTGGTGAGGTGGCCTATCGTCTTGCATTACCTCCATCTTTAGAGGGAGTGCATGATGTATTCCATGTCTCACAGCTGAGAAGGTATGTGACTGACCCAAGTCACATAGTTGATCATTCTGAGATCGCAGTAGGCCCAAGCCTGAGATATGAAGAACAACCAGTGGGTATACTCGGCACCAGTGAGAAGACACTGCGAGGGCAGACAATTAAATTGGTTCGTGTGGCTTGGAAGCAGCACTCACCTGGTGAATCTACCTGCGAGAGGGAGGATATCATGCGCCAGCGATATCCCCAATTATTCGAGGATGCAGGTATAACCTAAGTAATTTTTTTGTAAACCCCTTAATTCTGTTCTTTAGTAGCTTAATTTTTAATTGCGAGGACGCAATTTTCTTAAGGGGGGTAGATTGTAATCACCTGAAAAATTTAGTATTTTTAAAATTAAATTTCCTGGAATTAATTAGCATTTTCTGTAATTTTTAAACCAATAAACTAAGGTAGTCTGTTTTAAAATGAATTTTTTAAAAGATATTATATAATATTAAAATAAGATGAAAATTATATTTTCTAGTGTAAAATTAAAAACCGGACATGGGGTAATTTTCCGGGAATTTATTGGATCCCGGATGAATTTTTAAAGCATAAAAAAAACTATTGTTTAATTTAACTAATTAATTAAACCAATTAAATAAACCGAACCAAGCCCTGAGACTAAACCGGACCGGACCGGCCGGTCTGACCAAACCGGACCGCTCAGCTAGCGGGTCGGATCCGGGTCAGACCCGACCCGCCAGTACCCGACCCGAACCGGTTGAAAACCCTAACCCCCAAATTCGAAAAGGTCCGACCCTTCCCCTGCCGGCGGCCGTTTCCGCCGCCGTGGCCGCCGGCGGACCCCCCGATTCGTCTCCCTCGACCCGGCCGACTGTTCCCCTTCGGATTCCGGTAACCTCCGGCCATCCCTCTCCCTTCAACCCCTATATAATCCCAGCCTCCCGCCGAAAAATCCCCTTCCAAACCTCTCTTCTCCGGCGACACCCTCCGTCCCAGTCATCCCCAGCCGGCCACCTCCAGCAGGATCCGGCGCCGTCTTCGCCGGCCTCCACAGACCCCGACGCCCCGAGACCAGCACCACCCGGCCAGCCATTTCCACTCCGGTCGAGTTCCCGCCGAACCCGACTCCGGTGCCTTCCGCCGCCCTCCAGCGTCGGATCCGGCCGCCTAGACTCGTCGCCGACCACTCCCGTACCGGCGCCGCCTCCGCCCGCAACCCCAGGCCGACTCCGGCGGACTCGGACACGATCCAGAACTCGAGTACAAGCTAGGACACGGCTTGGACACAGATCCAGGACACGGAGACTCGACTCGGACGCGTAATTAGGATCTTTTTGAGCCCTGTTCAGGTACTCATAACTTTCTCCTTGCTGTCCCGATTTCTATTTCGTCAGTTGTATCGCATAGCCTGTATGACCCCCTCGGTGCCCGTGCAAACCGCTCGGTGCATCGCGACCTGTGGTGATCGCGAACCGCGATCCAAAAACAGGAAAAATAACGCCCTGTTTCACCCCGGAACTGAGTACGCCCCGCCAAACGGGACGACTTGGTCGCACGCGGTCTTCACCGATACGTGCGCGTCGTTGATACGGACGTGTGAAATTTTGCAGAAGCTGATTCGGATGTGCGTGCACACCGGAATCAGTGCGTATCCGCGGACAACACCCCGTATCTGACTTTTCTGTATTTTGCTGTAATTTAGTGTATACACGTCAGATCGAGACAAAACTTGCGTCATCGGACTCGTAGCAATACGCTGGTCCTGTGAGTCAAGTTTGGTTCGATTCTGAGAACGTTGGAAAAATCGCGTGTCGTGGGCCCCACAGGCTCCACTTGACGGGCGATTTTGAGAACGGCTCATCGGAATCCAATTCTGGAAGTTTCGTTGGGTTTATATCATCGTTCCTGACCTGTTGACACTAAGTTGGACTGATTTGGAGACCTTTGACCCTGACGCATTTTTCGGTACAAAGCGGCCCACATTTGGACCCCGCTTTGACCCAGAAATGTCATTTTTGCCCTTGTGTCCAAACTGGACTTAAGGACAGGCGTTTCTAGCTATTTCATATGTTCTGAGACTGTTGGTAATGTTCATTTCAGCTTTTAGAGGAGTATTTGCTGAACCCACGGATACAGGGATAGCTACTGGTATTCCAACCCCAGGCAAGTGTACCTTGCCAAATTATGTAGTTGTGATATTTATTTCCTTGCTTATTTATACTGTTGATTATGTTTAAACCTAGGACCGTATGACCTACTTAGCGTCCGATTATAGTCGGGTGCCAACCCCGTACGCGGAGTTGTGTACGTCAATTAGATATGGACATTCGTGACCCTTTACATTCTAGTACTTGTTGTATCAAGTACAATAACCTAGGACACTTGACACCAAACATATGACAGAATCTTCCTGAGATATTCGTGGTGATTCTGTGTAGGATATATGATGGACATAGATATTATATCTATTATGATTTGTTGCATTAGCTCTGATCTCACATGACATGGACATGAGACATTATGGACATGAGACGTGTGGTTACATTGGGTGGGGAGAGACACACAGGCTACAGACTGTTCTATATATATCTACTACTATTATGAGGTTGTAGACTCTCGAGCAGAGCTAGACCCATTACTTGTTATTACTGCTACCGGCTCCCCGACACATAGCTTGTAGCACTCTCAGCCTGAGTACTAGTGTTGCTCTCAGTTGCATTTTCACATAGATGATTATGTAGTTACCCTGCTTATTTCATTTACTATTCCACTATATTATATTGGCTTGTATTATTTGTACCTTGCTATGTCCCCTGAGGACCTGGATCCGGATGATGTCCCCAGGTTTAGCAGAAGAACATTATCCCGAGGTTTATGAGACATGAGCTGAAGCTGTACCAGAAGCTGTTGCTGAAGCTGAACCAAACTTAGAAGCAGAGGTGATGGCTGAAGACTTTTCTTGAGTTTATGTTGTTGTACTCATCAGATACTTTATTTTGGACTCCTTTGTTCTGGTCTGATGAACCAGTGTTTTTTTAGATTTTTATCGGGTTGTTCCCCGACATACTTTGCTGAGACTGGACATTGATGTACTTTCTTTATTTGCTGTTGTTCTTATTATTTATGTGCGGATGAGATTAGTTTAGACTTATTGTTGTAGACCTATATTTACAGCTTAAGTATGCCCCGATGGATCCATTAAATTGGGTTGTCCATCGGTGCATGCTGCTGGCCTTGCCACGTGTCTAGTCCCTCGATATTTTGGGACTGGGGCGTGACACAGATGTCCCATCAAAAAGCTATTTCTTTTTGCACAGGGCTCGAGGCGTAACTCTGTGCAGGATTTTGTCGAGTCTGGGGAAAGCTAAGGCTGTAACAAATGTGCCAACATCCTATTCTTATGTTACGCCTAAAACAGGTTACTCTACGCTGGTTATCTATGAATCATCAGGTTTGCGCAGGACAGTTACCTACGTGGCTGGCATGATGCGTCATACGCAGGATAAGGAAGACTAAGGGCGGCGTAAAGGGGACAAGCTTCTACATAATTTAGTTTTTACGCCAATCAGGAAGTCATTTGGCCTTTACGCTAACTACGGTCAATTGGCTTCTACGCCAACAACGGTCAATTGGTTTTACGCCAACAAGGGTAAAGGATCTCTGTCGTAAAACTCTGGTTATTCAAACTTAGGATGAGGGTTCAGTCCTAGTATTTCAACCTTGGATTTCTATCGGTTCCTCAAGACTATGGTCAACACAATGGTCAATCTCTAACTAATCCTAGTAGTGTTTATACTACACTCAAGTCATACATAAATACGTCAAGGGATAAGGGTAAGTTAATCTATAGGTAGTGATGCTAGGGTTTATTTAGGAAATCAGGAAGGCTAGGGTTCACTAAGTAATATGGAAAAACTAGGGTTCATTAAGTAGTCTGAACTTAATGATATGTCAATGCCCTAGTTGTATTCTTAATAGGAATACTACCCTAAGTATCATCCTATCAACAGGTATTCCTATATTCTAGCAGGGGCTATACTAAAAGAATTATCAGGGAAGTACATGAATCAAGCAGGATGCAATTATGTAAGTAGGACGGACTGGAAGGAAGATAAGTCATAGTCAATTATGGATGAGATGTAAACCCCCTGATTTTTCAAAATTTTTAAAACTGGATTTTTCACAATTTTCTGGAATTTCCTGGGATTTTTCTGTAATTAAGAACAGGGTTTCAAATTATTAAGTGATTTTTAATTGCTATTAAATGGTATTAAAATATTATAAAAATAATATTTTTGGGTGTAAAATGAAAAACTGGACTTAGGGCAATTTTTCTGGAATTTATCGGACCCCAGACCTATTTTTAAATGCCTAAAAACTATTTATTTAATTAATTAATTATTTATTAATTAATTTACTGTTTTTTATTATTATTATTATTTATTATATACCCAGCCCGGCCCGCGGCCCGTTGGGCCGGCCCGGCCCAGCCCAAACCGGCCCAGACCCTGCCCAGCGGGTCGGGTCGGATCCGCCAGACCCGACCCGGACCCGCTAACCCGGTCCCCCTCTCCCCCTGTGCCCGAGTCTTCCGCCGCCCACCGCGCCGCATCCGCCGGCCCGCTCCGCCCGCTCGGCCACGCGCCGCCTTCCCCGCAACCGACCCCGGCCATCTCGGCCCCCCCAACCGCCGCGGCCTTTAAATCCTCCCCTCCCCCAGCCATCTGCTCCCCTCGACGAGCTCCGCAGCTGCACCGCCCCAGCCGACCACCGCCCGGACTCGCCGCCACCGACGCCGCCGGCCCTCCTCCTCCGCTGCCACCGCCGCAGGGCTCCGCCCCCTTCTCCTCCTTCCTCCCTCCTCTCGACGTCAGAAGCAGCAGCCGCAGCGGCCACGGCAGCGCTCCGGCCGCCCCGCGCCTCCCCGCGCCGTCAGCGCCGCGCCGCGCTGCCCCCGGCCGGCCTCCCCCGCCCTGAACCGCCGCTGAGCCGCCGGAGTCGGCTGGAATCCAAAACCCTAACCCTAATTTGGTTCCCGTGTCCGACACGAGTCGGACACGTGTCGGACACGATTCGATCCCGGTTTCCGGGTCCCCTTCAGGTGCGTGTAACTTTTTATTCGTAGCTCCGTTTTTGATTCTGCAAATTGCGTTGCGAGGCCTGTATGACCCTCTCGGTGTCCGGACAAACTGTTCGGGACATCGCGTCCTGTGGTGATCGTACACCGCGATCCAAAAACAGGAAAAACCAGACCCTGTTTCACCCCGGAACTGAGTACGCCCCGCCAAACGGGACGACTTGGTCGTGCGCGGTCTTCGCAGATACGTGCGCCTCATCGATACGGACGTGTAGGTTTTTGCGGAAGTCGATTCGGGGGTGCGTGCACCCCGGAATCAACGCGTATCCGCGGACATCGCCCCGTATCCGCCTTTTCTGTAATTCGACCTAACTTTGTGTACACATGTCGGATCGAAACGAAACTTGCGCCATCGGACTCGTAGCGATACGCTGGTCCTGTGGGTCAAGTTTGGTTCGATTCTGAGAACGTTGAAGAAATCGCGTGTCGTGGGCCCCACAGGCCCCGCTCGACGGGCGATTTTGTATTCGGCTCATCGGAATCCAATTCTGGAAGTTCCGTTGGGTTCGTATCATCGTTCCTGACCTGTTGACACTGAGTTTGGTGAATTTGGAGACCTTTGACCCTGACGCGTTTTTCGGTGCAAAGCGGGCCCACTTGGGGACCCCGTTTTGGCCCGAAGCTGCCGTTTCTGCCCTTGTCTCCAAATTGGACCCAAGGACAGGCGTTTCTAGCTGATTGATATTTTCTGGATCTGATGGTGATGTTTGTTACAGCAACCGGAGTACCGCCTGCAAATTCAGCTGAAGTAAGAACCTCAAACAGAGCCGGAACCACAGGCAAGTGTACCTTGCCAAATCCTGCAGCTTGCTACTTATTTTCCTTGACTTGTTTATACATTAGTGGGCAAGTAAAGCTTGCCAAATCTCAGTAATTCTTGACATAGTAGCTTACTTGATTTCATTAAATGTAACTTGTTCCAAACTGCTTAACCTAGGAAACGGGTGACGTGCTTAGTGTCCGATCATAGTCGGGTGCCAACTCCGTACGCGGAGTTGTGTAACGTCACATAGGCATGGTTATCGAGACCCGATAATGCTCATACTTGTCTTATCAAGTACTCCAGAACCCAGGACACTTGACACTATTCATGAGACAGAGTCTTCCTGAGACATTCAAGGTAATTCTGTATAGGTTACAGGACTTGACAGAGATACTTTATAGACATTATGACTTGTTGCATTAGCTATAATCCCGCTGACATGGACATGAGACGTTATGGTCATGATATGCATGATTACATTGGGGGAGAAGAGTCACACAGACTACAGGTTGATTTTTATATATTATGCCGGCGTCTTAGTCTCACTACGAGATAGACAACCACATGATATCACTGCTACCGGCTCCCCGACACAGAGCTTGTAGTAGTTTCAGCCTGAGTTCTAGTGCTGCTCTTATCTTGCATGTCACTTAGCTGGTTTACATATTTACCCTGCTGTTTCATTATTGCTGCTCTGCATATATGTTTGGCTCGTATTCTTCTGTACCTTGTTACGTCCCGCTGAGGACCTGGTTTTGTTCTCCAGTTATAGCAGAAGAGATCCATCCAGAGATACACCGCACAGGAGCACTTCCAGGAGCTGTACCAGGACCTGAGGACGAGATTGCACCAGAGGACTTCTCCTGAGCATTGGCCGTATGTAGTCAGTTATTTCTATTTCCAGTTGTTTATTTCCTGTCTATTTGTATCTGTTGTACCAGACATATTCTCGGATTGTTTCTCGAGGAATTTATTGAGATTTGACAGTTATTTCTATTGCATTACTCTATCTTTTAATCTGTGATTATCTGCTATGGATGAGAATAGAATAACCCGTGACTTGTAACAATTGCCCTAATTCCTGTTAGACTACAGCTTAAGCATTCCCTGATGGATCCATTAAAATTGGGTTGTCCATCGGTGCATGCTGCTGGCCATTGCGCACGTGCTCAGTCCCTCGTCATTTTGGGACTGGGGCGTGACATGGTTTTTGTGGTGGCCCATGCAGGTCTACGACTAATTTGTTCGGTTTCAACTCAGGGACCGAACATGCCTGCAAATAAGATAGGATAAGTTTAGGATCTCATCCACTTGCTTGAAAACGTTCTTGGTATCCATATCGACTTCGAATTTAATTCCTTGACTTGCATCCTGCCTTGATTCCTGTGCGCCTCTGATTGTTTATTTTGGTTGCAGGGTTATGGATTCACGAGGAAACGACGAGACTCCCATAACGTCACCACGAGTTGCTGAGGTAACCAACGAAGATGAAGTAACACCAGTAGATAAAGGACAGTCAGCTCAACAACATGCCCCGAGAATCCAGCAAGATGACATTCCACCAACGACGCCAGTTACTCCATCAATGCCCATAATTCCACCAGGGCAGACCATGGACGGACAGCAGATGTTTTCAATGGTCTATGCAATAATGCAAGCTCAACAAGAGGCTTTGAGTCGCAGCCTAATAACTGCATTGGAGCAGGCCAACCTACCAGCTCGACGGCCAACGACGGGCTCTATCGCCGACTTTCGCCAACTGAAGCCCCGTACATTCTCAGGCAAGGAAGAGCCCACTGAAGTTCATGAGTGGCTCACCAACACTCAACATCAATTAGAAGCAGCTGAGCTTCCAAAGGAACGTTGGATGACGGCCGTCAGAATGCAGTTGACGGACAATGCGCATCACTGGTGGCTATCCGAGGAGGCACGACTCGGACCAGACCAAGTCACTTGGAAAGAGTTCTCTAGACTCTTCCAGGAGATGTACATTCCAGCTATCGCTCGATCAGAACTTCGGGACAAGTTTAATCACCTCACTCAGGATACTAAGACGGTGGAAGAGTACAACGCTGAGTTCATTCGACTAAGTCGCTTCGCCCCAACATTGATCCCGACAGAAGAAGAGAAGGCTGAGAAATTCTTCGACGGACTGAACATTGAGCTACAGAAACTAATTGGATCCGTTGCACCTACTTCGTATTCGGACGTCCTTGCTGCAGCACGACGCATTGAGCGCGTCATCAGGAGAGAGACTAGTCTGAAACGGACTTCCACTTCAGCACCACAAGAAGAAGTTGCAAAAAGACCTCACGTACACAAGCCACCAGAAGCATCTCCACAGGCAATACCTGTTTGTCCATATTGTCGCAAGCGAGGCCATACTGAAGACAAGTGCAGACGAAAGAAGAGATTATGCATAGTCTGCGGATCCAGTCAGCATTTATTAAAGGAATGCCCTGAGCGTCGAGACAGAGCACCAAGGGTAAAACCACAAGCGTTACCAATACCGAGGCCATTCTCTCCAACATTGGAAGTACCGCAAACGGAAGTTCAAGAAGTCCTACCACCAGTTTCAGGAGGGTATCAGCCGAGGCCACCCTTGATACCCCAGGAACTGCTCTTCCAGCAGGCTCAACAGCAGAAGAATCAACTGCAAGGACGCGAGCAAGCTCTGACGATGATAGTGGAGAACGCGTAGACTCGTGGAATAGCTGATGCGCGTAAGTGATTCATAGTTATCTGTTTTAGTCTTGTTATAGCTCGTGCCTCTTGGTTCGTGACCTCAGCCCCAACCTAGTAATTTGCAACTTGTTAATGATAACCTGGTTTTCATAAAAGTTATATTTTTAACTAGATTTTCCTGGAAAGTGTAAACTTTCAATTTTTAGGGAAACGGTATTTCCCTGAAGTATCTTGTGATGTATTTTCAAACGATGTTTGCGACCACGTCATCTCTGTTGACCGGTTATTCTTTGATTGCGAGGACGCAATCCTCTTAAGGGGGGTAGATTATAAACCCCCTGATTTTTCAAAATTTTTAAAACTGGATTTTTCACAATTTTCTGGAATTTCCTGGGATTTTTCTGTAATTAAGAACAGGGTTTCAAATTATTAAGTGATTTTTAATTGCTATTAAATGGTATTAAAATATTATAAAAATAATATTTTTGGGTGTAAAATAAAAAACTGGACTTACGGCAATTTTTCTGGAATTTATCGGACCCCAGACCTATTTTTAAATGCCTAAAAACTATTTATTTAATTAATTAATTAATTATTAATTAATTTACTGTTTTTTATTATTATTATTATTTATTATATACCCAGCCCAGCCCGCGGCCCGTTGGGCCGGCCCGGCCCAGCCCAAACCGGCCCAGATCCTGCCCAGCGGGTCGGGTCGGATCCGCCAGACCCGACCCGGACCCGCTAACCCGGTCCCTCTCTCCTCCTGTGCCCGAGTCTTCCGCCGCCCACCGCGCCGCATCCGTCGGCCCGCTCCGCCCGCTCGGCCATGCGCCGCCTTCCCCGCAACCGACCCCGGCCATCTCGGCCCCCCCAACCGCCGCGGCCTTTAAATCCTCCCCTCCCCCAGCCATCTGCTCCCCTCGACGAGCTCCGCAGCTGCGCCGCCCCAGCCGACCACCGCCCGGACTCGCCGCCACCGACGCCGCCGACCCTCCTCCTCCGCTGCCACCGCCGCAGGGCTCCGCCCCCTTCTCCTCCTTCCTCCCTCCTCTCGACGTCAGAAGCAGCAGACGCAGCGGCCACGGCAGCGCTCCGGCCGCCCCGCGCCTCCCCGCGCCGTCAGCGCCGCGCCGCGCTGCCCCCGGCCGGCCTCCCCCGCCCTGAACCGCTGCTGAGCCGCCGGAGTCGGCTGGAATCCAAAACCCTAACCCTAATTTGGTTCCCGTGTCCGACACGAGTCGGACACGTGTCGGACACGATTCGACCCCGGTTTCCGGGTCCCCTTCAGGTGCGTGTAACTTTTTATTCGTAGCTCCGTTTTCGATTCTGCAAATTGCGTTGCGAAGCCTGTATGACCCTCTCGGTGTCCGGACAAACTGTTCGGGACATCGCGTCCTGTGGTGATCGTACACCGCGATCCAAAAACAGGAAAAATTAGACCCTGTTTCACCCCGGAACTGAGTACGCCCCGCCAAACGGGACGACTTGGTCGTGCACGGTCTTCACAGATACGTGCGCCTCGTCGATACGGACGTGTAGCTTTTCACGGAAGTCGATTCGGGGGTGCGTGCACCCCGGAATCAACGCGTATCCGCGGACATCGCCCCGTATCCGCCTTTTCTGCAATTCGACCTAACTTTGTGTACACATGTCGGATCGAAACAAAACTTGTGCCATCGGACTCGTAGTGATACGCTGGTCCTGTGGATCAAGTTTGGTTCGATTCTGAGAACGTTGACGAAATCGCGTGTCGTGGGCCCCACAGGCCCCGCTCGACGGGCGATTTTGTATTCGGCTCATCGGAATCCAATTCTGGAAGTTCCGTTGGGTTCGTATCATCGTTCCTGACCTGTTGACACTGAGTTTGGTGAATTTGGAGACCTTTGACCCTGACGTGTTTTTCGGTGCAAAGCGGGCCCACTTGGGGACCCCGTTTTGGTCCGAAACTGCCGTTTCTGCCCTTGTCTCCAAATTGGACCCAAGGACAGGCATTTTTAGCTGATTGATATTTTTTGAATCTGATGGTGATGTTTGTTACAGCAACCGGAGTACCGCCTGCAAACCCAGCTGAAGTCAGAACCTTAAACAGAGCCGGAACCACAGGCAAGTGTACCTTGCCAAATCCTGCAGCTTGCTACTTATTTTCCTTGACTTGTTTATACATTAGTGGGCAAGTAAAGCTTGCCAAATCTCAGTAATTCTTGACATAGTAGCTTACTTGATTTCATTAAATGTAACTTGTTCCAAACTGCTTAACCTAGGAAACGGGTGACGTGCTTAGTGTCCGATCATAGTCGGGTGCCAACTCCGTACGCGGAGTTGTGTAACGTCACATAGGCATGGTTATCGAGACCCGATAATGCTCGTACTTGTCTTATCAAGTACTCCAGAACCCAGGACACTTGACACTATTCATGAGACAGAGTCTTCCTGAGACATTCAAGGTAATTCTGTATAGGTTACAGGACTTGACAGAGATACTTTATAGACATTATGACTTGTTGCATTAGCTATAATCCCGCTGACATGGACATGAGACGTTATGGTCATGATATGCGTGATTACATTGGGGGGGGAAGAGTCACACAGACTACAGGTTGATTTTTATATATTATGCCGGCGTCTTAGTCTCACTATGAGATAGACAACCACATGATATCACTGCTACCGGCTCCCCGACACAGAGCTTGTAGTAGTTTCAGCCTGAGTTCTAGTGCTGCTCTTATCTTGCATGTCACTTAGCTGGTTTACATATTTACCCTGCTGTTTCATTATTGCTGCTCTGCATATATGTTTGGCTCGTATTCTTCTGTACCTTGTTACGTCCCGCTGAGGACCTGGTTTTGTTCTCCAGTTATAGCAGAAGAGATCCATCCAGAGATACACCGCACAGGAGCACTTCCAGGAGCTGTACCAGGACCTGAGGACGAGATTGCACCAGAGGACTTCTCCTGAGCATTGGCCGTATGTAGTCAGTTATTTCTATTTCCAGTTGTTTATTTCCTGTCTATTTGTATCTGTTGTACCAGACATATTCTCGGATTGTTTCTCGAGGAATTTATTGAGATTTGACAGTTATTTCTATTGTATTACTCTGTCTTTTAATCTGTGATTATCTGCTGTGGATGAGAATAGAATAACCCGTGACTTGTAACAATTGTCCTAATTCCTGTTAGACTACAGCTTAAGCATTCCCTGATGGATCCATTAAAATTGGGTTGTCCATCGGTGCATGCTGCTGGCCATTGCGCACGTGCTCAGTCCCTCGTTATTTTGGGACTGGGGCGTGACATGAGATCCTATATTTTAATCCTAGGTGCAGGCTTGCTCGGTACAGTAACGTAACCGAGACAATATGCTCTGACCTGCATGGGCCACCCCTAAAAACATGTCACGCCCCAGTCCCAAAATACGTAGGACCAGGATACGTAACTATGCCAGCCGCCCGTATATATGGCAACTCCAATATATGGAAACCATATATACGTGCGTACGCTGTATATGAACAATAAATTCACAAGTGGTAAAACTAATCATAAGTCACAGGGTAATATCTAAATCTCATCCACAGAAATCAAATAAACATGAATAACCCATAACTAGGTAACTAGAACTCAAAATAAAGTACCTAAAGAATGACAGTCGGATGGAAACAAATCCACTGCCGAAATAGAATATAGAAGGAACCAGATACACACCATATAAGAACAACATCTGACAATCACGAGGCTCGAAGAGAAGACCTCATCGTAATATAAGTAGCCTGTCCGGATCTGTGCTCCTGTGAATACTCAAGAAACATATACACCTGGCAGGGGACCAGGTCCTCAGAGGGACATAGCAAGATACAGAAAAATAACGTGCCATAATGTAAATACTGAATAAATAAATGGGGTGTGCTAACCATCTAAGTGAATGCAATTTAAAGACCTTGTAGTACGCATGGGAATGTGTCGGCTAGACATATGCTAACGTAATTCACCAATCGTCATGACTGGCTAGTATATATGTCATATGCCCCCTGACGCAAGGGCACTCCGCAATCGTCCATCCCTGCAGAGCATGGACGAAGGATAAAACAGGCATCCACGGGAATATATAAGGAGGGGGTGTCCCATACGCCTACTAAGTGTCTTTCCCGTCCAATATAGATGTACAAGTCGTAAAAACGACGTGGACACCTCCTACTATGATGCAAGTCTCAATAAAATAAACAACTGAGCTAAATACCACTGTCACGATCCGTACCCGGAAAATTGGGCATGAGTCGTGGGTACGTCCAGCCTACGCCGCAGCATCGGCGGTAGAACGCTGTCTAGGTCAACTATCTAAATAATAATCTCACACAAAAATTGGCCATGACCTCTCCAAAAAGGAGGGCAACCACACAATCAATATATAAACCTGTCAAGATCTCAACTCCAAACGGAGGAGCAATATCAAATGA
Source organism: Iris macrosiphon (assembly GCA_036927795.1). Lineage (NCBI taxonomy): Eukaryota > Viridiplantae > Streptophyta > Magnoliopsida > Asparagales > Iridaceae > Iris > Iris macrosiphon. Next base: position 180,695,827 of record JAYESA010000002.1, on the reverse strand, counting down.
TAATCACAATATACTCAATCACGAATCTAAGCACGATAAGATAACACAGAGAGTCTAACAACTAAAAAGTCTAACCATCACCAACTACCAACAACCACAACATCCATAATAATAATACATCATCCAAAATAATATACAATACAAGGTCTCAATCCAAAACCGGAGACAAATCCGGTACTAAAAGCTAATAAAACAATAACAAGATCCTAGTGATCCCGGCTACCAATCCGGAAATCACTCCTAAACTAGAGGGTCCCTGTCTGCACCATCGACAGGCTCAGGTCCATAAAACGTCGGACACCACTCCTCCGGATACTCTGGAAAAAATATGTCCAGTCAGGACTGGAGCAAGTACATCTCTAACAGCAGTTCCATTTAAATGATAAAAACTATAAAACAGTTATAGCAAGTAGCAAGAAGAATAAAGCAAGTATGAAACAAGAAAATATGTATAACTGGTGCATAAAGGTAAAGATGCATGGATATCAGAGCAAGATGGTAATAACTGCAAGATACAGGAAATCTAAGCTAAGATCAAGTCCGTGCACATGAACGTGTAGTGAGTCCAGTATGAAAAACATGTAGTGAGTCAAGTCCAGAAACATGTAAGTGAGACAAGTCAAGAAATGCATGAGAGTCCAGACTATAAAGAATGAACTCGGTGTCTTTGAAATACTTGTTTCGACATGTAAACGGCTAGGGGTAAGTACGGCTCACCGCGCACTGGGTGCGCGGCTGCTATCATTCCAGATTAGACCAGAGGGAGTGATTTCTGATGATGCCAGATAGGAATGTTTACATGTCTACTCGAGTATTTCCCCGCCCTGACTAATACAAGTGGATCCAAGACCCGACACGCAAATCAAGATGAGTCCAGCCTAAACATGAATGATGTCTGTAGTGATGCCTGTAGGTGATGCCAGTAGTGATTCCAGAATAGAGGCCAGAAATATGAAATGTACGTGTCGCAAGTAAATAAATCCAAAAATACCAGTCAGTGTCCCGTGTTGTGCCAGAATAATCAGATGATACTATACTAGAAGCTGAATCATAATAATCATCAGATAATAAAAACTATCAGAGAATGTACTCGCCTGACGTCCTGAGCAACTGGCGATCCGAACCGGTGTCGCAAGGACCTAATGCGAAAAGCAAGGTTAAACAGGGTTCTAATAAATTAAACAGATATAAAATAACTAAAAATAGGCTTCTAGGGTCGTTCTAGGTCAAACGGGTCAAACCGGTAAAATCTGGGTTAAAAAGTCAACTCTTGGTCCAAAAAGTCAACTCTGGGTCAAAACTAGATCAAAAGTTGACTTTGGCGGTCAACTGAGTCAACTACGGTCAAGTCTGGGTCAAACTAGGGTGCTCCTGAAATTCTAGGTCAAACCGAGGTCATTAAGCTAGAAAACTCACAAACTCGCCTCCTTGAGATACCGGGATACCCTCGGTATCCGATACCTCAACCTAGGCTACACACCCCGCCTAAACCGCTAAAACCTATGCTAGCACGCGTAAATATATACACATAAGCATATAAAAATTACCCCAAGACATTTCCTAGGCTAATGCTCAAAAACCCCGCCCGAAACCCAATACCTTGGTTATCTTAAGGTATTGAGACACCTCTCTAAACTCAACCCGACTACCCCTCTAGCTAGCTAACTATGCATAAACATATATGTCTAGCTATAATCTAGGCTAAAATATAGATATCTAATACATATGGACATATACCTATATAGATATACCCAATACCTTACCTTACCTTACCTTACATATCTATATATCTAGCTATAATATATCTAGTTATATGTATTTATATATCTATACCCCAAGACATACACGTGTTGCTCACACTGATGGCCAGTCGCGCATGAGGCACGCGTCCCTACATGTACTCACTCTGTGACGTATAATGATACGTGTCAAGGCCTGAGAAGTTATATCAATAACTTCACAACTTTAGGTGGGTCTACTAGACACTAGGTCAGACACAAGTCCTAACGTCAACGCCATCGTTGACTGCACCCGAGTTTTCTCGGATGCGCACATTTATATGATTTAAAAATAAATAAACATGTAACTAGCAATAACTGAATTTAAACAGTACAACAAGGCAAGGTATACTTGCCTGGCAAGAGAGCTGCAAAATATAACGTCCAGATGTCATGTGCCAAAAGTCAGAAACTATGGCCTCAGGATAAATGTCTCCGGATGCTGAAATAAACATCACTAACAGTCTCAGAAAATATCAAATAGCTAGAAATGCCTGTCCTTAAGTCCAATTTGGACACAGGGGCAAAAATGACAGTTTCTGGTCAAAGCGGGATCCACATGTGGGCCGCTTTGCACCGAAATATGTGTCAGGGTCAAAGGTCTCCAAATTCGCCAAACTTAGTGTCAACAAGTCCAGAACGATGATACGAACCCAACGGAACTCCCAGAATTGGATTCCGATGAGCCGGTCACAAAATCGTCCGTCAAGTGGAGCTTGTGGGCCCACGATACGGGATTTTGCCAACGTTCTCAGAATCGAACCAAACTTGGATCACAGGACCAGCGTATTGCTACGAGTCCGATGGCGTAAGTTTCGTCTCGATCCGACGTGTGTACACAAAGTTGCAGCGTGTTCCAGAACAGGCGGATACGGGACGTTGTCGGCGGATACGCGTTGATTCCGGTGTGCACGCACATCCAAATCAACTTCTGCGAAATCCTGCACGTCCGTATCAGCGGCACGCACGTTTTGGTAAAGACCACGTGCGATCAAGTCATCCCGTTTGGCGGGGCGTACTCAGTTCTGGGGTGAATCGGGTCGTTGTTTTTCCTGTTTTTGGATCGCGGTTCGCGATCGCCACAGGACGCGATGCTCCGAGCAGTTTGCACGGGCACTGAGGGGGTCACACAGCCTACGCGATGCAACTGACGGAATTGAAAAACAGAGCTACGAGGTGAGAGAAAAATATACCTGAACAGGGCTCCGTGGAAACTGAATTTTCCTGTGTCCGGTCACTGCGCTGTGTCCTGGTCGCTGTGTCCGGGCTCCGTCGTGTCCTGGGTTCTGTCGTGTCTTGGTCAGAGTCTAGCGGAGGATCGTCGGGACTCTGCACAGGCCGGTCGGGGTTGCGGTGTCGAGCCAGGGTGGCTGTGCACTGGGGGTCAGGTGGCGCGGAGCTGGCCGGTTGGGGGTTGTTGATGATGGTGCTGGTGGTGGAGGGTGGCGAGTAGCGGAGGGGGTGGAGGTCGTCGGGAAGGGCGGGCGGTGGAGCAGGGAGAGTCGGGGAAGGAGATGGTGGCGGTGGTGGTGCCGCTCCGGCCATGGGGAGGCCGAGCAGGGCGGACGAGGTAGAGGGGAAGTGGAGGAGGAGGAAGGGGGTGGCTGAGGAGAGAGGGAGCGGGGAGGAGGAGGAGGAACTGGGGAGGAGGAGCTGGGGAGGAACTGGGAGAGGGGAGGCGGAGGCGGAGCCAGCGGGGAGGTGGTCGGCGGGGTCGTGGGGGTCCGACGAGCGGGAAAGGAGGGAGGAGAGGTGGCTGTGGAGGCGCGGAGGGCGGGCTCTCGTCGGCTGAGGGGGAGCTCGGGGAGTGGCGGTGGAAGGTGGAGAAAGGAGGAGGAGAGAGGAAGCTGGTGGTGGAGGATGGTGGTGGCGGCTGAGAGAGGGGAGGAGGAGGAGGTCGTGAAGGAGAAGAGGAGGAGGAGGAGAATAGGAGGAGGAGGAGATCGGGTCAGCGGGGGAAAGGCTCGCCGCGGCGGAGGGGTCGGCGGAGCGGCTCCGGCGGCGGGGTGGGGGGGGGGGGGCTCGCCGCTCCGACCGGGGGGGGGCGGCGGCTGCGGGCTGGGGGGTAGAGTTAGGGTTTTGAATTTATTTTTATTTTTATTTTTCTTTTATTTTCTTTTCTTTTATAGAAAAGTATATTAATATTTTAAGAAAATATCTAAGATATTTACGGGATATTTGTAGGATATTTTTAGGATATTTCCGAGATATTTCCGGGATCTTTTCGGGTGGGTCCCGACTCCAAATGGACGGTGCAGGTTCACCGGACAATAAGGGGGTGACACCTCGCACTGAAATTTGCAAGAAAGTCCCTGTAATTTCATAAATTGCGTAAAGTCATAGTTTTGGGAAATTGCGCAATTACAAAATTGTTTGGGAAAACACCTGATTCCGAAAAATACTAAAATTTACAGAATTGAAGGAAAAAGTTGTGCGTGGGTCCCGAGGGGGTGGGGGTGAGTCTTGGCAGGGACTGGGCCTGGTTTTGGGGTGATACGGGCCATCGTATTTAATTAATTAATAAATACTACGCACGGTGTTCTCTAATTATTTAGAGGCAGGTAGGGCCATAATTTTTCTTCCGTGTCAATACAATAAATATAGTATACTCAGTGTAGAAAAATAACATATTTTTGTCTGGGCAAAATGGGTGCTTGCTGGGTCTCAAATCTCTATTGGAACAGGGATGGGTACAGATCTGAGAATTAAAATAGGAATTAAATACGGACGTTTGTAACGATATTTGTGCGTCTCATACGAGGCTCAAAACTGAGTATCTGGGAGTTGCACAAAGTGCAGGATAGTAGACTGACATGTCTAGGAGAGGTATGCGAATTTTGTCCGGGATTAACAGTCAAGGTAAAGCTCCAAATAATTAGGTGATGGACAGGTGCACAAGTCAATAGGATATGTAAGCAAAATAAATTAAAATATTGCAACAAATCCTAAATTGTGAAAAATATTCCTAAAATACTGGAATCTGGTCGAGGGGGTTTACAATGAGACAGAGTGGGATTATCCCATGATAATTTATGCCGTTTATTTGTGGCGAATGATTCTTTAAGAACATTATTTTCTTTCTTATCTTCCCCTAACGGCGGGAATTTAGTCTCATCAAAATGACAGTCTACGAATCTAACAGTAAAAATATCACCAGTTAAATGTTCCAAATATCTAATGATTGGGGGTGAATCAAAACCAAACGTGCTCATAGATAGCAGGTCGCAGGCCGCCTTCGAATCGTCTTGCACGACTCGCCGCATCAGGTAGGTAGGAACTTGCAAATTTGGCGAGCCGATTAAATTCAGCGGAGTACTGCTTCACTGTCATATTGCCTTGCCTAAGTTGCACGAACTCGTTCTCCTTTTGCCGACGTACGGGAGGGGGTACGAACTCCTCTTCGAACGCGCTACGGAAGGTAGCCCACCGGATCATCTCCTCTTTATCGCCTGCGGAGAAAGATCTTCGATGTTGTGAGCACCCTGATTTTTATATAGAATTAGTTCGATAATTAATAAAAAAAATATTTTCATATTTATTCGATAATTTAATTGAACTTTGGAAACCAACCACCATGGTTTTAAGATCTTGAGTGCAACACTAGCCTTTTCCTTCCAACCAACCTAGCATTCTCTACTTAGACGAGTCAAATTAGACTCCTGTCATGACTGTCCCTCACAAATTCGCAATCCCATGACTTCTTTTGGTCGCACAATTTTTACGACATAATTACGAGAAAACGATGATTAATTAACCCTTTTGTCGTGGCGTACGATTTTAACACGCCACCCCAACCCATTGCTTCCAATTAAATCCATGCTATGAGCCTAACTGGTCCTATTACGCACATGATGCTCGAGTTGCGTTATCCGAACCCCCTACATGCTCCCAATATAATATTATATAAAAATATAATTTATGAATTTATTTAATTAATTTAATATTCATTCATAATTAGTAAATATTATTGGAATTGATATAAATTTGGTTGTAAATTAATTTTTGAAGGAAATATAAATTTCTAGAATTTTTTCCAAGAACCTAACTATTTTTGGAAATTTTCTACATAATATATATATATATATATAAACCCTAACCCTAAACTACACCACCATCACCCACGCCGAACCACCGTCGTAGTGTCGGAGCCGCCGACAACCCGCAGCGCCGCACGCAACGCGCACAGGCAGCAGCAACAACCGTGCGGTCGACCGCGCGCACGCACACAACAGCAACACCGTGCGCCCCCCTTCGCGTGGAGGTTCCACCCTCCTCGCTCATCCATTTCGTGCCCTATCTTCGCTGATATGTTCATAACCTAACCCCTAGGGATCCCTTCAAGTGAAACAAATTTAGGCACCAGGATTTGATCAAAAAATCGACCGAAAGTTGGTCGAAAAACTGTTCAAAACTAATTCAGAAATTCAGTCCAAGTACCCCTGTTCATGTCCAATTTTCTACCAACTCGTTTATTATTTTCAAAATATAATTGAAAGAACTTCACAATATAACCAAGATTTTTACTGTTCTTTTAGTTTTTATTAGTTTGCTATAATGGTTAAATTATTCTGATTCCAAAACGACTAAAAACTTATTTTTTAAAACACAAAAAATCTTCGATACGGGGTGCGTTCCGCCGAACAAGGTTGCGTCGTCATGTGCGGATTATAATGAATGGTACAAACGTGAACGCGAACGTGTGGGCTTTCGCGGAACTTGATTTGGGCGTGTGTGCACGCTGGAATCAACGAGTATCCGTCAAAAAATACCGTATCGGCCTATTATGACACCTCGCCATAACTTTGTGTGTACTCGTCGATTCGCAACAAAATTTATGCCATTGGATTCGTAGCGTTATTCTGGTCCTGTGACCCAAGTTTGGTTCAAATATGAGAACATTGACGAAATACCGTTTCGTGGGCCCTACGGTTCCATATGATGGGCAATTTCGTGATCGGCTCATCGAAATCCAGTTCTGGACGTTCCATTAGGTTTGTATCATCGTTCTAGACTCATAGACACTAAGTTTGACGAATTTGGAGAATTTTGTCCCTGGCACGTTTCCTGGTGCGAAGTGGGCCACAAGTGGACCCCACTTTGACCCAAAACTGTCAATTTTGTCCCTGTGTCCAAATTGGACTTATGGGTAGTCAATTCTAGCTATTTCAAGTATTCTGAGAACATTGGTGATGTTTGTTTCAGCATCCGGAGGTGTACGTGCAGATTTTATGTCACTACCATATTTCAGAATAGGGGTATTTTTGTCATTTTATATATTATAGTTATTGTGTGTATTTATTTAAATAATTGCATGATGTGTGCATAGATATATATTATATTGTATAGTGTTCATTAATGTTTGAGTTAGTAGACTAGACCTATAAGCCCACTAGATGGAGCCCTGACCGAAATATAGTGTTATGGATTTAATTTATAATTTTTGGGATTAATTATTTAGGGTTATAATTAATTATTGTGATTTTATTTAATTGTTGCGCCTTACCGTTGCTTCGATATTTGGAGCGCTATCCTAGCCTTTGCCTTCCAACAAATTTCACAACCTTGTCCTAGATATGCCCGCCTTCCATTCTGACCTTTGTGTAACTTATAATTATGCTCTGTTGTGCTTCATTTTAGCCGCACAATTTTTGTCGCAGACGTTTATTTTTAATTCCGAATAAAATCTACCTTTGTATCCTTGTGCGTTCCAATCAAAATTGGAGACACAATCTTGACCCATTTTGTGCAACACAAATTATGACAATATTCTACTATGAGTCTTCTATGTCCATGACACTTGTGTCCCGCCTAATTTTAATTCCATGTACTTCTAATTAATTTTAGAAACCTATTTCATTTATTTTAATTAAATAAAACCATAAACCCAACTTTGTATAATTTTCCAATTGTTGGGCACTTTTATGCAAAAGTGCATTGAGGTGTCCACCCCGTTGGACACGACACGTAAATAAACCCATTTCTCCTTCATGTATATTTTTTTTCCATAATTTTTAGGAGTGTGTAACCCTCAACATCAATCCACTTTTGAACCAATGGAATCCTAGCCTTCCATTTTGAATCCATTTTAAATCCTAACCATTGAAATATCTCCATGACAAGGCCCAATCCCAAGAGGGGTTGACCAAGCCCTAATTCTAGGTCAACCCAATGCATTGTACATATATAAATATCCTCTTTTACTTTTTCCTCTTCTCTTTTCTTTTCAACCCAAAACCCAAGCTTCCCAGCCGACTCCTGTTCATTCATCTCCTTCCTCCATCCCTTCCCTTCAGCCCAGCCGACCGGAGACCCGAACCCCCCGTCGGCCTCGCCTCGATCCAGACCTCGCCGACCAACCGAGCAGCACCGAGCATCCTCCCCCTCCGATTACACTCGACCAGAATCCTGCTGCCATCCCCGCAGTCCCTCGTCGACCTCACCTCTCATCTCCCCTCTTCCTCCACCCCGAGCCACCGGGACCCATCAACCTATCCCGAAGCCGGAGTCGACCGGACCACTCGACCCGCTGAACCTCCTCCCGCTGAACAACCGTCGGCCTCTCCTCCTGAACCAGCAGCAACGGCTAACACCGACTTCCCTGCTCACCACCCCCTCTCCGCCGGAGCCGACTACACCTCGTCTGAATGTTCCTCCTTCGACTCGACAACAGACCACCGAGACCCGCCTGAGCACAGTCGACTACCCCACCTCCCATCGACCACATCGCCGAGCAACGTCACGACCTCGACTATTGACCCGCTGGACGTCCTCACCCCGACACCTTCCTCGACGCCGGACCACCCTCGTCCATCCCCGTCTCCTCTCATCATCATCACTATTATCACCATCATCTTCACAAGATCATCACTATTACCTTTATCATCGTCATCATTGTCGTTATTATCACCTTCATCGCCGTCATCGTCGTCGTCATCACCATCGTCATCGTCAACATCGTGGACATCGTCGTCGTCGTCGTCATCGTCGTCGTCGATCCCGTACGTGCCCGCCAAGGTTCGTACCTGTCCCCTCCTCCGTAATTTTTATGTACGTATGTGTATGTATGTATTAGTATAGGTATTTAGTATATATTAGTATGTATATAATTGGTATAGTACATGCTTGACATGTATATATATATATATATATATATATATATATATATATATATATATATATATATATATATATATATATATATATATATATATAGTACGTGAATTCAATTAGTGTATATACAATATATATATATATATATATATATTGTATATGTATTTAGTGTACATATATAATAAGTATTATTATTATATGCTAATTGAATAATATGTATATTATATATGTACTAGGTGACCCGAGCGTAATTACGGATACCCCGTAGTTACATTGACCTGTGACCATGTGATATGTTAGCAGACTGTCATATGCATACTGACGTACTGGCGAGACCCGTATCATTTTGACTGTCTGTCTTGCACAGCAATTACAGATGCGACACCCGTGCAATTAGACACACGCTTGACCCTAGTTGACCAGTGTCATACCTAGCGTAGCCCCTGAGTTCAATGTATTTATGATTGTGTGTATGTTAGTGTGATGTTTGATACAATATTGTATTATTTAATGATGTCTATAGGACTGTTGGATTTTCAGACAAGACCTCGAAAACCGGACATTATTATTGCCAGCTAAGGACCACAGGCGAGTACATTCTCTGACAATTTTTATTATGTTGATTATCTCTATAATTCTAGTTGTATGGCGTACATTATTCTGACACTGTTGTATACACGAGTTGGCATCATCGAGACCTGTCACGAGGAGTCGTGATTGGGATCCATCGTGCTAGCTGGGGGAAACAGGGAAATATTAGTAGCTTGTGTGATCATACCCAACTTTACATGAATCATAGCTCACTCACACCTCACGTCGGTGCAGCCTGACCATTACATGCCTCATAGCCTGTTATGTATGATTAGCCTGACTATTGCTCGCATCATAGCTATCCAGATGGTTAGCCTGACCTTACATGAATTATAGCTAGTCATACATAACAAGCCTGATCAGTCCCAAGCCGATCACATGATATGCTGATGTTTCACACACTTAGTTAGATGTTCTTGACATGTATCCCTAGTATATTGATCTAGCATCTCTATATGTTCTAGTTATTGTTCTAGCATCCACTAATATTCCAGTTCATAGTTCTAGTATACACTTGTATTTCTATTCATTGCTAGATGTACCATTGATGATGATATGCTCCAGTATTTCTATTACCAGTATCTCATTAGTTCAGTATTGTTTATTGCCAGTATTTATATCCATCTTGTATTTCTTTACACTGTATTATAGTTTTTGTCAATATACATGGAACTGCTGTTAGTGCTTGTACTTCGCTCCAATCTTGACTGGATATTTTTTCCAGACTACGACTTAGAGGACTTGTTTCCAGCATACTTGGAGATATGGATGTTATTGATTGCAGGTTAGACTATTTATTGTTGTTTAGACTTGTCTTGTATTTCATTTATTTTTTTCGATATCTCATCGTGCTTTAGTCCTGTGATTGAGTATTTTCATATTATATTATGATATCCGTGTCTCCTTATGGAGTTGGATATTCATGTGAGATTGATTAGCTAGTATTGTGACCTAGACAACGTTCTACCGTCGATGCTGCGGCATAAGCTGGACGTACCCACGTACTCGTGCCCCAAATTCTGGGTGTGGGTCGTGACATTTTACTTTTCTAGGAGCAGTTGATGGATTTCATAACCCAGACAAGTGTACCTTCCCAAACCTCTAGAGATCCTGATATATTATTTTCTTGTGTTCTTTCTATATATATACTTATGTGATATACCTGTTCAACCTAGGACCGTGAGATGTTGCTTAGCGTCTGAACAAGATTCAGGTATCGACGCCGTACGCGGAGTCGTGTGACGTCACTTAGAGAGTTGATTCCACGATCCTATATTTTTACGTGCTTGATTTACTAAGTACGCCATACCGTAGGACACTTGATACTATTTTATGTGACATAATCTTTCTTGAGTTATTCATGGTGATTCTATATAGGCTTACAAGATTCGTGATATGAGACTTGCATATTATATGAATATTATTATGACTCGTTGTACTAGCTAGAGGTCATGATCTTGCATGTTATGGATATGAGACGTCGTGAACATGAGACATGAGGTTACATTGGGTAGGGAGAGACATACATGCTACAGGCTGATTATTTATATCTATACTATACTACTGGAGGTGCCTTAGACTCTGTCTCAGATCCTTGGCACATATACTGAGTTATGATACTACTTGCTGTTATGGGCTCTCCGACACAGAGCTTGTAGTAGTCTCAGCCTGAGTACTAGTGTTTCTCTCATTTGCATTTCACTTAGCTGGTTACATAGCTTGCCCTGAGGATCTGTCTATATTTACTTATTGTATTTCATTTTGGCTTGAGTGTTTATTGTACCTTGCTATGTCCCCTGAGGACCTGAATCCGGATTATGTCCCCAGGTGTAGACGATGAGAGCTATCCCGAGGTTTACGGGGCAGGTGCTACTATTGGAGACGTACAGGTTGCAGATGACAAGGTTGTTCCGGAGGACTTCTCTTGAGCACACAGTATTCTCGCCATTCATTTATTATGCTTAGTGTTCTTAGATATTTGATCTTGTAGTGGATTATAGATATTTTACTTAGATTTATTTTTATTTTTATTTTGATGACATGTTGTTCTCCGTGACATTATTTATATTGCTCTGGTTGGACAGTTCATTTTATATTATTGTGACTAGACTTGTCTCTTTGTGATTTCGTTACTTATTGTGGATGAGATTAGATATATAGACTGTGACAGGTATTTGTAGACCATTTATATGTATTACAACTTAAGTGCACTCTAACGGGTCTATTAAATTGGGTTTGTCCTTTGGAGTTGTGTTGCTGGCTATTGCCACGTGGTTAGTCCCTTGGTATTTTGGGACTGGGGCATGACAAATGCACATCCCACCAATCGTGCGCGTTCAAACAGAGCTGTAGTTGGGCACACGCAACACGCTTTTCCTCAGGTACCTCTAGTAATTTGAAGTAGTCCTCAAGCTCTGCCAGTCAATCTAGAGCCACTGCCAGATCTTCAATCCCTTTGAAAGACGTGTTGCAGACCTTCTTGAAGTCGGCAAAGTTGAAGATAGTCACATCCTTCTTATTTGGAGTTTGATGCATTTCGACTTCAGGCGTGGATCGCTCTACCGGTGCCGCTGTTGTCATTGCAGAATGGTTGGAGGCTAAGGTCTGAACGATCTGTTGCAGGGCATCTACCTGCTTCTGTTGGACTGTAAATCGGGCTTCTAGATTGCCTTCGAACTTGCTCTGTCGTTCTTCTGCCCGCTTCTCGGTTCGCTCATAGCGAGCCTCATCTCTCTGCTGGCTTGCTTCAAGTATCCGCATCATTCGCTCAATCGGGTCGACATGGGACATGGCTCGCTGGCTTCTGGAACTTTCTAATATGTCGGAACTACTTTCCTGGTCTTGTACCTCTCTAAGTTCTAGCGCTGATGCTTGCGCTTGAGTCATTCCTTTAAAAGAAAGTAACTTGCATCAGGTGTAAACCCCCTGAATTTTCAAAATTTTCAAAACTGGATTTTTCACAATTTTCTGGAATTTTCTGGGATTTTTTTGTAATTTAAAAACAGGGTTTTAATTATTCAATAATTTTTAATTGATATTAAATGATATTAAAATATTATGAAAATAACATTTTTGGATGTAAAATGAAAAACTGGACTTAGGGTAATTTTTCTGGAATTTATCGGACCCCGGACCTATTTTTTAAAGCACCTAAATTTAATTATTTAATTAATTATTTAATTATTAAATAATTACTGGTTTAAATATTATTATTATTAATTTTTTTATTTTATATAAAACCTAGCCCAGCCCGTTGGGCCGGCCCAGCCCGGCCCAACAGAGCCAGCCCAACCCGAGCCCTAGCGGGTCGGGTCGGATCCAACAGACCCGACCCGGACCCGCAAAACCCGACCCGCCACGATCCCTCTCCCCCGCTCGGCCCGCAACCGCCCCGCGTCGCGCGCCGCCTCCGTCGCGCCCGTCCCGCGCTGCCCGCCACGACCCGCCCCACGTCGACCCAGCCCTCCGCCTCGCCCGGCCATCCCCCAGCCTATAAATACCCCGCTCCTCCCCTCTCCGGCCAGCCATCTTCCCCTCCACCGCCTCGAGCCGCCACCGCCACTACGCCGCCCGCGCCGCCTCGCCGACGACGCGCCGCCCGCCGCAGTCCCCTCCTCCGCTTCCCCCACCGACGGCAGCAACAGCAGCGAGCACAGCAGCGGCCCGCAGCGCCGTCTCCGGCCGCCGGCGAGTCCCCAGCCACCGTGAGCCCAGCCGCCGCCCCTCCGGCCAGCCCCGAGCCGCCCAGCCGCCGTCCCCGCCGCCTGAGTCCAAACCCTAACCCTAACCCTAACCCTAATTTTGAATCCCCTGTGTCCGACACGAGTCGGACACGATTTGGCCCTGTTTTTCGGGTCCCCTTCAGGTACGCGTAACTTTTTGTTCGTAGCTCCGTTTTTGATTCCGTAAATTGCGTTGCGAAGCCTGTATGACCCTCTCGGTGTCCGGACAAACTGTTCGGGGCATCGCATCCTGTGGTGATCGCACACCGCGATCCAAAAACAGGAAAAACCAGACCCCGTGTCACCCTAACTTGGTGTACACACGTCGGATCGAGACGAAACTTGCGCCATCGGACTCATAGCAATACGCTGGTCCTGTGAGCCAAGTTTGGTTCGATTCTGAGAACGTTGACGAAATCGCGTGTCGTGGGCCCCACAGGCCCCGCTCGACGGGCGATTTTGTGTTCGGCTCATCAGAATCCAATTCTGGAAGTTCCGTTGGGTTCGTATCAGCGTTCCTGACCTGTTGACACTAAGTTTGGTGAATTTGGAGACCGTTGACTCTGACGCGTTTTTCGGTGCGAAGCGGGCCCACATGTGGACCCCGTTTTGACCCGAAACTGCCGTTTCTGCCCTTGTCTCCAAATTGGACCCAAGGACAGGCATTTCTAGCTGATTGATATTTTCTGGATCTGATGGTGATGTTTGTTTTAGCAACCGGAGTCCCGCCTGCAATTTCTGCCGAGGTCAGAACTGCAAACATAGCCAGAACCACAGGCAAGTGTACCTCGCCAAAACTTGCAGTCTTGCTAAATAATTCCTGGACTTAGTTATACATCAGAGGGCAAGTATACATTGCCAAACCCTGCAGCTGCTATATATATTTTCTTGGTTTAATTTTGCATCAGTAGGAACATAAAGCTTGTCAATCCTCAGATATTCCTGGTTATAGTATTTTACTTGATTTCTTGTAGATTAACATGTAACTTGTTTAACTGCTTAACCCAGGACACCTGACACTGTTCATGTGACGGAATTACCTGACATATACATGGTGATTCCGTATAGATTACATTTTCATGTCATTTCCAGTTTAAATGCTTAGATTCTAGCCTGACTCATTGCATTAGTTCCATCTTGCGTGACTTGTACCTGATAAATTCTGGAACTGTGACGTGAGATTACATGGGGGTGGGGAGAGTATAATCATATCAAGGCTGAATATAATATAATATAAATACTTATATCTGGCGGTGCCTTAGACTCTGATACAGAGCTTTGGTTCCTTACTGGCTCCTCGAGAAAATACTGCTATGGTTTCTTCGACACTGATCCTGTAGTAGTCAGCCTGAGTATGACTAAACTCTCACATGCATATCACTAGCTGGTTTATATATTTACCCTGCTGTCTATTTTATTGCTGCACTGCATATGTTTTGGCTTGTATTTTCTGTACCTTGTTATGTCCCCTGAGGACCTGGAATGGACTATGTCCCCAGGTATAGCCGAGGAGAACTTCCCCGAGGTGTACGGTACAGGAGCACTCCTTGGAACAGAACCCGGAACCGAGGACGAGATAGTGGCCGAAGACTTCACCTGAGCACCGGCTTCAGCTACACAGTATTTTCCATTTCCAGCATTTTATTTCCTGTCTATTTCCTTAAATGTAACAGACTAATTCTCGGAATTGTTTCCCGAGATAACCTTATTTGATATTGCTTATTTCATTCCATTGCATTATTTCTGGCATTAATCTGTGTTATTCTGTGGATGAGATTAGAAAGGCCTGAGACTTGTAACATATTACTGCTAGACTACAGCTTAAGCATGCCCTGATGGATCCATTAAATTGGGTTGTCCATCGGTGCGTGCTGCTGGCCATTGCTCACGTGCTCAGTCCCTCGGCAATTTGGGACTGGGGCGTGACATGATTTTTGTGGTGGCCCATGCAGGTCTACGACTAAATTGTTCGGTTTCAATTTAGGGACCGAACAGGCCTGCAATAAGATAGGATAAATTTTAGGATCTCATCCACTTGCTTGAATCGTTTTTGATATCTGTATCGTATTCGAACTAACTTGAACTTGCATCTTGCCTTGTTTCCTGTGCGCCTCTTATTGGGTATTTTGGATACAGGGAAATGGACCCACAAGAATGCACCGAGACTCCCGTCGGAACGCCACAAGCTACAGGTGTCACCTACGACGACGACGTGACACCAGTCGGAGGAATCCCCACAACTCAACAGAGCCAGCAGGCAGGTCAACCTACCTCCCGATTCCGGCGCGACGATATTCCACCTCCGCCGCAGTTCGTCCCACCAATGCCCGTGTTTCCACCAGGACAGCCAATCGACGGGCAGCAAATATTCCAAATGATCTACGCGATGATGCAAGCACAGCAACAAGTTCAACACGAGGCTCAGCGTCGCGAAGCTAATTTCTTGAGGGACAGCATTGTAACTGCACTGGAGCAGGCCAACCTACCAGCTCGACGGCCAACTACAGGCTCAATCACTGACTTCCGCCGACTGAAGCCCCACACTTTTTCTGGAAAAGAGGAGCCCACAGAAGTTCATGAATGGCTCACCAACATACGACATCAACTTGAAGCAGCTGAACTTCCACGGGAACGCTGGATGACAGCCGTCAGAATGTAATTGACGGACAACGCTCATCACTGGTGGCTATCCGAGGAGACGTGACTCGGACCAGACCGAGTCACTTGGAAGGAGTTCTCCAGGCTCTTCCAAGAGATGTACATTCCTGCCATCGCTCGATCAGAACTGCGGGACAGATTCAATCGCCTCACTCAGGACTCTATGACGGTGGAAGAGTACAACGCTGAGTTCATTCGGTTGAGCCGCTTCGCCCCAACCCTGATCCCGACTGAGGAAGAGAAGGCCGAGAAATTCTTCGACGGACTGAACATTGAGCTGCAGAAACTAATTGGGTCCGTCGCACCAACATCGTACTCGGACGTTCTTGCCGCGGCTCGACGCATAGAGCGCGTCACCAAGAGAGAGACCAGACTGAAGCGGCCGTCCCCATCCGCACCAGCCAAAGCAGCACAAGAGGAGTCTGCAAAGCGTCAACAAGTAAGCTCGCCACCAGCAGCAGCACCAAAAGCCTTCTACCTTCCTACCTGTTACCACTGCGGCAAGATAGGCCATGTCGAGAAGGAATGTAGACGTAAACTCGGACTATGCTTAGGCTGCGGATCCAGACAGCATGCAGTAAGAGACTGCCCTGAGCGAAGAGAAGGAGCACCAAGGGCGAACCAGCAAACTCCACCAGCACCTCGAGCAGCACCCTACCAGCAAGCTCAGCAGCAGCAGAGGAATCTACCTCAAGGACGAGGACAAGCTTACGCGATAGCTGTGCAGGACGCCGATGCGAGTAAGTGATTTATAGTTTTTCGTTTCTAGTCTTGTTGTAGTTCGTGCCCGTTGGTTCGTGACCTCAGCCCCAACCTAGTAATTTGCAACTTGTTAATAACAACCTGATTTTGATAAAAGTTACAGTTTTAACTAGATTTTCCTGGAAAGTGTATAACTTTCGATTTTTAGGGAAACGGTATTTTCCTAAGTCTCTTGTGATGTGTTTTCAAACGATACTTGCGACCGTGTCATCTCTGCTGACCGGTTATTCTTTGATTGCGAGGACGCAATCCTCTTAAGGGGGGTATATTGTAAACCCCCTGAATTTTTAAAATTTTCAAAACTGGATTTTTCACAATTTTCTGGAATTTTCTGGAATTTTTCTGTAATTTAAAAACAGGGTTTTAATTATTCAATAATTTTTAATTGATATTAAATAATATTAAAATATTATGAAAATAATATTTTTGGATGTAAAATGAAAAACTGGACTTAGGGTAATTTTTCTGGAATTTATCGGACCCCGGACCTATTTTTTAAGGCACCTAAATTTAATTATTTAATTAATTATTTAATTATTAAATAATTACTGGTTTAAATATTATTATTATTAATTTTTTTATTTTATATAAAACCTAGCCCAGCCCGTTGGGCCGGCCCAGCCCGGCCCAACAGAGCCAGCCCAACCCGAGCCCTAGCGGGTCGGGTCGGATCCAACAGACCCGACCCGGACCCGCAAAACCCGACCCGCCACGATCCCTCTCCCCCGCTCGGCCCGCAACCGCCCCGCGTCGCGCGCCGCCTCCGCCGCGCCCGCGCCGCGCTGCCCGCCACGACCCGCCCCACGTCGACCCAGCCCTCCGCCTCGCCCGGCCATCCCCCAGCCTATAAATACCCCGCTCCTCCCCTCTCCGGCCAGCCATCTTCCCCTCCACCGCCTCGAGCCGCCACCGCCACTACGCCGCCCGCGCCGCCTCGCCGACGACGCGCCGCCCGCCGCAGTCCCCTCCTCCGCTTCCCCCACCGCCGGCAGCAACAGCAGCGAGCACAGCAGCGGCCCGCAGCGCCGTCTCCGGCCGCCGGCGAGTCCCCAGCCACCGTGAGCCCAGCCGCCGCCCCTCCGGCCAGCCCCGAGCCGCCCAGCCGCCGTCCCCGCCGCCTGAGTCCAAACCCTAACCCTAACCCTAACCCTAATTTTGAATCCCCTGTGTCCGACACGAGTCGGACACGATTTGGCCCTGTTTTTCGGGTCCCCTTCAGGTACGCGTAACTTTTTGTTCGTAGCTCCGTTTTCGATTCCGTAAATTGCGTTGCGAAGCCTGTATGACCCTCTCGGTGTCCGGACAAACTGTTCGGGGCATCGCGTCCTGTGGTGATCGCACACCGCGATCCAAAAACAGGAAAAACCAGACCCCGTGTCACCCTAACTTGGTGTACACACGTCGGATCGAGACGAAACTTGCGCCATCGGACTCGTAGCAATACGCTGGTCCTGTGAGCCAAGTTTGGTTCGATTCTGAGAACGTTGACGAAATCGCGTGTCGTGGGCCCCACAGGCCCCGCTCGACGGGCGATTTTGTGTTTGGCTCATCGGAATCCAATTCTGGAAGTTCTGTTGGGTTCGTATCAGCATTCCTGACCTGTTGACACTAAGTTTGGTGAATTTGGAGACCGTTGACCCTGACGCATTTTTCGGTGCGAAGCGGGCCCACATGTGGACCCCGTTTTGACCCGAAACTGCCGTTTCTGCCCTTGTCTCCAAATTGGACCCAAGGACAGGCGTTTCTAGCTGATTGATATTTTCTGGATCTGATGGTGATGTTTGTTTCAGCAACCGGAGTCCCACCTGCAATTTCCGCCGAGGTCAGAACTGCAAACATAGCCAGAACCACAGGCAAGTGTACCTCGCCAAAACTTGCAGTCTTGCTAAATAATTCCTGGACTTAGTTATACATCAGAGGGCAAGTATACATTGCCAAACCCTGCAGCTGCTATATATATTTTCTTGGTTTAATTTTGCATCAGTAGGAACATAAAGCTTGTCAATCCTCAGATATTCCTGGTTATAGTATTTTACTTGATTTCTTGTAGATTAACATGTAACTTGTTTAACTGCTTAACCCAGGACACCTGACACTGTTCATGTGACGGAATTACCTGACATATACATGGTGATTCCGTATAGATTACATTTTCATGTCATTTCCAGTTTAAATGCTTAGATTCTAGCCTGACTCATTGCATTAGTTCCATCTTGCGTGACTTGTACCTGATAAATTCTGGAACTGTGACGTGAGATTACATGGGGGTGGGGAGAGTATAATCATATCAAGGCTGAATATAATATAATATAAATACTTATATCTGGCGGTGCCTTAGACTCTGATACAGAGCTTTGGTTCCTTACTGGCTCCTCGAGAAAATACTGCTATGATTTCTTCGACACTGATCCTGTAGTAGTCAGCCTGAGTATGACTAAACTCTCACATGCATATCACTAGCTGGTTTATATATTTACCCTGCTGTCTATTTTATTGCTGCACTGCATATGTTTTGGCTTGTATTTTCTGTACCTTGTTATGTCCCCTGAGGACCTGGAATGGACTATGTCCCCAGGTATAGCCGAGGAGAACTTCCCCGAGGTGTACGGTACAGGAGCACTCCTTGGAACAGAACCCGGAACCGAGGACGAGATAGTGGCCGAAGACTTCACCTGAGCACCGGCTTCAGCTACACAGTATTTTCCATTTCCAGCATTTTATTTCCTGTCTATTTCCTTAAATGTAACAGACTAATTCTCGGAATTGTTTCCCGAGATAACCTTATTTGATATTGCTTATTTCATTCCATTGCATTATTTCTGGCATTAATCTGTGTTATTCTGTGGATGAGATTAGAAAGGCCTGAGACTTGTAACATATTACTGCTAGACTACAGCTTAAGCATGCCCTGATGGATCCATTAAATTGGGTTGTCCATCGGTGCGTGCTGCTGGCCATTGCTCACGTGCTCAGTCCCTCGGCAATTTGGGACTGGGGCGTGACATCAGGCTCATAATGTATTATGGACTTACTGTATGGAACGTATCTCACTTTAGTCAAACGAGTTCAAGAGTTTGCATAGGGAATAGATCGTTAAAGGAACTTTTCTGACACTAGAGTCAAAGGAACTTGAAGTTGTGCTCTGATACCAATATGTCATGTCCCGATTCCGTAGAATCGATAGTCATCCCCCGGGCGTGATACCATGCGTGCCTAGGTTGCGCAACGCACAAGGCCATGGTATTTCATAAAACGAGCACATATTCAGAGTACACAGATAATTGAAACAAAATATTAAAACATGGAAAAGTTCTCTTTATTGATAATGAACATCTTTTATAAACTCTTGAACGAGTCGAATAATTGCCGCACGTGCTGACAAAAGTGAACGCAAAATGAGATAATCATCCTGTATATTATATCCTTTTACTAAAACTTCAAGGCTATAGACACCTTCGGGCGAAGCTATCGCCTTTCCACGGAGCTGCATAAGTTATGTGCACGAGCTCCTAGATCTTGCAAAACACACTTCAAGGGCACAAACTGGACGTGCCGGGAGGTGGACTGGATTGGGAAGTAGCTTTAGCTTCTTGCAGGATCTCTTTGGTGCAGGGAACCTGTTGCAACGAGGGTTAGTACATCAAAATGTACTGGTGAAGGTGAGCTAACCCAACTATACCAATCAACACGTTGTTTATATGAAGAATGCAAGTTTTTATGTGATCTTTATATCTTGCCTTAGTTTATTTTACAAACAAGCACTAGATATAAAAGTTTACTGAAATAAATATGTCACCATTCGGTAACTTTTACCTGTCCGTCTGAACCACCTGCACAATACTTACCATGATCTTCCATGCCACGAAGACATAGTTAGCTTGCACAGTTTAAATATACGAGGGGATCACCGGCATGATGCCATAATGAATGAGTTATAGTCATAGACGAGGATGGTGTGCAACGCAAGGAACATGGAGTGCTATATGCCATCCCGTCTTGTACATGAGACTTATCGTGAAGTTTCGTCCGGATCGGATCGGTGCCAGTGCCCCAGCAACCGTCCGCAGGAATCATAAAACCTTATGCACAAGTTGTCTGTGATCAAGCGGCGTCTAGTATTAAGTTATCAATTGATGAAGTATAAAGCAATGCAAGCACGAGGCAAATAATATGTCATGATCTGTTTTGCAGTCTTCCTGATCAATTATTGCATAGCAAGGTATATTCTATACATAACACAATCATAGAAGAAGTATATATATTCTAACTAGCATTGAAACACCATGAAAGAATATTTTTAAGCGAACTAGAATGCAATGAGGTAACCGTTCACAAGTTGGTTGACAACACAAGCAATCCAAGTCTATTCCTTTTTATCTTGACATCTTTTAGTTATTATCGTATCGTCTGATCGGAACAATCAAGAAGGCAAGATTTTAGATGTGAAGACTTGGAAGAAGGGTCAACTAAATCGAATTATAGCAACTCATAATTTGGTTGGAGAGATGAAAGGAAAGAGGTGCTTCAAGACTCCGCTCGCACGACATCTACTGCACAATCACCTGCATTTCCATGAACAGATGATCAATACATCTTCTACTATTTTCAAGCTCGAAATGAAATACAGTTCAACAATAAAGGCAATAAAATCCATCGAAACCGTTCAAGAAAACGTAAATCCGAAAACCAACTCAAAGGCACGAAAGCAAAAAGAAGACAGCGAAAACTAGGCAAGAAAACTTGTAGCGGAGAGGTCCCTCTTGACTCTGTCGCTAACTCCATCCTTGGGGTACGGTCCACTGAATATGAGAACCGATTCCGAAGAAGCAAATCCATAACGAGAAAAATATCTTGATTCAATCTATCCCGATCGAACGATACCGAAAGTATTTCTTAGCCGCGCTCCACGTAAAGGGGGAACAGGGCACCACAACCCAATCTGTCATGCCAAAGGATTAGATTCCTTGGATCCTTTAGCCTTTTGCTAGTGATGGGGTGAGATTCTACTACCTTCAGAGTAGTTAGATATAGCCCCGAGGAGATTAACTTGCACTTTTCGAATGTTAGCTTATTGCTTCCAACATTAAAGGTAATACAAAGCTACTCTTTGCTATCATCGTTCATGGTCTCAACATGAAACCCGTTCATTCGAATATCTCTAAAGCTGAGTAAATTTTTATTAGATCTACTAGAGAATAATTCATTTCTAATGACTAAGTGTGTTCCATTTAGCAACACAACATCGACCTTACCATAACCTTCTATAATATGCACGGGTTCAGCAATAGTGGTCACCTTGGCAGTGTTTGAGACATATATTGTGAAAAACTTCCTATTTTTCAATATAGCGTGATTTGTTGCACTATCTATCAAGCATATGCCATCATCATTGTCTATATCTTTCAAAAGCAAAAAATTAATAATATATTAATATGCTACTAAATGGTTAAACTTGGCATATTGCCAATTATTATAACTTGATCTAAATCTAAATAAAATAGCTTCAAAGAAAGTAAACTACCTAGACTATTGATCATATAATGACCAATTTATTCAAATTGAAAAGTAAATAAACTTAGATAAGCATACAATAACTATTCATTGACT
This sequence comes from Iris macrosiphon, assembly GCA_036927795.1. Classification (NCBI taxonomy): domain Eukaryota; kingdom Viridiplantae; phylum Streptophyta; class Magnoliopsida; order Asparagales; family Iridaceae; genus Iris; species Iris macrosiphon. The sequence goes on along the minus strand of JAYESA010000002.1, from coordinate 180,673,599 downwards.
TCGCCTATCATGGCGTTGAACTGGTCTTCCGAAATTGCATTTTCATCCTTATCTTGGAAGAAATTATTAAAATCCATGTGTGTTGTACCCTTCATGAGATTAGTCTCCACACCCTTTTAGGCTTCATACTCGTCCACTTTCTTTTGTGAGGTTCGATAGTTTCGCATCCAATGACCAGCTCTTCCACAATATTTGCAAATATCAGTTGGAGCAGCTGGATTGGAAAATTGGGCATTGTTTCTTCGAGGATTAAATTCTTTATTTTTGAACTGTGTATCGTTCCTTGGACCCGAATTGTAACCATTTATTTGGCTTCCACTGCGTCCATGCCCTCTACCTCTGTGATTTTCTCGACCCCTAGTATTGGTCATATTTTTTCGAGCACTAGTCGCATTCACTTCAACTGGAATTGGTGCAGACCCAGTTGGTCTACTAGTGTGGTTTTTGATTAATAACTCATTATTTTTCTTGGCGACGAGTAAGACAGCAATGAGTTCGGAATACTTCTTAAAAAAAATTTCCCTATACGTCTGTTGTAGGGTTATATTAGTCGCATAGAATGTGATGAATATTTTCTCTAGCATGAAATGCTCTGTCACTTCTTCACCACATAACTTCAATTATGAAGTAATCCTGAACATAGCTGAATTATAGGCTGCAACTGTCTTATAATCTTGGAAACGTAGATTGAGCCATTCATGGAGTGCACCTGTTAGTATGACCATTTTCTGGTGATCATATCTCTCAGCTAGAGAATTCTATAGCACCAAGGGATCATCGACTCTTAAGTACTCAACCTTGAGATCATCATGAATATGATGGCTTAGGAAAATTAAAGCCTTCGATTTACCTTGTGCAGATATTGGTTTATCAGCCACAATTTTGTCACCTAAGCTTTTGACTTGTAGGTACAATTCATCATCCAATCTCCAGTTGAAAAAGTTCCGACCTTCTAAGTTTAGAGGCTTGAAATCATTCTTTGTGAGGCTCGACATATTGCTGTATAAGATAAATAATAACAAGTTAACATAAGAACTTGGTAAATCACCAAACAATTCATGTTCATGGTGTATGCTTCAAACAATGTTGTTTCAGAAGTCTATTTATACCAAACAAATCTTGTTCATGGTATGCTTCGAACAATGATATTCCAGAAGTCGTAGGTAAATATCAAACACTAGATATTCATGGTATGCTTCGAACAATGATTATGTTCAAGAAGTCTTTCAAAAACACCACATATGGTATGCTTCGAACAATGATGTTCCATAAGTCTTATATATCTAGACCAAACAATTCATGTTCATGGTCATCAGATCTCTGATGGTTTTGATCTAAATGTATTAACATATATAAAAAAATAAATAAAGAATAACTCTAGCATTCTCCGAGAGATCTATATGCGATTAACATCGAAGTTCTATCAGAGTTAACTAAAAGAAGTGAGATGAATGGATAAAAATTATTCTTTTTGTCCTAGCGGTATGCCAAGAGATGTATAAACATCAACATCAGGCTGCGCCTAGGGTATGCATATGCAGAAAAAAATAAACATAAATAACCATACCTATTACCGAAGTGGAGAATTCGCAAATGACAGCTTCACTGAGATGCTCTTGCTTATTTTCTCCCGTTAGAGCTTCGTGCTAATAACGTGTTAGAATAAATGTAGAAGAAGGAAGAAGAAAATATGAGAGAATATCTCTTATTCGTGTAATCATATAGTGGAAGGCAAATGCCTTATTTATACAACCCAATAAAAATATAATACTAATCTCTAACCAACGTGGGACTAAAATACAAAGTGAGAATCCAACCCTTTAGTAACCCACGCTATAACAAGACTAACCTTATAATCATTCTCAGCTTGCCCCTTTCTCCTTTGTTGTTACTACCAAATATCATTTTCCTTGCATACAAAATCATGCCTAACAATGACAAATTTTTAACATTTAACTCTCTTTGTATATATAAAAAAAGCTATGCCTTTTCTCATTCCATTTTTTTTCCTGCAACGTCTCATTAATATTCAGTTCTCCCTCCCTCCCCTTTTTAACATTTAACGTCTTATATATATAAACAAAATTACCTTTTTAATGTTTTTTTGCAATAAAATAGTAATAGAGGGAAATTGCAGATTAATATAAAGGGATTTTTAGACTTTGGGTTTTTAAAAAGTTATAAAATTTGTATTTTTGTCTCCATTATCGACCTAATTATTATTTGTATCTTAGACCAACGGTTGACTCATCATTAATGTAAACGGATGTTGAAATAATCACTCTAGTACGCAAAAATAAAATAAAATTATAGTAGGTATGAGCACCTACTATGAGGTAGATAAAAAAAAATCTTACAACAACACAACCTAGTCAGTTGAGTCAACCGTTGGTCTAATATCTAAATACTAATTAGATCGATTGTGGAGACAAAACTATAAATTTGACAACTTATTCGAAATACAAAATCCAAAAATCATAATATAAACCAATTTTGGGCTAAATGATGGAGGAAAAATATGATGCTTTTAAGTGGTAGATAAATGAAATCAGATTTATTTTAACCATAAGATGATAAATAAGAAAAAAAATACAATCCATAATATAAATTTGTTATAGATATTAGTAAACTTAGGTGAAATAATTTTTTTTCTTTATAATATTATTAAAAAATAATTTAAATATTTAAATATATTTGAATTAAATTTTGTTATATACATATTTATACTTTTAATTAAAATTTGTTAAAGATTTAATTATATTTTAATTATAATTTGTTATGGATATACGTGAATAAAAGAGAGGGTATCCGGTTATACTGAAGAGAAAAGAAAAAGTTTAAAATGATAATATTTCATATTTTTTTAACTAAATGGTTGAAGATTTACAAACGACTTGAAAATGGTTATTTTTGAGCGGTTTCTAAGCCACATTATAACGAAAGCAGATCTGTTGTCACGCTAATTCTGTCATATATTCTGTTCCTACACTATTATATATGGGTTCTTTTTTTTATTTTATACCAACTGGACATCACATTTAATAGGATAAAAACATAATATAGAACATAATTAGTAGGACATTAGAGATAGGATTAGAGATGGGATATTAATGAATGGTCATTCTTTTTATTTGGCACACCTTTTGGATAAAACACTAAGAAAACCCTTTTTCAAAGATACGAGATTGTTCCTAAAAGCAACTTCTGCTTTTTGAAAAAGCACGACCGTGCATGAAACTCAACGGCAAGGGAGTCGTGCGGGCGGGGTCCCGTACCATTCTACCACGGGTATAAACGATGGCCGACCACGCGGCCCGTCGTTCGTTCGGCGCCGTAAGGGTGTCGTGAAGATGTCGTACGGACGTCGTGCGAAATTCGGGTGGCTGGACGGCATCGGCTGTCGTAGGTGTCGTTCAGAAGTTGGGGGTGCCACGTCGGCGCCGTGGACAAAGCGAGGCGTTGAGTTGCGGACGTCGAAAGGCGTCATGGCCGTCTCGTGGAGCTCTGGAGCGTGCAGAGTGCACGAGGTGTGCGTTACGGACGATGATAAAAATGCCAGTGTGCGATGCACACGACGAGTCTGATTCTCCAATGACAACCGGCATAGATGGGGGTAGGGATTCCTATCAAACTGAGTCCGTAGCGTGCTGGTTAAAAAGAAAAAAAAAAAAAAAAATCAAACCAGCCAACTCAGACCGAAGACGAGTATGTGGTACGTGTCAGGATGATCCTCATGACGTCAAGTCATATCCAGTCTGCCCCCTCTCTCTCTCTATAGATCTTCTACTCCCAATCCGACTCGGAAAAAAAATCCCTACTTTCCTCGGCTAGGGTTTCCGAAATTTCAGGGAATTCCTTCGCGAAATTTGGCTTCACGAAGTTAGGGTTTAGAAAGATTCGATCTTTACATACGGAGGAAACGAATTCCGTGGAGAATTCGATCCGCCATTGACGTCGGTCTCGAGTTCCAGAAGATTAGGGTTAGGGTTCAATAATGTCTCTGTCGGGACCGGATGATGTTTTTCTTTCCACCTCTCTCGCGAGCTATCTCGACAGTAAGCACTCTCTCTCTATATTTTTATCACGAATTTTACAATCTTATTTTTAGAATTTAGTCTTTGATTTTGTTCTTCTTGATGTGTGTTAAATTTAGGTTGATAATATGCATCTTAGAATTGTTAAAGATCACTTTTTGATTATTGTTGTAATTACTTTTTCTAATTATTAGCATGCAATGTTTAATCCTATTTGAATGGTCAAATATTACTTCCTTAATTTGTTTAGTATAACTGTATGAAAGTGATAAACTTGTCCAGCATTGATAATGTTTTTTCATTTAGGGCCAGTTTGGATTGCATTTTAGGGTACAGGCCTTTGCTCAAATAACTATTTCAGGAACGCTCGCCGAGCAATGCCACAAAAAAAACGGACATTTGAGCGCCCAAATGAATAGACTGCAATCCAGATTGGAGAAATTATTCTCTGCGCCCTGCTCAGTGCACCCTTCCTCTCCCCCAACCGTTAGATTGCATGGGGATGCATGGAAAGGGTGCACTGCGCTGGGCCCATACAATAATTTCTCTCCAGATTGGTCATTATGTTGTGTTTGGTTGGTGGGAAAGTAAAATAAAAAAGAAGAGAGTTTTTGTTTTTTGATTAATAGAGGAAGTTGGATAGATCATGGAGAAAGTTGTGCAAAGACGGGAAAAAAAAAGAGATGGCGATTTAGGGAGGTCGAAGTCGATGAACAAGACCTAAAGAGTGCAGCATAGAGAGGGAGAGGGAAGGCACTATTTTTTCTTCTTCATGTTTTCGTCCGATCTAGGGAGGGAAAGGAAAACGGTTTCTTTAGGTGAAGGGAGTGAGAGAGAAAAGAAAATGGGCAATATATGATATTATGGAGTGCAGTCATAGAGTGGCGATGACGTAGAGGGGCAACCCTGAGTCTAGTTGAGATAGGTTTACAATCATCTTGGCAATTATCATGATAAATGCAGCAATCCTGTGACATGGACGGTCGACTAAGTTCCAAAACTTCATCTAGGGCGAGGCAGGGCACAACACTGGTTGCTTCTGTTTACTGGGGGCTGCATAATTGTGAATTTGTGATTAATTGAAGAGGCTACTTAATTGTATTAGACTTTAGATTGAGCACAGATGAGTTACTTAATATAACATCGGAAAGGATCCATTTGAAAGATGGATGTCACTATAGAATCGTCTCTTTTTAGTGTTAATTATAGATTTTATTACTTGTTTGAACAAGCAAAGATCATTATGTATCAAATGTATTTGCAGTGACTAGGAATATTTTAGATTCTTCTAACAAATAGGTTCTTAACTTTACTAAGGAGAATCTAGAATCCTAGGAGTCAAAATCTTATCACTGTATTAGATACCTAGAAAGTTTTCCGGTAACAACAATATTAGTAACAAATATTGATCATCTTTAAAGGACCATATTTTTGAGTTTTCATCTATACTGATTTAGGTCGGTAGATCATTTGTCTAAAGCCAGGTTCAAGTAGTGAATAGTGCCACTTCCGATCTAACGTGAAATCCTGTATTTTATTATTTCTTATGTGCAAGGCTAAAGCTTTTATGCATGATGGTAAGAGAAGTCAACAAGCGATGCAGGCTATGTGCTGTTAGGTTTTAATTGATCCTTCTCTGAATTGCTTTAAATCGGCCTTCCCCTTTCACCACCATCACAAAACCTTACATAGACAACAAAGTGTTAACTTGGGCGTGGATCAAAATCTAGAAGGAATAAGCATATTGATCATGCTAACTTTAATAGAATATAAAAACAACTTTTATATGTGGTATGGTATTTTAAAGTCTTTGTTTGCATGCCTCAAACTATTTAACCTTTACTTTTGTTATCTTACAGAGAAGCTTCTTGTTTTGCTAAGAGATGGGCGGAAACTTCTTGGGATCCTTCGGTCTTTCGATCAATTTGGTACTTGTTTCTTTGATATGTAATTTTCTTATATTTAACCTAGTTTACATACTAATTTGTTATAGTTTATTGCGTTTTAACAGCAAATGCTGTTCTTGAAGATGCCTGTGAACGTGCAATTGTAGGAGATCTGTATTGTGATATACCTCTAGGTCTTTACGTGATCCGTGGGGAGAATGTTGTTTTGATTGGAGAGCTGGTATTAAATATATTAACTTTGTACTCGATTGTACTCGATCTAGTCTATTTCGACAGTCTACAAGTTGGTTACTGAACAATGTTTAGCTTGAACTCTGATCTGGTTATTAATGGGATAGGACCTGGAAAGAAAGGAACTCCCTGACCACATGATAAGTGTTTCAGCTGCCGAGATTAAAAAGGTAAGTGCAATTTCTACCACAGTCGATTCAAATGTTAATGCTACATGTTAATGGGTATCTTTGTTAGTTATTACAAGATAGCACCTTTTGATTTGATGTTGTATTCTCTAAGTCTTACTTTCATGTTACTGAATCTAGATAACTTTAATTGTTTGATGTGGCCGTTTGCGTTTGAAATAATATTGTTAATATTTTTGCATTTGCTACACACCCAGCCATTTTTGGTCACCTGAAATGTTGTATATGCTCTTTGTTTTTTAAGAATGGTTTTGGTAATGTTCGTTCCAGTGTCAGTTTCTTGTTGGAACTGGATCTCAAACATTTACATCATTATGGGAGATAGGAGCTAGTGTTTTTGTAGTAGTAAAGGGTGCACAACCCTCATCTCCGCATGCAAGTTTAGTGGAAATTCAGCTTTCCTTGGATTGTTTATGGTTTAGTAGCCATGTTCGCATGAGAATCTGGCTATCCACAACATCAGAGATGGAGCCAGAAATCATAAGGTGGAGGGAAAAGTAAGATACTTGTAAGTCTTTGCTTCACTAACTTTATATAGTTAATGGAACACGGAGAGGGATTTCTTTTTCCAGAAAAGTAAGAGATAAAGGTGGAACATTTAAGTATTTGAAAACATCTTCAGAGACTAAATTGACCTTTAATTACTTTTGATGTATGCATGTGTTGGTCAACATCTTCAAATACATTTTCTGAGAAATAGACAAGAAAATGGTAGTACTTTCACCTTAATTGTGCTCTAGAGTTATTTTTACTTTTATAATTCATCTGTGATATTATTATCATCAAAACATCTAAGGTATTTTTTTCCTAATTGCACTATCAAACTGTTTGCAAGAAAGTCATCTTACATCTTGGTACGGGCTCTTGTTTAAATAAGCCAACTAGCCGGAATTCATCTTGTTATATACTCTTGTTTAGATGGGCTTCTTAGTGTAAAAAAATATCTCTCAATAGTTGTTGGTCGTAAAAAGATATCTCAATAGTTGTTGGCGAGATTGGAGGAGAAAAGCTTGTCCAATTTTCCACTTGCAGTAGTTCCTGGCGCAAATTAGAAATTCTAGACAAATCTCCCAAATCGTTATGAGAAGGTACATCAAGCTTGATTTGTTATATTTGGCATTGCAACAGAGATCTCTTGATTAATGTCATCCTTATTCCTTAAATATCACTTTTTAACAAGTCAATGTATATCATTAATCTTGAACTATAGTGATGTCTTAGGTCCAAAGCCAAGCTAACACGAGAGAGTTTCACATCTTAGGAGTCGGTATTTTGAGAGAATGAGCGATAAAAAAGAAGTCAGTATTAGTACAGCCAAAGAAAGGATGAATAGAAAAACAGACTGTATGCCCCTCTTCCCTCCACCCCTTTAGCTAAAACTAAACTGTCGATTTTAATTAGGTTGGACTGGGCTTGATGAAATGTGGTTTGGGTTTGTTTGGACTCTCACAATATATTAAATGTTGACAATCGTGGGTGTTAATAGAAGGGACAAAAATTCTACTTAGATTTGCTGGATTGGACCTACTTTAGAAAATTATTGGATGTCTATGGGGTCCGAACCCCACCAACCGACCCTTATTTCCACCTCTGTTAAGGATAATTTAAACTGGAAAAACTTCTGCAGTGCATTATTCCAGATACCATCATTATCTCTCTTGCCAGAATGTCATAGAAGCTGGGGTTGCAACTATGTCGAGGGCACCAAGTTGGTTCTTTACTTTCAATTTAGCTTTTACCTTTGCCAATTTATCAAGGAGATTTGCATCTTTGTTTTGGCATAAGGCTGGCTTTCAGCCTATGTTTTCTTAATGCAGAGTAAACACACTTGAAGAACAAATGGTCTTGTTCACAGGGAGTTGTTTGCCTAGGGCGTCTCTCTATTCTCAGTTGGGCCCAACTGGCCAAGTTAGTTAAGCTTCTCTTTTTTGAAGAGGGATTCCATAATGTCTTAAGTGTAGTACGAAAGCTTGTTAGCAAAGATTTTTAAATAACATTTCCTTGTATGATCTATCCTAAGATAGCACATGAGAACTGGGTTTCAAGATGAGGAAAATAAGGTATTCTCAGTGGTAGTTTTTTAATACCCATTTATCTAAGGGGGCGGAGGGAGGGTGGGGCAGGGTCTAGCTCCCGCATTTCCTCACATAAAACTTGGTCCAATGAATTTGAGTTGACCCATTTGTCATTTTATTGTTAATAAACCAGCTCTTTAGTTTTGCCCCTTGCATAACCTGGAGGTGCTCCCATTCCTCAAGGCTGTATAGAAATTGCATTTCCTTGTTTTGAATAACAGGATGCATGAACTGGTTTGCTGAAATCTATGAAAGGTTTTATAGTAGTTCATTACTGAAAAGATTAATAGAAAATTTAGAGAGAATAAAACTTCATATATTTGTTTTCATTGACCAAGAAAAGTTGTCATAGGGTTTCAAAGAACATATTGGTAGTTTTTGCGGAGGAACAATCTTGAGTAGCTATATTAAGATTGTTAAGGATATATTAGATGGAGTTGTGACTATAGTGAGGTCAATTATACGAGATGCACATCATTTTTTTTTATTGTGTTATGCTTACATTAAGGATCAACACTAAGTTCAACCTCTTTGCGCTAATCATAAATGATCGTACTAGGCACGTTGTGGATGGGCTCCATGGTATATGTTTGTTTGCTAATCATATTACATAGTTGATGAAATTGGAGAAGAGGTACCTTCTAAATAGATTCAAAAGAGAAGCTTGGAATATATGGAATTTTAAATTTGCACAATTTCGGCAAAGTATATGAAATGTAGCTGCAGCAAAAATTCAAGAAAAGAAATGTAGTAGTCCTATGTAATGGACACAAAAAACAGTGCTTGTTCTATTAAGGATTGTTTCTGGTGTTTTTTTTGCTTGTAGGATACATCTGGATATGCAAGATTGAATTCTCTAATAATAAGACATTAAGACCAACATTTCTTCATGGATCCAAATGTTGATAATGAAGAAACATCTGTCCAAAAACTTAGTATAGATGAGTAATAATACTCAAATGGAAGTGTGAGTACATTAAAAGATGGATAAGAAATGATTCGTTCCCGGGAAGTTGGAAATGGTGTCGATTGAGGATCCTATGAGAGAGAACGTTCATGATGGTCTGAACATGTGCTTCGGAGACAAATAGATGCACAGATGGTGTCAATTGAGAAGCATATGAGACAATGTTTGAGATGGTTCATAGATTTGCTTTGGAGGTCAATGGATATACAATTTGGGTGGTAGCAGTGGCAGAGAGAAGATGAGACTTTGGGACCTTTGGGTCCTCCGGCAATTCAATAATTTTTCAAAGTAGGTTGACCTTGGGGTCTTCTGGCAATTCAATAATTTTTCAAAGTAGGTTGAATCTAGCAAGTCTAACTAACGTTTATTTCTTCCTCTTTCTACTCTCTTAATTGTCTGGATTTTAATATGTTTCGATAGCCCTAGCAAATCCAAATACCACTTCTATATCAAGTCCACTTTAGGGGTTGGGGGGGGGGGGGGGTGAGGATCCAATGCTCTGACCATATGTTTTGCTATCAATTCCTTGTTGTACTCCTTAATCCATTTGTCTTCTTTGTTTTTTATTCTCCCAAGACTCGTCATTGTCATCTGATGAGCATTTGTAGAAGATCTCCGTCTTTGTTTGGCTTTGGTTCCAAGAGAAAGTTGTAAGTCATTCAAGATTGATGAAATACATAAATTTCTTGAAGAAGTTCTGTACGGAAGGTTTCATAAAGCATATTACCTTTTGATGTGCAACTTATTACATGAACTTGATGTACCTTCTCATAAGGATTTGTGTGAATTTTTGGATCGAGATTGATAAAATATGTATAAAAAAATATTGAAGATTTTAGAGAGCAAGATATCTTTTTGTTGATACACTAATTACGAGATTATTAGCTTTTGATGTACTCGATCAAAAGGGTTTGAGAGAATAGGGTGAAATTTCTAGTTATCAAGATTGATGAAATGCATACACTTGCTCCGAAAATTTCTATACTTAGGTTTGATTTGGGATTGCTTATCATGGCTGCATCTGCTTATTTATCTTTAAATCTGTCCCAAAAGCTGTTTGGTAAGAGCAGCTTACCAAAAGAATTTGAAAATCTAGTCCAAATTTAGGGCAAAACCTGCTTCTGCTGCTGCTTTTGCTTGGATGCTGCTTTCGAAAGCTGATTTGGATACTGCTTTTTGAAAAGCAGCAGTAAACCTAAATCATGCCCTCAGATTTACGTAGCAAGAGATCTAATTTTCTGCAATACTGTTTGCACCTTAAAAGTTTGATCTACATTCTCATACGAATTTGGGAGATTTGTGTGTACTGATTATTGAAGATTGACAAAATATGTGTGCTTGCTGGAAAGTTATATACTAAAGAGGTAACAGGGCAAGATATCTTTTTGTTACGATACTGATTGCGACTTTATGAGTTTGATGTACTTCTCAAAAGCTGTTTGGTAAGAGCAGCTTACCAAAAGAATTTGAAAATCTAGTCCAAATTTAGGGCAAAACCTGCTTCTGCTGCTGCTTTTGCTTGGATGCTGCTTTCGAAAGCTGATTTGAATACTGCTTTTTGAAAAGCAGCAGTAAACCCAAATCATGCCCTCAGATTTACGTAGCAAGAGATCTAATTTTCTGCAATACTGTTTGCACCTTAAAAGTTTGATCTACATTCTCATAAGAATTTGGGAGATTTGTATGTAACTGATTATTGAAGATTGACAAAATATGTATGCTTGCTGGAAAGTTATATACTAAAGAGGTAACAGAGCAAGATATCTTTTTGTTACGATACTGATTGCGACTTTATGAGTTTGATGTACTTCTCATAAGTATTTGTATATAATTCTTGTTGTCAAGATTATATATATATATATATATATATATATATATATATATATATATACACACACACACACACACTTGCTGACAAGTTATATATTGTACCTTATCGTATATAAATGTTTGATTTGTGCTAGGACTAAGGGAAATGGGAAAGTTAAAAGCTCTTATTCTCACTGTAGATTGGTTCATCTTGTTTTGACTCTTCTAGTTGCAAAGAACCTTTTAAACTATGAAAGTCATTATAAGAAAACTTTCTAACAAGATAAAAGAGGATGGCATCCTTGCTGTTTGATTTTATACATTGATAGAAAAATATATGATTATCTATAAGAATATGATTATAGATAACCATTTTGAAATAAACTGCATAAACATAATTAAATTGAATGTTTATGATTTTATTCTGTGTTGTGAAAATTATGGAAACATTGACTGAACATTGTGTACATCGAATCACTAATGGAAGGCTGATTATATTCTCTAGAGATGCTTAATATTACCGTTATATATATATATATATATATATATATATATATCATCTTTTCTCTTACTTTGCCCTCTTCCCCTCCCTCAATATGATTTATAGATCCACGTTGAGTTAGATATCAGTTAAGGGGCTTCTATAACTAATGTAAACCTAAATGAACTTGGATTGTGGCTGTGAAGAAAGTTAAGATATTTGCGGATGGTCCTTGACTGAGCTGAACGGACCTCCACAAATTGGGATAAAGGCTTTTTTCGTTGCAAAGAACCTTTTAAACTATGAAAGTCATTATAAGAAAACTTTCTAACAAGATAAAAGAGGATGGCATCCTTGCTGTTTGATTTTATACATTGATAGAAAAATATATGATTATCTATAAGAATATGATTATAGATAACCATTTTGAAATAAAATGAACCTTTTAAACTATGAAAAGTCATTATAAGAAAACTTTCTAACAAGATAAAAGAGGATGGCATCCTTGCTGTTTGATTTTATACATTGATAGAAAAATATATGATTATAGATAACCATTTTGAAATAAAATGCATAAACATAATTAAATTGAATGTTTATGATTTTATTCTCTGTTTTGTGAAAATTATGGAAACATTGACTGAACATTGTGTACATCGAATCACTAATGGAAGGCTGATTATATTCTCTAGAGATGCTTAATATTACCGTCATATATATATATATATATATATATATATATTTATATATATATATATATATATATATATATATATCATCTTTTCTCTTACTTTGCCCTCTTCCCTCCCTCAATATGATTTATAGATCCACGTTGAGTGATATAGATATCAGTTAAGGGGCTTCTATAACTAATGTAAACCTAAATGAACTTGGATTGTGGCTGTGAAGAAAGTTAAGATATTTGCGGATGGTCCTTGACTGAGCTGAACGGACCTCCAAAAATTGGGATAAAGGCTTTTTTCGTTGTTAGTTCCGAGGGCTAGTCCAAGTCATCTTTGTTGCTTCTGCTTATCTAGAGCTATTCTGAAGCTACTTGCCTCTGTTGGAAAACCAATTAGATAGATCTGTGTCAATATGTTGTAGCTCTTTTGGTGCCTTAGGTCGAGCCTTAGGTCGAGAACAAATTCTAGATTAGGTGAGGGTGCTACTTTGTGGTGAAATAAGGTCTATACCTTCCATAGTGAAGTCTAAGAAGTTGTTGAGGGGTTGGAGAGTAGGGGATCTACCTTAGTAACCATGGGCAGCTGATACAAATTTAGAGGCCGAATCCGAGCTTGGTGAGAATGTGGTCATAGTGAGTAGGATTTCCATCTCTATTACCATCGCTTCAACATCTATGGTGCATGGATATGGATACAGTAATACATTATTACAGAGATTGATAACTTGATACACCAATATTGAAAATATAGATATGATACAATCTAGAATGCCAATATACAGTACACAACTTACATTTAAATTTGAAGTTAATAATTATAGAGTCCGAGTTATGCGTGCACTACTTGTTTGTTATTTATTTGTCCATGTTTTGGATAAGAAAACTCTCTTAAATGAAGATATTTTATTTTATGATAAAAATGAACATCCACATTTATCAATAAAAGGTTAAATAAGATAAAAAATTGTACCCCAAACATACAAGTGGAAGTACTTGTTGAATTTAATAGATGAATTTTTAGTTTAACTATTTTATTTTCATTACAGTTGTGGATGCTAAAAAGTTACCCTTGTAAAACAGAATCACTTTTGTATCCCTTTAGAAGAATAGATAATATATGCAATGTTATAAATACCTAAGGACAAAATCTATCAGCTAGATATTGAAACTCTAGTAGTGATGGTTGAACAAAGACTAGGAGAGAGCTATTATTCTACAAAAGAAAATTTGTGTTTTGTAAGATAGGTCCACTATCTGCCATTATGATGAAGGCTGTTTATTTACTTAGTTGATTGATGCAAGATATTTAGAGAATAAAGATGGATCTTTGAATTTCATTGTTTAAGGAACTTTTTATGTTGGGTTCTCTAGGGAGATAATGTGAAGAGGCAAATGATACAATTTGCTATAGGGAATTGCATTCATCTTTATGACACATTAAGCCAAAGGAATGACAATCCATTAAGCCAAAGGAATGACATCCTCTAAGTTTCCCTCAGTGCGCTGATTTATTATATCATACTATAATCACTGTTCACTGGGTCATTAACCTGTGGTCAATCTTATTTTAAAACCTTGTTATAGTGTCTCTGAATCTAGTTTTCAGATTTCTTGGATAACAGTAAGGGTATGAATTTTTAACTAAGTCACATTCTGGAAGCTGTCCTGGACTATTTTTCCTTGTATTGGATTTGTAAAGTTCTATCTGCCACTTGTCATCACTTACTTCTCCCTCTTCCTGCAAAAAAGAAAAACAAATATTATATCATTTTTGAATCTGGGGCGTACCTGAGCTCAATGTTTGAGTGTTCTCCTTGTTTCTTGAAAACATGATAACTGTGGATGAATAGATTGGATGACAGATAATACTTCTCTAGTAGAGTATATAGGATAATTCCAAAGCCCTTACTGAACTACCCATATTCTACCTTGAATTCTGAGGAAATATTATCACCACCATACTACCTTTTCGTTGATGTGGATACTGGTGAAGTATTACCTGTCCTCATCCAATATATTCATTGGCAGTTCGTAATGATGCACATCGAGAGGCAAGCTCATTGAAGCTGCTTCAACGTTTCTAGTCGAGCTCATTTGCTGGCGTGTACCCCTTTGACCTTGCTGATCTCGTTGAACCAAATTTGCTTTAACGCATCTGAATTCACAAGAAAAAGGGGTATCTCTGTATATTAATCCTCACTTCCTTCAAGGAAGGTAAATATGTTACAAAATGTTTCTACTCTCCCCAAACCCTTATAGCTACTCTAGTCCTTTGCCTCACTTTTTTTTGTTTGTAAACCTCAATTCAGTTGAATCATTCTTTTATTCAACTTCTATGACCTTGTTCAACCAAATTCGCTTCAACACATCTGAATTCACAAGAAAATGGATCTTGTTTATATTAATCCTCACTTCCTTAAGGAAGTCGAATATGCAAATAATATTTTTGTTCAACTGTTCAACTATGTATACTCGAATATGCAAATAATATTTTTGTTCAACTGTTCAACTATGTATACCCCCCCCCCCCCCCCCCCCCCCCCCCCCCACACACACACACACACACACACACACCCACACCCACCCACCCACATCCACACACCCACCCACCCACAGAGAGCCCCTAAGAAAAGAAAACTAAATCCTACCTATATTGTACTATATTTCTCTCCAAGAACCAAAATCTTTCCTTCATAGACTCTTAACCAACTACGACCCAAACTCTTTTCTGCACAGACTAACAAACTACTAACAGACTACCTGAACTGAATTCTGTCCTATCCTAAACTAGGGCACAGCTCATCACACTTAAGCCTGTTCCAGCACTCTACCAGACCAGAATTTTGGTTCTGTAGTTTCCATTAACCAGTCAGCTCCTTTGCTGTCAGTGTGGCCCATTTTGACTAACTGTTGTTTCCAGATAAGACCTGATGGTCCTGTTGTCTGCACTCTCCAATATTTCAAGTGAGGAGGCCTTGGAGGTCTCGACACACTTTTTTCTTGAACAAATGATGGCTCTGTTGGCTTCACTCTCAGATTAGCTACATTCATTAATTTACCACTCTAAACCTGATTTAAGAGCATCTTAGACTTAGGTGTCCAAATGGTTTTAATTGACAGGGACTTTACTTTTCTGTTTGTAATTAAGAAAATATGGACCTCCCACAATGAATATTGTGGGATTTGATGAGATGTCACTGACTTGATCCAACTATCTATGATATCTGCCTTATTCTAATGATGTCAAGTCACCTCAATTTCAAACCTATTTAGGTCTTAATATATATGCTAGTTAGTAATCCAAATGGTTGTAATTGAAATGGGGTTTATATCACTATCTTAATTTAGAAAAAAAAAAGACTATAGATGTTGCGGCATTTGATGTCGCATGACTTATGCAACTATGATTTATGCCTTACTTGGATGATGTCGAATCATCTCATTTGAAACCTAAGCCCTTCAAACTTAACACCAGTGTTGATGATTTAAACTTTCTCCAGGCACAGAAAGCAGAGAGGGATGCCACAGATTTGAAAGGGTCAATGAGAAAGCGAATGGAGTTCCTTGATTTGGATTAAGTGCCAAGCCAGTCGTCTCTAACCTACCTCTTCACCAGTGCTACTATTTTGGTGAGTATGTTTATGTCATCTCATCCGCAAATTTTATCGCGGTCAATGTTAGCAGGCCTAGGTTGCGGCCTATGGTTCCTCTCATCTTTGCTACTAAGGTTATCCCAAATGGCCCATTGTACCAATGTTCTTTATTATATATATTTTTTTAATTTAAGACGTGGAAATTGAAGCCGATACTTGGTCTCATAAGCTGCTTCTTGACTCAGACTGTGCATTTGAGAGTTGGGTTGCTTTCTTGTGACCACAGTGATAGATCTTGTTGCCTTCGTTCCTTTTGGAGGATTTCAGTCATTTGAATTATGTTTGAAGTTGACAATTCAATAGTAAGATGTTGCTTCTGCCTTTTGTTATCTTAATTTCTGTAACTCTATATTAGTTCCAAGTACCGGTTTACAAATGCCCCCAATTGGAGGTAGACCCTGTTTTTACTGTCACTGCATTCTTTGAACAGCTGTGTTCAGTGGCGTAGCCACGATTTTTATCTAGGAGGGGGTTGGGGGGTTGGGGGCAATTCTTACTATTTGTACCAAGATGAAGAAAACCCAAAGTAACTTAATATTACTCAACAAACTAACATATGGGGAAATAACCCAAAGTAACTCAATACTACCCAAAAGACTATACAAAAACAACTCAATGTTGGCTCAAGCCTAAGAAAACCAAAAGGGCTCAAACTCATTATGACGAGACTAACATACCCAGATAAAAAAAGAAAAACCTAAAAGTACATAATTACCACAACATTAACGAACTCTGATAAAAACCCCCCACAATAACTCAATATTATCACAATACTAACAAAGAAAAACCCTAAAACACAATATTCCCCAAAAAAGAATATAGCATACTCAGATGAAAAAAAACCCACCACCACCTAATATATGAGCAAAAAACTCAAAATAACTTGATATTAACCAACAAAATAACATACCCAGATGAAAGAACACATAAAACAAATCAATATTACCGTAACACAAGATGAATTACAAAATGAAAAATAAAATTAATATTACACAATCAAATGGGAAGAGAAGCTCATAAAAAAAGAGTTTTTTATTACCAACACCTCGCTGCAGCATCCGCACCCACCCTTCTTTTTGTCAAGAAGGCTGGAAGATAGTTTTGCAGGAGGACACGTGTTGATTGGTGGAACTTTGGATAATTCGTTGGAGTAATATTTAGAAAATAGTATAAAAAATAAAAATTACAGGGGACGCACCAGGTGGCTACGCGACTGGCTGTGTTCCCTTGCCTGCCATCTTACATTTTCAATAACAAGGTACTTCGAAGTACACAGAAGGCATCATTAGTTGATAAGATTGCGGGTTATTCTCTTTACAGTTTTCTTGCAAGCTATTTTAGTCTTTAATATATATATTTTAGGGGAGTAGCTTGCAGATGTTTATAACTCTTAGCTCCGTTGGAAGATATATTGATGGTGCTTGTGTATACTACTGATCATTGTTCATGCTGTTCCATATGCAATAAAATGTACATATAGAGAAACAAAATTGTTCGTCCCATATATATATATATATATATATATATATATATATATATAGAGAGAGAGAGAGAGAGAGAGAGAGAGAGAGAGAGAGAGAGAGAGAGGAGGAGGAGGAGGAGGAGGGATCGGGATGGGGTCGGGATCCCCTCATTTTTGCATCCCCAAGCATCTCTTTTACAGCCATTGGATCTAGTTTAAGTATCTAATCTTAATCGTTGGTTGTAACCATTCAAATCAATGGTTAAGATTAGATGACTTAAAACAATATCCAACGGTTGTGATCATGGAAATGTTTGGGATGCAAAAATGAAGGGAATTCCGATCATCCTCGTATATATATAAACAACAGAAATATATATATATATATATATATATATATATATAAAATTGTATCAATCAGAGAAATGTTAACATTCTCTCTCCTCTCTTAGCCAATACCTAGTAGTACATAAATGCTAGAATTAACACTTACTGTTACCTTCCACTAGATTTTGAACATCACCGACTGCCCTTCTAGTAGGATTGTGCATATTTCTTCTGAATCCAAGTTTGGACGCTTGACGACTTATTGTAAACTCAAGGCTGATATTGCTAGCAAGCTTTGCCATAACTTGTTAGATAATGGATGACAAAATATGTTATGGTGGTGCACGTAACATATAGCAACACATTGCCTTGTTTCTTTGTATATGTCATATGTCACACCCTTTAAAACCTGTTTTATTTTGTATCTACTAGTGGCAAGGTCCTCAAAGATACGTCTGTATCGTTCCATCCACACGTGCCAGACCCCAGTTCCGAATCTTAGGCGTATCCGTCTAGCCGCTTCTGGTCCTTTATCCTTTTGAGCTTTGACTTCATTCAGGATAGACGAGAGATCTCTACTGTGTGTGGTCGGCAGTCCAAGGATGGTGCAAAGGTTGTACCAGATCTCCCAAACGTAGTCGCACCAAAAGAAGAGGTAGGGTGATCCATAGACTCATCCATATGGTTACACATGCAATATTTTTTATTTGTGTATTCTATCCCAAATATACTCAGGCGATTCCTGGTAAGCAGGCGATTACGAATCATTTTATAAAGACATAAGAAAATCTTGACCGCTACCCCTTTAGTCCACACCAATTTCGTCCAGTCCACCTCTTCAGATCTATGTCTGATTTGAGTTAGAGCCGTCCGGAAGCAGAATGAACCTTTTTTCAATGTCCTCCCAAACCCAGTGATCCTCCTTGCCCAACCTATCAATGTCAATCGATCGAATCTCCTCCGCATGAGCTGCCTCAGTCAGACGATCCTGAAATTTCAGTTTTTTTTTCCTGGATAAGGCAGCTAACCAACTCAGTGGATCCTCTTAGTTCGTAAGTATGCCAGCCTTCCCTCCCAATCAAGCTTCTGTAGTTGAACCAGGAGTCATGCTATAGGCTAGTTTAGTTCTCTGAGCAAATAACTCTCGTTAGCCTAGATTTTGCTATGCCTCTCAGTCCTAGGAACAATTTGACCGTCATCGAAAAGTTATTGTTGGCCCCGGCCCACCAGAAGTCACCCCTAGAAAAATACATTCGTCTAATTCAGTCCGCCCATATATATATATATATATATATATATATATATATATATATATATATGCAAAGCATCTTTATTGAAGGAAACCAGGCGGATGACAAACCTTTAAAGGCCATAAAACGACGTAACAGATTGCCCGACATGGAAATAAACTAGCTTAAAATATGAAACCTAGGACCTGAGTTTAACGGATTTGGTTCGGGATGAGGGAGACCTAAGAGTCATGATTTGTTGATGAGCTACTCTGTGGTATTTCTTAACCCTCCTGGACCTCTGAACGTCTGCTTCCATCTTCTCGACGACTGCAAATGGATTACCTCACTAGGAGGAGAGACGCCTGATATATATATATATATATATATATATATATATATATATGAAGAGGGGCCAAGGCGCTTGCTACGCCCTCTCAAGAGTGCTTCTCGAGGCTCCACTCTCTCCCCTGAATAAGTAAGGCTCCGTTAGCCATATATATATATATATATATATATATATATATATTTATGCGTGTTTTTTTCTTCTTCTTCCAGTTTTCCTTAGCTAACCTTGGATTAAGTTCTAGTTTTTCCCCGTTTTCAGTAGCTAACCTTAGGTTAAGGTCGCCCAAGGAGGAAATCAGGTCGCCCATATTCCCTATGATATACATGTGTATCTAGTTGGGATGTGGTATAGGTGTTTGCTATCACGCTGGAAATGAGCAACCATCCAGAATATAATCATATATGGGCAGCCTAGTCTTTTTCTTTTAACTTTTTTCAACAACTTCCTGTGTAGCCTACGTTCTTGAGCAAGCCATTAGCTACTCATGATATGAATATTTAATAAATTAAACTGTTTAAAATTCTGATTTTTTTTTATAAAAGGACAACAATATAGTATTACAAGAATTTTTATTTAAAAACTCTTATTTTTTTTTAGAAACAGATTAGTCTTTTGAAGTGTCGGTCACTGCTAGCTGGTGGCTGCCCCAGGACAACGATGGGGTAGCTATAGCTGGAGACAGCACGTTTGTTGCAATGTGGGGTGGAAGGAGGAGGATGAGGGTTGGATTTTATGCTGGAGAGTACTTTATTCTTGAGTTAAGCTATTAGTATTGAACAACAGATGGATTCACAGGCTACTTTTGCTGCCACTATGTCATCAAATATGGATGGTGGTTGTGGATTTGCAAAGTGCATTTATGGGTATCACCTTTCAGTCTTCCATGTTTCCAAATTCTGTTGAACCTGTCGCACCTCATTGGTAAGCGCTTAAAAAGTACATACTTGTATGAACATTCTTCGATACCTTAGTCCTTTCCCTAATACCTTGTCTCAAAAACAAAAAAATAGCCATAATTTCTTCCATCAGCTTCATTGTAGAGACTATCATATATGTATGTGCGTTGCACATTTTTTAATTGTTTTTTGATTAATTTTTTCTGTACTTGGAAAGAACAAAAGACACAAAAAGTAAACTACATTTACCTTTTTTTTTCTATACGTAATTACGTAGCTGTTCTCATTAAATTTAAAGAACAATTTTAATTAGTAAAGTAAGTTAAAGATATATTTGGAAGAAATTATTTTTTGGTGGAGCCAATTTTTATTATTATATAGTAGTATTGATAAGTAACCTACAACACAAATTTGTTAGTTTTTTTATATATATATATATATATATATATATATATATATATATTAGAAATAACACTATTAAATTATTTGCAGACAAAGGCTAGTCTTATTCCAGCGCCATACAAGCATTGAGCTATTGCACTAATAACAAATATTATGAAGATCACAATGATCCAACTTTATATAGATTCTGGCACTTTCAGAAGTTATCAAAATTGCAGTTCTTGAATATCCTGTAGATTCTCAGTTCTGCTAATGCTGCAACTGCATATGGAGTATAGGTTGGGTTGATCCTTATTTGCCTCTGCATTTAGCACCTGCTTATCTTCTGCAAAAATTCAGAGCACAAGCTTAGAAGACTTTACGATTAAGATCAATAAATAGATAAAGAAGTTCCTGAGTTTTATAGTTTGGTAACCAAGAATATTGTCATTGCATTGCTCTTTCGATCTCTAGTACAAAATCTGTATGCAAAAACAGTACAACAAAGTAGTTAGAATGTGTTTAGAATTAGATTGTTATTTATTTGTAGTTCAAGACTTACACTCTGAATCCGTCTTCACCCATTTATTTCGGCCGTCTCCTCTCTCCGTCTTCACCTCTGACGACCATAGTATTTCTTCGCGTCTCCTTCCCAATGATTTCTTTGTCTGCTTCTCCAGCATCTTCTTCGCTAGCGGCTGCAGAGTGCTCTGGGGGTATATTTTCTTGTGGAGTAATGTCCTAATAATCTTTTACAGTAGAATTTTAATGTTAGAAGACTGAATTTTGAGTTTTAGAATTTAGACTAGTTTGTATATATATACACACCTCTGCCCTTGATTCAGTAAGGGGATCCTTCAGGCTTGGGGTAGGAGCAAATCCACTATGGCATACAAACATCTTCTTGAGTAGGAATGAGAGTGATCTCTCCCTAATTCCACCTTTTTTGTCTACAGGCAAGTCTTTGACTTTGTTCAAGACAGTCTTGGCATCGGTGGAGATATCCATGACGTTGTCGTTATCATTGCCCGGATTCCAATTGACCTCCAAACTCATCGAGAGAGAGTTTAGAAGCCTATCCAAAGTTTGGTCATCTGCAGGTGTTCCTTTCTCCGCTCTGTTGCTGGCAGTTTTCGGCTTCGTGAGCTGATCTTTGGTTAGCTCGGCCACTTCCTCGATGCTGATATCGCCTTGCGGTTGTGATTGTAAGCTGTCGTGTCTCGGCACTGGACATCCTCCTCCTTCTTCCTTTGGTTTCTTGTTCCCAAATGTACCGATTGCGAGGAGTATTTCGGGCCAGTCGCTGAACTCTTCTTTGCGGCTAGGCGGCCTACATTGAACTGAAGGTGAGCTCGACGTGCAAGGTTTCTTCTGCTTCTCCTGCACTCTTCTGTCAAGTTTGGTTTGCATCCAGCTGAAGATCTACATAATAGAAATTTATAGCAGCAACATCATCGTAGGAATTAAGTAAGAAGCCTATAAGTAGTATGAACTTGCGTTACTCACCTTCATGCTTGGGTAATCAATTAGATGGTTGCCAATTCTTGATGACTATCCACTGTTTGGTATTCCTCTCATTTTTTGTTTGTGGTCCTCAGTCCTCGCACACACACTCACAAAAGAGAGAGAGAGAGAGAGAGAGAGAGAGAGAGAGAGAGGTTAGCAAGGGACATGGATAAAGAGTTAAAAAGAATGGAAGCTAAGGTAGGGCTCAGCAACTTGGCACTAGCCAAGGGATATTGAAAATCCCAAGGTTTTAAGTTTCCCTAAGCAGTCATTTGATCCTACATTCCTGTGGCACCTTATTTAGTTGCAGGATATTTTATTTATTTATTAATACTTGGATATCTTAAATACTCGGAACGCAAACCCGTAACTGATAAAAACTTCAGGGTCTAAAGTTTGGACCCGGATCCCAGGTCAAGTTGAATCTGGATTTGGGAAATAAAAGTTATTCATTTTCCAAGTGTTAAATGAGTAGGAAAATAAATTAATTTTCAAGAAAAAAAGAAAATAGGAGGGAAAATGATATCTCCACTCACCACATGGATTCATTTTTTTACCCTCATTTATTTATTTATTTTCTCCCAATTTTTTAGGACCTTTCCAAACACCGGTAAGAAAAAAAAAAAAAAAAATTCCAAATGAAAGAGAAGAACAAATAATTGATTTCCTTTTATTTTCTTTCCTCGAACCAAACGAGGCCATAAGTTTCATGTCAGATTGAGATTGTGCTAGTGTCTTCTTCCATTATTCTTATTTTTATTTTTATTTTTTACATTTTATTTATTTACAGTATGCTACGTAGATTGATAATGTAAGTTTCTAAAATATTTTTTGCTCTCTTATGCAATTAGGATAGTATCTCGAGCTTAGCCATTTTGATGATTTATTCTCTCTATTCTATTCTCAAATTGAGAAATTTTTTGAGGATGGAGAGAACAAGTCCACAAATTTGAGTTACCCATCATGTTCTATATATTTTAATTTATAGGTATAATTAATATAATGATTATACAATTAAAATAATTTATTGAGATATTCCAATAGAGTATCATATTGAATATATTGTTGTCAGTATATTTTTTCTGTAGAATTTTAAAGAATTTTGTTTCACAGTAATTTTTTTCTTGTATAAATAATGTATAATAATATGGCTTAATTACAAGTTGATACCCTCCATTATCACTATTGTTCAACTTGATACCCTCAACTTTAATATGTACTAACTTAATACCCTATCTCAACTAATATGTACTAACTTAATACCCTATCTCAACTAATATTTTTAACTTAATATCCAAAATTTTATTTATTCCTAAACTACCCTCCCCCTACTCCCCCCCACACCTCACCTCCCCCCGGCGACACCCTCATCTGCCTCCGGCGACCAACCCCCTTACCCGTCCTGATGATCACCCCCTACCCGTCTCGGCGATCCCCTTACACGCATCGCACGTCCGCCGAGCGCCGCACCCCACCCCTGCCGCTCGCATGCCCGCCTACGCGTCCGCCCTACCCGCGTCCGCAGAGTGTCACGTCCCGATCTCGCAGGGGGGCCGTTCGTTCTCGCTTGGGTCCTTGCGGGACCGATCGTCCTCGCGTGGGCGTGATGTCGTGCAAGTCTACACTGCGCTTGCAAAAGGCCAAAGTTTTAACAAGGGCAAGTAAGCTATTCAAGACGGGAACAACGACACAATATTGCGGAAAAGTAAAGAACACAATGACATAAGGAAACAACCTCTTTATTGATAATCAAGATGTGTTACAAGCTGCGCTTGACCGAGATTACAATTCGCTCAAGCTCTCTTTCTCTCGAATACAATGACATCGTTCCATACATTACATCCCTTTACACAAAAGCAGCTCAAAGTAATCTATATACGGCTCAAGGCATCGACTCTAGATTTTCGGGTCCTGGGGATGAGGCACGGCTATCGCTTATTCGGACGATCCAGCACCTGAGAACAAGCAAATTGTTGGTAGGTCAGCACTTTAGAGAAAGTACTGGTGAGTATAAAATCAACGAACAGAAGCAACACTCCCTGAAACCAACACTAAGTAAGCATGTGGCAAAATATTACATTACTAGTGATCTTGCTACTTTTATCTAGGTTCATTTCATGCAGCACATGATTATAGTCAGATTCCATCTTTTCGAAAATATGTCTTTGAAACCACTTTGCACATTCAATACATACAAGCAAGCCATAGTGACAGTGTTCTATCGTGCATTGTCCAGCATGTATCGTGAGCCATATTCGATCTCTTAGGAACAAAAGTTATCTCTAGTTGACTGTTTATCTCGAATCAAGACAAGTTCATCAAGTGGATTTATTCAATTCAATTCAATGGGGACAGCAGCATATTCAAGTAAAACAAATATATCTCATTTAACATTTATGACAAGGAACATAAGGAAATACAAGTGATCACTTATTCAGTGATCATTACCCATGGTCGAACGGTTATCCCTGTAGCAGACATACAAGAACCTCCCCCCCCCCCCCCCCTAATTTTTTTAAAACTTTTTTTCTATATAACTTTGTTTTTTGTTTTTTATATATAGGTTAATCCACTTCTATTTCACCCAAAATTATGATAGTCCATCTCAGCTGTAGTTTCTGGATCCGCCCTGAGTAATGGTTTGCAGTCTCTTAATATTTATTTTTCAACTTTCGATGTGTTGTACTTGAGTTTGTTGAAATTCAAGTTTTTATGGTGTCGTGATTATTATTTTTTAGTTTACTTGAGTGCTCGATGTCCAACGGGAGTGCTGATTCTGTCCCTATACACATACACACATATATATACATATATATATATATATATATATATATATGAAACTGAAAAAGTCTATTTGAAGATTCTCCTTGTGACTCACTCATAACTTTAAAAAAAAATTTTGTTTGAAATGCACTCAGCTGAGCAGCTTGAAGTTAAATATTTTACTTGAGACTCACTCGTATAGAATATCTATATAGTAAAACAAAGTAATATTTTTTTGTCAAAACATTAAAAAAAAATCACAATAAAAAGTATAAAATAAATCAAATAGCTAAAACTATAACACATTTTATATTAATTAAAATAATAATAAGTAATATAAAAAATATTGAATAATATAAATAAGAAATATTTCATAAATCGATTTATCAAGGTTCGTCGGTGGCACAGGGTATAGTAATCATATAATTAGACTAATGTTAATACAAATTACAACACCTCCATGTTAGCAAAAGAAAGCACAAGATCCTACGTATGCACTCCCATATGATATGATACGATTTGATATTCATTTCCCATATCATATTAATTAATTAATACACACGCATATATATGTAGCACTGTTTCTATTGGTAGTAAAACCCTCTCATGGGAGAACGTTAGGGCCCGGAAACCAAGTACGCATCCGATCCCGGGAAGAGACAAGTGTCGGTCCCGGCAGGACCGAGATCTACGTTGCGAATCGTGTCGGATTGACGCGTGTTTGAGTGAACTATTCCTTAAGACTAATAGACCGGGTCTGGATTAATTAGCGACTATTTATTTATTTATTCTACATCCTGCTTCCTGCTTTGATATGCGGGATTAGAATTCTAATCGCATAATAATAATAATAATAATAATAATAATAATTTAGTCCCTCTATTACTTCGAATTCAATAATAAAAGCTAGTAGTTTGGTTACTAAAAGCGTTAGTATTACACAATGAGAAGACTTGAGATTCCACACTAATACCATATTAACAAAGGGAGAGCACGTGACATTAGTTTAAGAGTTGGACTGTGGATTCTAAGATCAGTCGAAGAGTAGTAGGACTACGAATGATGAGATCATCTGTGGATCAGAGTTACTCGATGACCTAAGATGACATGGGTAGAGGTGTAAGTAAGATGGGCTGTGCCACCGACACGGGTCTGGCCGTGCCGACACCGGCATGAATGATTCGTTCCTGGCACGATATGACACCGACACGTAATCGAGGTGTAGCTGATCACGTGTCTGACATAATTGTCTAGAGTCGGACATAAACATGGCACAACGTGACTGCTAGTCGTTTCCGGTGTGGTATGTGGTTGTCTCTCCAAGAAACAATACGTAGGCACGACAAAGCACGGATATTCTGTTTTATTCTTACCAAAATGTACCTCTAGTTAGTTGTTTATATAAGTAATTTTATTTATTTTTTATTTTTTTTGGTGGTTGGGGTCAAGGAGGGGTGCAATTTGGACTTTTGGTACTACCACTTTCACAATATAATAGCAACATGTCACGTCCCGATCTCCCGCAGACTATTTCGGCCGTCCCCGCTAGGCGGGAATCACCCTCGCCAGCGCTCCCGCGGGACGATCGTTTGACCCATCCGGACGTGATGCCGCACGAGCGTGAGCCACGTCCGTTAAAGGCCGTGGTTCATTGGCTGGCGGTAAGAGTTCTAAGCCACAGAGTCGCACAGATTGTCCGAGTGCAACGGAGTTATGAACGCATAGGCGATCGGTAACAAGTTCACTGAGTTGACAATATAGCGGAAGCATTGAATAACACAAGTTGAAGTAAAACAACTCTTTATTGATATAAGCAAGTGTTACAGGCGGCGTATAGCCGAGATTACAAGTCGCTCAAGCCTCTCTCTCTGAAACAGTAAAAGCGTGCCAAGTGGCTACAATTGTGGAATGATTGTACAAGCGATGTTCAGGCAAGTTCCAACATTATGTCTTGTATATGTGCTTCAGTTCCGGACGCAACGCTGCTTCGGAGTGATCTCCACACCTTAGCACGTACAAAGGAGGCATCCGCACCGAACGAGGTTCTCCCGTACCCTGCATACAAACTGGTGGATTATCAGTACATTGAAATACTGCTTATATTCAGACCCTCGCATGCTTTGCTGGGTAGTACACTATTTACCAAAATAGTTACAATTTTCACCATTTGTAGGAGTATTTTTGGTCATTTTTCACATAAAAATGACCAAAATGCCCTTAGTGACAGACCAAAAATAATAATAGGACATTTAATTCAACTATTTTTACCGCACAAATCCATTCCAACTCTCTTCTCTCATTATATTTACATATTAAGTGCTTGACTGCTTGTCAACGGTGAATCAAAAAACATTAGAAATTTTACCGTTTGTTGAGCACTTCGACTTGATCAAATTGAAGGTAGTTCTATAGTCTACTACAATAGTACTACTTTAGCAGGGTTCAAAGACCATGGATAATAAACAACAACCATAGCAAGGTTCGCAAACGCTAGGCCCGCAACCTCAACCTCAACTGGCACAACCAAAGGTTGTACAAGACCACAGAGGATAAAGAGGACCTCATCGTCGCAGTTGGTCCAATATTTGGGTTTTCTTAAGATAAATGATACTAGACTGCCAAAATAAACTATCTATCATTCTTGTATACTTGCTCCTGACACCACCTCTTTAATGAATCATTAATCCTTGCAATTTTGACAGTAACAATGTACTCCGCTTCCGTGAAAAAAATAAAAATAAAAAAATAATACAGTTTGGTATCCAAAATTTTCGTAAGTCTCTTCACCTTACAAAAGTGGTTTGAGTATCCTGAAATCTTCCTAAAGTCTGCATCTCCCGCCAATATCAGAATATGTGTAGTCCTTCAACATTGACTCCGCTCTCCTTAGGTACAAACCCAACTTAGAGACTCACTTAGTGTTGCTACAATCGAGAAAAATAGAAACAAAATTTAGTAACAAAACTTAAATGACCGAAAAAAAGAGAGAGAATAAATTTGTTGTGGTGACCATAATCAACAATGCTAAAAAAAAAAATTCGATTTTTTTTATGAAATGCTTCCAGAATCCAGCAAGTTTGATTTGCACTAAGTGGCAATCGAACTACTACAACCCTTCGAAAGCTACACCAAGTTTCCACACACTGTTGTAGCACTACACCAAAACCTCTGTTAGAGGTTGGAGGTGTTTGTTTGTTTGTTTTGTCTTTCCAACCAGCTATAGGTCCTCTACCTATATAGATGAGAGAGCCCTTATGAAGTGAACAACCAGGAGTTACGAATGTAACTCCTAAGCAGTTCGTTCTAATTCATCATTTCATCAATTACCCTAAAGAGCTATGAATTAAAGCAAACTCACAACTCTTGAGCCATAAAACAACCAATAAATCATGAATTTAGTGAGCCATAATACAACCAACATATCTTAGTTCAGACAGTCTAGCTCTCATGTGAAACAACAAAAGTGAAACAAATGATAATAATAAACTATCAGCAACATCGCGTCACAAACGAAGTGCGTCATTTAAGCGCCACAAAGCCCAATGCCATGTAGCTCGAGCTACTAGACCCCTTTATATAGATCGAATATAATTATATTGGTGGCAAAATAATATCATTGAGGTAGGATTTCAGCATTCTCCTCTTTGCTCTACCAAGTACTATTTATCACCTAGGACAAATCATGCTCTGGTTGTGCATCCGTTTTTTAATAAGTCGGTTCGATTTTCGGTTCTATCCTTCAAATAATTCGGTTATTCGGATCGGATTTTGGATTTGGATTTCGAAATCCGAATCGAACCAAAAATCGATATCCTTTTCTATATAAAAGTAAGAAAAAAAACCTAAATCTAACCCTCTCAACTCTTCCGGTTCTTTCTGCCGCCTTCCTCCTCTCCCACATCCCCACGACCTCTTCCCTCTTTCCCTTCTCTCAACAAACTCTTACCTCTTCCTCCTCTCCACAAAAGTTCGACCTCTTCTTACGACCTCTTCCCTTTGCAGCCAAATTGGATTTTTTTTGAAATTGGATTTTTTTTGAATACAAGGTCACTTTTTCGGTGAGTTCTTCGATGAAATTGGATTTTTTTGAATATTTGGTTCATCATTTGTGTTCATATTTGGTTCATTGACATTTGTTTCCTGCATTTTCCAATAACAGAATAAACCGAACCAAATTAGTTCGGTTCAGCCTGTCTCGATTTTGGATAAATTAGGTTCGGTTCAATTTTGTAATTTGCGGTTCGGGTTGGACCGAACCGACTGAATGCTCTCCCTTAGATTGAACTAGAGTTGAAAACCCCAATAGCTAGTGGGCTGCCGACTGACTTTGCCTTTCTCACCTTCTTGACCTCGTTGGCACCTTCTTGACATACTTCTCTTGCCATAGCTAAAGTGTCATTGCTTTCTTTGTTGGTGTTTTTCACTTAGCTTTGGGAGTTTTAATCCCACATTGAAAAACCACCAATGTGTATATCTCAATATATAACTATGCTTAGTATTGGTATATGCACATGGGGTGGAGGCCCATGTGGGTTGACTTTCCTAGAGGGATTAAGTGTGAACTCCATTATGACAATCTTTGTTTTGTCACAACATTTGGGAGCTAAGTCCTGAAGGGGCTTAGCGACTCAGACTTGGACACGGGCTCAAGGGTGCAAAGTGGTACTTTATTGGTGCACTTTGTACTTAGCACGTCAGCATCGTCGCATGGCGCTCGTTCTCTCCTTTATGCTCGAGTTGCATGCGCGGTTGCTATCTCGAATGCATGCTTCGTGGCGCATGCGACCTGGTGCTATACGACCAAAGCGCTATGCGTTCCGGCGCTATGCGGCCAAGGCACTATGCGTTCAGGCGTTATGCGACCAGGGGTTATGCGGCCTGGCGTTATGCAGCTTGGGGCTATATGGCAGTGTCTTTGTGACCAGGCGCTATGCGGCCTAACGCTATGCGGCCAGATTTGGATGAGCGAATCGCATGTGGAGGGTACATGGTCTGCTTTGGGCGGCGTATAATTTTATGTGCCTTCCGGAATATGCGGCACATGCGGCGCGAGCGATTTCTTTCTGCGTTTGGCGGCGTTGTCTGCCTCGTGCAGTACAGCTTGTCAGGCGGCGGAGACGACACATGCGGCGTGGGCGGCGCATGCGGCTCTGACACCCAGATTTTGGGGGATCTGGTCGGTCAGCGCATATGAGGCCTGGAGTTTCCTCAGGCCGCATATGTGTTGTTTTCCTCTATATATAGAGGACCTAATCTTTCATTTCAGGAGAGAGAAAACAGATGAAAAAAATCGAGAACACCAGAGCATATGCGGCACAAAGTGTCTCCCTCTCACATGGTATTTTTTCGAGTATTTTTCGAAGGTGACATTGAGCGTTCAAGAACTTCATTTGGGAACTTGCTGGTTCCTCGGAGAAGATTTTCTGTACGACGAATCTTGCTTTAAGCAACAGTGGTTTTGACCACTCCAACAAGGAGCTTTTCTTCAGTTTTTTTCTTTACTTCGTTCTTTCTCATTGTACCGTTTGCAAACATAAA
The DNA here is from genome assembly GCA_036927795.1 of Iris macrosiphon. NCBI lineage: Eukaryota > Viridiplantae > Streptophyta > Magnoliopsida > Asparagales > Iridaceae > Iris > Iris macrosiphon. The sequence goes on along the minus strand of JAYESA010000002.1, from coordinate 180,643,121 downwards.
GAGAAGAACATTTTACTTGTTGCTTGATGTAATCTTTATTTTTCTCGAAGTCATTTTATAACCTGTTCTTGGTTCGTGCTTCGTTGGAATCGAGAAATATCAGATGAGGAACTCTTGTGTGAATCTCTGATCTCGACGACAACTTGGGTTCCAGTAGATAGCGAACCTTCGGGTCTCGCTAGTAGCTCTGTTATGACCCGCGTTCTACCTTCTTTGATCCCTTTCGGGACTAACAATCTCAAAGCAAGATTCGAAGAAAGATGTAGAAACATTCGATCAAATCTTCTCGGCAACCATTTTTCACAAACTCGAGGAGATTGACGGGATATACTTAGAACATTTGGATGAGGGAAGGAGTCCTTTGTCAAATGTTGAACGCAAGTTTTTGGAACCTACCATTTCCCAAGATGGAGGAGTTAGCGTTTGAAGGACGCGCATTCCACTTGGAAGGAGGATTACAAGATGACCAAGGATTGCAGAGTTTGCACATGACAGGACTTAGCGCAAGACAGTTCTTGGCAGTTGGCAAGACTTGGCCGCATGACAATCTCTTGCCGCATGAAGGCTCTTGCTGCATAAAAAACTCCTGCTGAATCGCAAACTCTTGGCATATGACAGTCTTTTGCCGCATGAAGACTCTTGCCGCATAGAATACTCCTGCCCCATGACAGACTCTTGGCAGATGGCAGACTCTTGGCACATTGAAGGTCATGTCGCATGGCAGAGCTGGCCGCATAAGTGGCTTATGCGCATGGACGTCTCTGCGCATGGCAATAACTGGCACATGGTGGGCTTTGAGCATGATGGTCACTGCTCTGGACAGGACTTGGCGCATGGCTGTAATTTGAGCTTGAACCAGTTCAAACCAATATAATAAGGTATAGATAAAACTTGGTTTATTTGATTACTTAACTTGGTTGTTATGATTGTGCAGGTTGAGTTATCAAGCGTGGTTACTGACTGGTGGGTAGACACTGGTGCATTCGGCCACACATGCTCTGTGAAAGAGCAGTTCAGCAAGGAAGAGCACTTTAGAAGAATGTCTCTATGGCGAATAGTGTCAAGCAGAAGATCTAGCTAGGGATCAGGGTTATGATTCTGGACTTCTGGCTTGAGAAAAAGATTGTTCTTATTGAGTTATGACGCATCTGACTAAGACAAGTCTTTTTCATCAAAGATGTCTAGTTCTGGGATATCTCCAGGATGTGGGGGTAAGGAGGTGGAGACACGTGATGGCTATGTTCAGACATAGGTAGTCAGGAAACCGTTTAGACGAATGACTACAAGTACAAATACTATGGAGCTGGTGCGCTCAGATATTTGTGACTTCTATTCTCTACAAAAGACCGGGATGAAGTTTATCACTTCTTTCTTTGATGATTTATCGGAAAACGCGTTCGCGTATCTTCTCATAAATCGAAGGATGAAGCGTTCGAGAACCTCAGGGACTTCAAGTTTTGAGCTGAGCGTCATATCGGTCTACAACTCAATAGACTCAGAAGTTTTCAATATGAATAGCATCGTTCTTTGGATTCACATCGTTCAGCTTAGAATATGGAATTGACTATGGAACATGTATCGTTCTTTGGATTCACATCGTTCAACTTAGAACATGAAATTGACTATGAAACGATATCTTCGTACTCTCCCAGTCCATTGAAGGTGTAGATATGAAGTATCAGCAGTTGACGATAATGATGATTTCTATATTGTTGTTCAAAGGGCCTTCCAAATTGTCTGTGGGAGAAGGTTGCACTTATGGTCATGTCCTTAGTACCATTCGTCACTTCTGATATAACTCTGGTTCAAAGTCAAATCCACATGAATATCGTTTGATTGTGGGAGGGTTTTGGAGGATCGTATCAGCCAGAGTTGTTGGCACTTCTGTAGAAGAAGACGTAGTCCAGGAAGGAGTTGTCTTTTAAGAGACAATATTTGAACCAGAACTCGAAGAGAAGTCAGCTAGAAGAGTCAGGAGGTCGAAAGACCAAAGATGATCTGATCACCTAGCATATGGAGGTCATTCTACTTACCAATGATGAGGTGATGAAGACCATGGACTCGGTCTGCTAGGAGGAGGCAGTCCATGAAGAAATTGACCCTATAAAAATACTTGGATGTTGATCAATCTACTTGAAGGAGCTAAACCTATCATATGCTTATATATCTTCAGTAGAAGAAAATGGAAGCATACAGAACAGTTGAGTTCAAGACTATGCTTGCAGGCTAGGAGTTTTCTCAGATACAGGAAACTGAGTTTTGTGTCACCTCGTTGAAGTGTCATATATCAGGATGATGATTGCCATAGCTGCTATTCATAAGATGATTGATTATCATATGAAGCGAAGCCAACAAGTCATGGAGGAAGACAATCATGAGAGATTCACGGACAACAGTCAGAATTATTGTCATTCAGGTTTGAAGACAGTCTGCGGGTTGGTGATATCTCAAATATGGCTTGAAGAAAATCCTAGGATGTGACAGCAAAAGTTTAACAAGTCATCTAGTCAAAGTTGTTGTAGGATCAACGTGACAAACAAGTGTGTGTACACAAAGTTCGCTGATAAGAAATGAGTCATCTTTTGTATCTATGTGGACGACTTACTAAATTCTAACTGTGGATATAGAAGTGTCCCTAGAACAAATATTTTCTTTTGTCCAGTCTCAGGACATGGGATTGCAGATATCATCCTTAAGGATATAAGATAATCCGGATGCCAGGGGGCTTGCTCAGTCACAAGCGTTGTGCATGAAGAGTTAATCACACGCTTTGGGTATCAGGGACGATACTCCTCAAGTGTGACATGGAGATGAAGCCTTATCCAAGGAAAATCATCAGACATTTGGTGTACTCAAGCATCATCAGGTCTGCTTTGGACGGTGCATGCAGCGCATGGTTTTCTGTGCCTTTCGGAATATGCGACGCAAGCGGCGCGAGCGGCTGCTTTCTGCATTTGGCGACACTGTCTGCCTCGTGCAGTACAACGTGTCAGGCGACGGAGATGACACATGCGGCTCTGACACCCAGAATTTGGAAAATTTGGTCGGTCAGCGCATATGCGGCCAGGAGTTTCCTCAGGCCGTATATGTGCTGTTTTCCTCTATATATAGAGGACCTCCTCTTTCATTTGAGGAGAGAGAAAAAAATGGAAAAAACCGAGAACATCAGATCATATGCGGCACAGAGTGTCTCCCTCTAACATGGTATTTTTTCGAGTGTTTTTCGAATGTGACATTGAGCGTTCTAGAAATTCATTTGTGAACTTGCTGGTCCCTGGGGGCAGATCGTCTGTACGGCGAATCTTGCTTTGAGCAACGATGGTTTTGACCACCCCAGCAAGAAGCTTTTCTTCAGCTTTTTCTTTTGCTTCGTTCTTTCTCATTGTAGCGTCTGCGAACGTAAAGAAAAGAACGTTTTACTTATTGCTTGATGTAATCTTCATTTTTCTCGAAGTCAATTTGTAACATGTTCTTGGTTCGTGTTTAGTTGGAATAGAGAAATATCATATGATGAATTCTTGTGTGAATCTTTGATCTCGACGACAACTTGAATTTCAGTAGAGAGCGGATATTTGGATCTCGCTAATAGTTCTGTTATGACCCGGGTTCTACCTTTTTTGATCCGTCTTGGAACTAACATTCTTATCACGAGCTATATGTGTGCTAAGAATCTTGATTGCCCCATTATTTCATAGTAAAGGACTTGCTCGACTTTGTTTTATTATCTCAATCCTACTTTGTCATTCTCCACTATCAACATGTGATTAACATAAATTAAGAGAGTAATACAATAATCATTATACATTTTTTGTACATTAATTGATCCGAGGCCATTCTTGCAGAACCATAATCTTTCATGAATGATCCAAGGTTTTTTTTAACCACCGTCGGTATGTTTGTTTCAACAAGTGCATATAAGTAGACAATATCTTATTTTCTTGAAGTTTGAATCCATCAAGCTGACGGATCCAGGCTACTCCTGGGGTGGGCTCCAGACCCTCCAGCCCAGCATGTATATATATATATTTTTGTTTGTAGGAGTTAGTCAATATCTAGTCCATCGTAACCTGGTCTAGAATATTCCGGCTTACAGTTTATATTTTTTGGATCCACTCCTGCCAACGTATCTAACTACTCAACTTCCATTCCGTTTACTACCCTAATAAAAAAACATCCATCTTGCCTTACATCTCAATTTGTGAACTCTGGTCTTCAATCGTTACATTTTTATTTTGTTTTGTTTTGTTTTGTTTTGTTTTTTGAATAACATATAGGCACATCATCCGCCAAAAACTTCTCTGGCGTTGTGTTGCACATATGTACCAGCCTCACCCTTTTTCACTTTGCTGCCCCTGCTGCTCGATGTGCAGAAACACTAACAACTAAACTTCGTTTCCCTAACCCTAATAGTTTCCTTTGGTCACATCTGATCATCAAGCATTCTAAGATTCACAATATTTTGGGCCCATGACTTAACCTCTCGTCTAATAATCTAAGGCTCTTGATAAAGGAATTACAAAAATAACTCGGAGTTAGTCAAGTATTGATGCTAGTTCAGTTAAGAAGAATTTTTACTAAGGCTAGTTTACTAGGACTGTCCACCCTCTTCACCTCCCTCCTCCTGCTTCAACCCTAACCTCCTCCGTCGAGCCGCACCTCAAGCACCTTCCCGTCGGCTCCGTCACAAAGGCGATGATGAAGAAGAAGAAGAAGCAGTGTGGAGGGGGCTGCGCGCGGCGGAGACATGCGCTCGCGGGAGGCTATTGCTACGCCTCGCGCCGCCGATGGCGGTGGCAACAGCAGCAGAAGCGACAGTAGCAGCGGAGACGAGCGCGTGCGCCTACGCCTCGCCGCCGCCCCTGCTCGCGCTCCTCCGCCTCCTCCCCCGCCGTCGCCTCCTCCTCCGCCTCCGCCTCGCCCCCCCTCCTCCCTTCCGGCCTCAACGCAGTCCCGTTCTCGTGTCACCTCGCGTAGCCTTTCCTCCAGACTGTCAAAATTTTGACAGTCCTACCAATTGAAAGGACTGCCAAAATTTTGACAGTTCTAAAATTTTGACAATCCTGATTATAAAAAAAATCAATTTGTGGCAGTCCGGTGAGTAATTTTTGGGAGTGACAAACTTGTAATTATCAATGGTGAAAATTTGGGCTGTCCTGAGTCATTTCTTTAATGCCTTTATCAATAGCCTAATCTAATGGTTATGATATATTCTCGAAATATTTTAGCAAATATTCCCACTACAAATATAGAAACTAGCACATACCCTCACTTATTTAAAAAAATTAGCAAATGTTCCCATGAGTAAAATAATCAAAATTTTTGGTTAAATAGTGGGAGTATATCTTAAATTTTTAAATGTTATATACAAAGAAATGAGGACATTTGCTAATTTTTTAAATAAGTGGAAGTATATGCTAGTTTCTATATTTCTAGTGGAAATATTTGCTAAAATATTTCTATATTCTCCATCCATGACTTAAAATCCAGACCCATTAAACAAAACCATCGATCTTGCAATGAAGGTCATGTCCGTTCTCACTGACCACGGGAACCAGTTGAGTTCGTATTATTTCGGATATTATTCGCTGATATTATTACTCGTTTGGCTTGGTGATACCTTAGCGCTTGTGTGCAGCACATCTTTGTCTATCGATATTTCGACTACTTTTATTCGACCCCCTTTGGTTTAGGGCGAAGAGAGCAATGCCCTTCATTGTCCTCACTGATACATAGCTCCAACCACTCATTTATTTATTTATTTTATTTCATCAATAATTAGAAAGTAAAATGGAATTAATATCCAATGCAACAACTTCATGGCCTTATTTCTGCTTCTTCTTCTTTCCTGACTTCACTCCGAATTATTTTTTGCCACAAGAGATCCAGAAGATTGGTTTTATTCCAAGTACTATTGATTCTTCTATTTTTATTTTTATTTTCCTCCAACGCCGACACTAGGGAACAATGACTCTCAACATAGATATTCTTATTATTGGAGGTGATGCTTCTGAGATTTACATGATTGAAGCACAATTGTCTTCTCAATTCCAAACCAAAGATCTTGATTGTAAGCCACCTGATATCCTTATTGTGCTAATTTCCTTATTCTCTTTCAACTTTTGGGGATCGAGGTTGTCCGATGTGGTAATTTTCTTATTCTCTCTCAACGGAAGCATTTTAAATCTTTTACACGATTCCGACTATGTGTGGTGTAAGCCACCTGATACCCTTACGGATGCAAATTTAAAGCTCTCTTCTCTTCACTTTGTATGAGTTTCATTCTTGCCTAATCCCAATTACTATCATCGTCTTATTGGCAAGTTGATATATATATCAGCCACTCGTTTAGATATTTTATTTGATGTGAGCATTGTTAGCCAGTATATGCACTCTTCCTAAACATCTCATCTTCATGTTGTCGAGCATATACTTCGTACATGAAGAAGTCCCTTGGCCAGGGTCTCGTCTACTAGCCTTCCTTGAATCTCTCATAGATTGTTTAAGCAAATGCTGATTATGCGAGTTCAGTGGAAAAAAAAGAAGAAGAAAGAAACAAGTTTGGCGACAATTATAAATTTTATTTTTCTTTGGTCGTGGAAGAGTCCTCCTAATGTTCTGGACTTTTAGTTTCAATATCTTTGAATGTTGTTGCTCGACGTGTAGTTTATGCACATATTTTTGAGAGAATCTTGTTACTTGACGGAGCAAAAAACAAATTATTGTTGCTTACTCTCCTGCCTATGTTGAATATTGCTCGATGACCCATGCGGTCAAGGTGGAATTCTCAATAAGTGTTTTTGTCAGCAGCGATTAAGTTGGAATTCTTCCATCTAAATCGACTTTTTGCAAAACCGTGGGATGAAGATTTCAAAGGTCTGTGTTAGGTTGATGAAAAAAATAAGAGAAAAGAAAGGAAATGGAAGCAGCATCCTAAAGAAACAAGATCCTGTTAACCTTTTGATGGCTCTCTAGGAAAAACATAGCCAACATCTCCAAGACTCAACAGAACCGTACACGTTGGTAACGGCTGAGGAACAACATGAACACAAAGCAATTGCACCTCGAGATCGAGCTATCCTTTCGAATGAAGACAACACGTGAATCGTTTGTGTTTGTGTGAAACGATTCACCGAACCATGAGCAGAGTTCAAACGAACCCTGTATCAGTAAATTAATATCGATTTCTAAGGATCTTGAGAAAATTTCAATCTCTCGGTAATCTACTACTGTGAGCAGCTGATCTATCGTGCACATTTTCACCAATTATCGATCTAGGGCCGGCCCTGAGGATCGGGTTGCCCTATCCTAAACTAAATTTGGTTGCCCCCTTGACCTTTATTGCGTGACTGTCCGGAGGGTCATTCGTGATCCCGACCTTTGGTGGAATCGTGCTGAATATGGAGGATTGTCCTAGCAGAGGGGGTTGTTCAAGTCTGAAGTCTTGTCCGGCTTACCCTAGTGTCGGTTCTGCATCGATATGTCATTACAAAGAAACTAATGCAGATAATTTGCACAAACAGCGTTTATTTGGGAAAAAAAAAAAAAAAAAATCCAAATGCCAGTCCTTGTACTAGCTTTCTAACTAGTCCTGCTTCTTGGCTGTGGAAAAATTATTCGAATGAATAATTACTTCTCTATTTACATCAACAAAGCTTAAGCAGAAACTTAGAAATTCGCAACAAATCCCAGATTCGACCGAGAACTGCTGTCTAAGACCCTTCCAAAGAAAGAAATTGGCCAACGGTCTCAACTTCCGTATTCTTATATGAAACTTGCACATTGTGCTGTGAGTTAAATAGATGGGAGTGCACATTATAGATGATATCGCAAAATAAGTGCAAGAAGAAACAAGGCTAGTTTCTCAAGTACCTAGACATTATGGAGGTTTGTTGGAATAGAGAACAGTAGTATATTATTGATAGGCAAAAAATAAAATAAAAAAACTTGTGAATAGAAAAATACTGCCTAAGTGGAGGAGGAGTTGGGATGTCGAGGGAAACTCTTACTGCTCACATATTCTGGACTGTAGCAGTATCTCCAAAACTGAGAATCCTATGATCATTAAGGATAAATGCTTACACAGTTGCACTAAGCTTGGTTGGTGTGTCTCTCTGTGTGTGTGTGTAGGGTGGGAGATATATGTTATGAAAAATCGTGAAAATGATTTTCATAGTTTTTGTTAGTCCCGAAGTCAGATTAAAGTAGAGGAGGTCCACAAATTATAGACTCACTCAAGAGTTTGTCTCTACAAAAGTTGGTGTACTGAGATCCACTCGCAAGCGTCTCTACAGTGACACACAACACCACAGCAACACTAAACCACGAACATGTTACAAAATGACAAAAGAGAAAAAAGAAAATACAGCAACAATCAGAAAATCGTTCTTCTATTTACGTTCGCAGACGCTACAATGAGAAATAACGGAAAACAAGAAGAACAACACCAGAGAAAGGAACTCCTTGCTGGGTGATCAAAACTACCGGTGCTCAAGACAAGATTCGTCCTACACGATGATCTGCCCCCAGGATCCAGCAAGTTCGCAAACGAAGTTCTGGAACGCTCTTGGTCACCTTCGGATCACTCGAAAATCACTATGTGGGAGGGGCGCTGGCTAAGCCGCATACGAGCTCAGGTGCTCTCAGTTTTCTTGGTGAAGTCTGAATACTCTCTCCTCAAAGGAAAGATGAGCCCCTATATAAATAGAGGAAATCAGCACATATGCGGCCTGAGAAAGCTCATGCCGCATATGCGCCATCCGACGCCAGGCCGCATGCTACGTCGAAGTCGCATGCGTCGCCGTCTGTCACGCTGCACAGAGCAGCGCCGCCAAGCGCCGAAAGCAGCTACCACTGTGCACGGACACCCATGTGCCGCATGCTCTGCATATTCCGGATGGCATGGATAACCATGCGCCGCATACGCCGCCAACAGCCGAACCTGTCCCCTCCACACGCGACTCGCTTATGCAAATTCACAGGCCGCATGGCCCCTGGTCGTATAGCCACTCTGGCCGCATAGCTCCTTGGCCGTATAGCTCCAGGCCGCATAGCGCCTTAGCCGCATAGCTCCAGGCCTCATGGCAACACGACGCATGCGACCGAGCTAGCAATCGTGCATGCAACTCGCGCATAAAATGAGCGCATATGCGCCATGCGACGATGCTGACGTGCTAAGTGCAAAGTACGCCAACAAACTGCTACTTTGTGCCCTTGAGCCCGAGTATGAGTCGCTAAGCCCCTTCGGGACTTAGCTCCTAAGAAAAGCATCCCAAAGGTGGTGACAAAATAAAGATTGCCATAAAGGTATTCACACTTAATCCCTCTAGGAAAGTTAACCCACATGGGCCACCACTCCATGTGCATATACCAATACTAAGCAAAGCTATATATTGAGATATACACATTGGTGGTTTTTCAACGTGAGACTAAAACTCCCAAAGCAAAGTGGAAAACACTAACAATCCCCCACATATATCATAATATATGGTCGAACGTTCCTCACAGTGACTGCCCATCATGCATTAGGATAGATGTCGCTTACGACTTGAATCTTCCCGCATGGGTCAAACAATAGTATAATACAAGAATGGACTATGCCTTGAATTCTGAATCATAGTTGTTGTTGTTCCTACTTGCACAATGACATCAGGTGTGCCTCCGGTCGCACATTAAAGGCCCTGTGCTGTCCTGGTTTCGGTGTATGTATCTTGGGTGTCTACAAGTTTACCCTCAAGAGACAGCCTATATCTCTGTCCATACACTAAGGTGAGTTCCTTTTAAGAGAGTTTAATATTACAAAGCATGAAGCCTTGTGGTTCTGTGCGGTGCTACGCCGATGTGACATGGCTTGCAGCCGAGGTTAACTATCTCATGTGGTGTCACCCACTGTAGCATGAGGTCACCGGCCTCTTAGTAATGCTGTGCTACAACTCTCTACCTTTTCAGCATTAGGCTACCTGCCTATTTGCGGTGCTACTGTCGCTGTGACAAGGCCTGAAGCCGAGGCTTTATATTTTTTACCTTATCATGGTGTTACGCCACTGTAGCATGGGATACAAGTTGTCACGCCCCAGTCCCAAAATACCGAGGGACCGGACGCGTGATAATGGCCAGCAGCACACACCGATGGACAAACCCAATTTAATGGATCCATCGGGGCATGCTTAAGCTGTAATACATCAATAAGTAGGTCTAATGATATAAGTCACAGTCTAATCTAATCTCATCCACAACAGATAATCACAGATCAAATGCCAGAATAAATGCAAATAAAATAAACTAACAAATCTCAATAAAGTGTCTCGGAGAACAATCCGAGAACAAGTCTGATACATCAATGCAATAGACTGAAAATAGAATAACTAGAAACAGAAATAAATGAGTATCTCAAGCCAATACTCAGGAGAAGTCCTCTGGCACAATCTCTTCCTCGGGTGTCGGTACAGCTCCTGTATCAGCTCCTGCTGCGGTCCCGTATACCTCGGGATAGATCTCGTCTGCAAATCCTGGGGACATAATCCGGATCCAGGTCCTCAGGGGACATAGCAAGATACAGATAATACAAGCCAAAATAAATGCAGTACAGCAATAATAAAATAAATAGGGTAAGTATGTAACCATCTATGTGAAATGTAAGATGGGAGCATCACGAGTACTCAAGCTGAGCCACTACAAGCTCTGTGTCGGGGAGCCGGTAGCAGTAATAATGAGTAATGGGCCAATCTCGGGCTTCAGAGTCTTGTGCCTCACAATAATAGGGGGTTTATATATATAATCAGCCTGTAGCCTGTGTGTCTCTCCCCACCCAATGTAATCACACGTCTCATGTCCACGATGCATCATGTCCATGTCACGCACAATCATATCTAATGCAACAGTCATATAATGTCTAGGAATGTAATGTCTATGTCATAAAACCTGTATCCTATACAGAATCACCATGAATATCTCAGAAAGATCATGTCTCATAAATAGTGTCAAGTGTCCTGGGTTATAGTGTACTTGATAAGACAAGTACAAGAATATAAAGGGTCACGAATGTCCATCTCTAGGTGACGTTACACAACTCCGCGTACGGGGTTGGCACCCGACTAATAATCGGACGCTAAGTAAGTCACACGGTCCTAGGTTAAGCATGCACAGCAATATAAATAAAGCAAGAAAAATATGCAACAAGAACTGCAAAGTTGGCAAGGTATACTTGTCCACTGATGTATAACTAAGTCAAGAAAATAAGTAGCAAAAACTGCAAGATTTGGCAAGGTACACTTGCCTGGGGTTCTGGCTCCAACTGTAGCTCTGGTCTCAGTGTGATTTGCAGGTACTACTCTGGTTGCTGAAATAAACATCACCATTAGATTTAGAAAATATCAAATAGCTAGAAACGCCTGTCCTTGAGTCCAATTTGGACACAGGGGCAAAAATAATATTTTCGGGTCAAAGCGGGGTCCACATGTGGGCCACTTTGCACCGAAAAATGTGTCAGGGTCAAATGTCTCCAAATTTGTCAAACTTAGTGTCAATAAGTCAGGAACGATGATACGAACCCAACGGAACTTTCAGAACTGGATTCCGATGAGCCGATCACAAAATCGTCCGTCAAGTGGAGCTTGTGGGGCCCACGATACGCAATTTTGTCAACGTTCTCATAATCGAACCAAATTTGGGTCACAGGACCAACGTATTGCTACGAGTCCGATGGCGCAAGTTTTGTCTCGATCCGACGTGTGTACACAAAGTTACAGCGTGTTCCAGAACAGACGGATACGGGACGTTGTCGGCGGATACGCGTTGATTCCGGTGTGCACGCACATCCAAATCAACTTCTGCGAAATCCCACACGTTCGTATCAATGACGCGCACATTTCGGTAAAGACCGCGTGCGACCAAGTCATCCCGTTTGGCGGGGCGCACTCAGTTCCGGAGTGAAATATGGCGTTATTTTTCCTGTTTTTGGATCGCGGTTTGCGATCGCCACAGGAGGCGACGCGCCGAGCGGGTTGCACGGGCATCGAGGGGGTCACACAGTCTACGCGTCACAACTGACGGGACAGAAATCGGATCAGCGAGGAGAGAGAAAATGCTACCTGAATAGGGCTTCATGAAATCGGAATTCTCGTGTCCGAGTGTCTGGATCGTGTCCTGGTTAGGGTTCTGCTGTCGAATTATGCAGTGTCCGTGTCCGGTACTGCTCGAGTCTGTGTCCGGTACTGTGCTGCGGTTAGGGTTTCGTTGCTGGGACGTCGGGGCTGGCTGGAGGAGGGCGGAGACGGTCGGCCAGGGCACGGGCACGGGCTAGGCGGAGCTGTGGCTGGATCGAGGAGAGAGGCGTTAGGTTTCAGGGGGTCGGAGCTAGGGGTTTTGTCGTGGTCGGGGTCGGAGAAGACGGAGGAGATGGGGGTGCTGCTCGGGGTGCTGGCCGGCGAGGGGCTCGGGGTTGCGGGCGGAGGATAGGGTGGAGCTGGTGAGGGGATGGAGCCGAGAGGGGGTCGTCGAGGCGGGTGCTGCGGGCGGACTTGGGTGGAGCGGGGAGAACGGAGGAAGGAGACGGAGGAGAGGGGTTGCAGCGGGCCGGAGATGAGGGAGTCGGAGGCTGGGCGGAGCAAGGCGAGTCCAGGCCGGTGGTCGAGGGGAGACGTTCGTCGAGGTCGGCGGAGAGATCTGGGGCGGGGAAGGTGAAAGAGGCTGTGCTGGGCGGCCGGAGTCGGCCGGCTAGGTCTAGGGCACAGCCGAAGGAGAGTTGAGGAGGTGGTGGTCGAGGCGGGGTGTGGTCGGGGAAGACAGTGGCGAGGGGCTGGGAGAGGCGGAGGAAGGTGATCGACGGAGAGGTGGAGGTCAACGAGGGTTAGGGTTTAGGCTAGGGCGGCGACCGGAGCGGCGGAGAGAGGCTGAGAGAGGAGAGAGAGCGGGTTGCGGTGGCGGCTAGGCACGGAAATCGAGGCGTATTAAATAGGTCGGAACAGTAATCCCGATCAGATTAGGGTTTCGGCGGTTAACGGGTTTGGGTCCGGGTCCGCGGGTCGGGTTCAACGTGAATCCGGCCCGACCCGCTAGAGTTTAGGTGCGGGTTTGGGTCTGCGGGTTTCGGGTCGGGTTTAGATCCGACCCGACCCGCTAAGGCTGGGTTCGGTTTAGTGAACCGGGTATGGGTTGGTTTGGTTCAATTGAACCGGGTTTATTTTAGGGGTTTAATTCGGTTTAATTATTAATTAGTTTCTAGGGCTTTAAAAATGCTTCCGGAGTCCAATAAAGTCACAGAAAATTATCCTATGTCCGGTTTTCCATTTTACACCATAAAATATTATTTTTATAATATTTTAATATTAATTAACAGCAATTAAAAATTATTTAATTACCAAATACTTAGGTTTTAATTACAGAAAAATCCCAGAAAATTACAGAAAATTGTGAAAAATTCAAATTAAAATTTCTTGAAAAATCAGGGGGTTTACACAAGTCCCTTGTAGTGTTGAACTACTCGTGCTTCCTGTAATGCACGCCGGACATTCACTCTACTCGAGAACGCATTAAGGCGTTAAAGCCACAATTACACAGGATTTGTTATATATATATATATATATATATATATATATATATATATATAACCTGCCTATTTGCGGTGCTACTGTCGCTGTGACAAGGCCTGAAGCCGAGACTTTATATTTTTTACCTTATCGTGGTGTTACACCACTGTAGCATGGGATACAAGTCCCTTGTAGTGTTGAACTACTCGTGCTTCCTGTAACGCACGCCGGACATTCACTCTACTCGAGAACTCATTAAGGCGTCAAAGCCACAATTACACAGGATTTGTTATATATATATATATATATATATATATATATATATATATATATATATATATATATATATATATATATATAAAGAATAAATAGTAGACCACAGTGGTTCTGGGTACGCATCTTATCTTGTCTCGAAAGACTACCCACTGTACCTGATATTATTCCAGTCAATGATCCTCCCTTGAACCAAAAGCTAGATGCCTAGTAGATTTCTCTTTGAACTAATAACATAAATCTTAATGGTAGGATTACAAAGACACAATATCAGAGGTCCTTCAAGCCCATTTTACATGCTGTGTCTTCGACTAGCTGGCGCTTGAGGCCTTTAGTGAACGGATCCGCTAGGTTCTTCTGACTCCGAACATCCACCACTGCAATGACACCAGCCTTGATGAGATTGCTCAGTGCTCTGTGCCGAAGCCACACAGTCCTCTTCTTACCATTGAAGAGATTATTAGATGCCACTGTTGTAGCTGCCTGGTTGTCGTAGCATATCGGTACAGCCAAAATCTAGGTACCAACCATTGGAAGATCGTACATGAGCTCCCGAAGCCACTCTTCATCTGCGGCAGCTGTAAGTGCATAGAACTCATACTACATTGACGAGTGTGAGAGCATTGTCTGCTTCTTCGACTTTTACGATATGGTAGCTCCACCTATTGAAAAAATATATCCTCCGGTGAATCTCTCGCTCTCTTCTTCTGAGCACCAACTAGCATCACTGAAGCCTTCTACCACTGCTGGATCTCCGTTGTAGTAAAGTGCAAACTTCTGAGTCTTCTTGAGGTATCTCATCACCCTCTTCACAGCTTTTCAGTGTTCAACACATGGTTACTCATGAATCTACTCAGCATCCCCGCGGCAAAAGCAATGTCAGGCCTAGTGGCATTCATACCATACATCAAACTCCCGATGATACTAGAGTACTCCAACTGTCTAACACTTTTTTCTGGGTTAGGCTTCAGTTTCTTGTCACATCTATATGGAGTATCGATCCTAGGAAGATCCCAATACCCATATCGTGTGATCATCTTCTCCACGTAGTGAGCTTGTGATAGGACAAGCCCAGCTTCCCTCCGGATTATCTTAATCCCAAGGATAACATCTGCATCTCCCATGTCCTTCATGCTGAATTTTGACGAGAGGAACATCTTTGTTCTAGTGACACATTCTACATCCGTACCTAGGATTAGCATATCGTCCACATAGAGACAAACGATGACACCTATATCACCAGCGAACTTCGTGTACACACACTTATTAGTTTCGCTGAACTTGTAGCCATTTGATCTGATAACTTTGTCAAACTTCTCGTGCCATAATTTGGGAGCTTGCTTCAGACCATACAGAGATTTTACCAACTTGCATACTTTGTCTTCAAGAAATTTGACGATAAACCCTTCTGGCTATTGCATGTAAATCTTCTCAGTCAGTTCACCATTCATAAATATTGTCTTGACGTCCATCTGATGAATCACCATTTTGTGAATAGCACCTAGAGCAATCGGCATCCTTATAGTAGTCATACGTGCAACGGGAGCATATGTGTCAAAGTAGTCAACCCCTTGTATCTGAGAAAATCACTTTACCACTAGCCTGGCCTTGAACTTGTCAACAGTTCCGTTTGCTTTCATCTTCTTCTTAAAGATCCACTTACATCTGATGCGTTTAGCTCTTTCAGGCAGATCGGCTAACTTCCAAGTATTATTAGAAGTTATCGAGTCAAACTCGTCATGGATAGCCTCTTTCCAAAAAATAGCATCTCTGGTCTCCATTGCCTCATCATAGGTAAGCGGATCAGATTCCACATGATAGGTAACAAAGTCTTCTTAGAAGTCCTTCAGCCTTCTCACTCGCTTTGCTTTCGGTTCAGCGGGTTCTGGTTCAAATGTTGTCTCATAAATGATATTTTTTTCTTGGACTACTTCTCTCTGGGAGGTACTTGCCTCGTCTGTGGTAGCAGCGTTCTTCGGGACATCCGCAAGAACAACATTCTTGTGCCTAGCAAACTTGTCTTTAAAGAATTATACGTCGCGGGATTCTATGATATGTTAGATTCGATATCAAGGAACCTCCGAGCATCACTCTTATCAGTATAGCCCAGAAATATGGTCTTCGTAGTTCTCGTTCCGAGCTTCTGAACCTTGAAGTCTGGAAGCTTCACATATGTCACTCACCTCCATACTCGAATGTTATTCAAGTTGGGTGTAAACCTCCTGATTTTTCAGGATTTTTAAAATAAAATTTCGTAATTTTTTTGGAAATTTTCGGTGATTTTCACTAATTAAAATCAAGGTATTTTGGATTTAGATAAAATTAAATGTTTTTAAACAATAATAAAATATTATAAAAATAATATTTTTGGGTGTAAAATAAAATATTGAACATAGGATAATTTTTTTGGAATTTATTGGACCCCAAAAATATTTTCAAAGGCCTCAAAACCCTGTTTTAATTAAACCCAAGTCAAACTGGGTTGAACCGGGCTCAAACCGGGTTGAACCAGGCTGAACCCGGTCCAACCAAACCGGACCGACCTGAACCGCCCCTAGACCCTAACGGGTCGGGTCCTACCCAGCCCGACCCGACCCGACCCGGATCCGACCCGCTCACGAACCCCTCTCCCCCCCGTGTTTTTCGGCCGCCCGCGTCTTCCGGCCACGCCTGCTCCGCCTCGCTCGGCCACGACGACTCCCCCTCCGCGCTGCCCGGCCCACGACCCCCTCGGCTCTGCCTCACCCGGCGCCCACTCCCTCTCCCCTCGCCCTATAAAGCCCGACTCCACCAGCTCTCCGCCACCACGACCACCGTAAGCCTCCGCCACCAGCACCTCCCCCCTGCCGACTCTACCAGCCCTCCGCCACCACGGACCACCACCGCCACCGCCTCGCTGCCCTCGCTGTGCTCTGCCGCCTCCCGACGACCTCGCCAGCTCTGTCCAGAGCTCCGCCGGCCCACCCTTGTGGTGCTCCGCCGCCTCCCGACGACCTCGCCTGCGTCTCCGCCTCCGCCGACGTCCCACCGCCTCCGCGAGCCCCGGCGATGCCTCCCCGCGCTCCGCCACCTCCGGCAATGCCACCCCGCTGCCGCCTAAGCCTCCCTCCGACCGTCGCAGCCGTCAAAACCCTAACCCTAGCACAGTATAGTACTGTGTCGCGGTGTGTCGTGTCGCCTCACGGACACGAAAAATTCGGTTTCTGCGTAGCCCTGTTCTGGTAGCCATTTCTCTCTCCTCGCTGCCCCGTTTCTCGTTCTGTCTATTGTGACGCGAATCCTGCGCGACCCTCTCGATACCCGTGTAACCCGCTAGGTGTGTCGCGTCCTGTGGCGATCGCAAACTGCGAGCCAAAATCAGGAAAAATAACGCCCTGTTTTACCCCGAACTGAGTGCGCCCCGCCAAACGGGACGACTTGGTCGCCTGCGGACTTCACCAAAAGGTGCGTACCGTTAATACGGACGTGTGGAATTTCGTGGAAGTTGATTTGGATGTGCGTGCACACCGGAATCAACGCGTATCCGTCGACAACGTCCCATATCGGCCTCGTTCTGGAACTCGTTGTAACTTCATGTACGTACGTCGGATCGAAACAAAACTTATGCCATCGAACTCGTAGCAATACGCTGGTTCTGTGACCCAAGTTTGATTCGATTCTGAGAACGTTGACAAAATTGCGTATCGTGGGCCCCGCGGCTCCACTTGACGGGCGATTTTGTGATCGGCTCATTGGAATCCAATTCTGGAAGTTCCGTTGGGTTCGTATCATCATTCTGGACTTGTTGACACTAAGTTTGACAAATTTAGAGAACTTTGTCCCTGACACATTTTTCAGTGTGAAGCGGCCCACATGTGGACCCCGCTTTGACCAGAAACTGTCATTTTTGCCCCTGTATCCAAATTAGACTCAAGGACAGGCGTTTCTAGCTATTTGATATCTTTTGAGCATAATGGGAATGTTTATTTCAGCATCCGAAGACGTTCCTGGAGATTTCACGAGTACCAGAATAGCAGTTGGAAACCAAACACCAGACAAGTGTACCTTGCCAACCTTGCAGTCCTTGTTACATATTATTTCCTTGATTTATTTATATATTTTATCTGTTCAACCTAGGACCGTGTGACATTACTTGGCGTCCGAATAATATTCGAGTACCAACACTGTACGCAGAGTTGTGTAATATCACCTAGACATGGATATCGAGACCATTTACATTCTCGTGCTTGCATTATCAAGTACGTCATAACCCAGGACACCTGACACTATTCATGAGACAGAATATTCTGAGCTATTCATGGTGATTCTGTATAGGCTACAAGACTTGAGACATAGATATTACATATGCTTAGCTATCATTATGACTTGTTGTATCAGTTAGAGATCAAGATCTTACGTGTCATAGACATGAGACGTGTGATTACATTGGGTGGGGAGAAACACACAGGCTACAGGCTGATTATATATATATAACCCTTATTAATGCGGTGCTCAAGACTCTAAACCCGAGCTTGGCCCATTACGTGATATCACTGCTACCGGCTCCCCGACACAGAGCTTGTAGTGGTTTCAGCCTGAGTTCTAGTGATGCTCTCAACTTGCATATCACTTAGCTGGTTACATAGTTTACCATATGGTTTCATTTATTATTGTACTGCATTTATTTTAGCTTGAGTTATTCTTGTACCTTGCTATGTCTCCTAGGACCTGGATCCGGATTGTGTCCCCAGGTATAGCCGTAGAGATCTATCCCGAGGTATACGGGACAGGAGCATACATTGGAGCAGTACTAGAATCCGAGGATGAGATCGTGCCAGAGGACTTCTCCTGAGTATTGGATTTATATACTCAGTTATTTCTGTTTCTAGTTACTTTATTTCCTGTCTATTGCATTGATGTATCAGACTTATTCTCGGATTGTTCCCCGAGACACTTTTATTGAGACATGTTAGATTATATTCATTTTGATTTATTCTGGTATTTGATCTGTGTTTATATTCTGTGGATGAGATTAGAATAGACTGTGACTTGTATCATTGGACCTATTTATTGTATTACAGTACGCCCTGGTGGATCCATTAAATTGGGTTTATCCATCGGTGTGTGCTGTTGGCCATTGCCACGTGTCCAGTCCCTCGGTATTTTGGGACTGGGGCGTGACATTGGGTCTGACCTTGAACCAGAGTGTCACGTCCCAGTCCCAAAATACGTAGTACTAGGAACACGTAAGCATGCCAGCCGTATGTATATGGCAACTCCAATATATGGATACCATAATACACATGTACGCTGTAATATGAATATAAACTCACATGTGGTATATATAGTGTCACAAGTCACAGATATACTAATCTCATCCACACAACAAGTCATAGAAAAGAAATAACTAAACTAGAATGATGGATCTGAATAATCCAAAATAATAGTCGGGTGGAGACAAATCCACTACCAATGACTATATCAATACTAAAATAAGGGAGAAGGATAAATCTCTAATATAAATAAGATGATGATATAAAGGTATCAGCGAAGCGATCCATCGCTAGAGATAATCAAAGATGCTCCGAAGGCAAGACCTCCTCGGAAGAGATAAGTAGTAAGTCATGATCAGTGCTCCTGCGAATAGTCATGAACATCTACACCTGGAAAGAGACCAGGTCCTCAGAGGGACGTAACAAGATACATAGAAGCAAGCCAATTTGAATACAGTAAACATGCATAATGTTTGAAAATATATAAGTATGATGTACAAGACAATCTATATGAATGCAAATAAGGACAACTTTTCGATATATGGGCAGGGGTAGGCTACTCGATCTAAGCCTCACAACTCACACACCAGTCTAGAACATCAGAAATTGACATACCTCGGGGGTAGCGACCAACGCGACTCTACAGAAATCGACATACCTCGGGGGTAGCGACCAACGTGACACACTCCCGTAGTGTGAGCTAGATACTACGGTTTACCAGAGTGGTTAAAGCCCATACGCCTAATGATTATTCTCTCATGATACTAGGTGTCAAGTGTGTGTCAACATATCTAATATATAGTAATGACTGAAAGAAACTACACATGCAATAAATATAGGAAATGCAATGAATATACAGAAATATAAATAGCCAGCAAAAGTACTGTAAATAATTTGGCAAGGTATCTTGCCTGGTCTGAAAAATAATAAAGTCCCAACTCAAGACGTCGTCCGATCTACCCGTCATATAAATTAAACAAGTTAGGTTACAAAAGTGGATAAATAGGTTCCTCAATTTTAATCTACTTTAATTCTGAATAAAATAACTTAAAATAGTATTTTAATCTTATTATAATCTGATTTTATTATTAAACCCTAATTTTGGTCCAAAGAAAGTCAACTTTACGGATTTGTGATCCGTGGCACGCAAATCGAGGCAATCCGTTGACCAAAAAGTCAACCGACTCAAATCCTAGATTTGTGTATAAAATTTTATAGATTTTAGCGCTACATGAACGCCAGGATCGACAGTTTTATAAAATCACAAGTCGGTAAAGAGTTATGGCCACAAGGGCGCACATATGACAGTTTTTGGTAATTTTCTATTTACGTCTACGTTGCACGAATTTTACAGTAAATTAAACTTACATGTTAAATTCTGAAAATATTATTTTATATAATTTTATCATGTCAACTTTCCAAAACTTCAAACGGTTCATAATTTCGAATTCGGGATCTTCCGAAATCTCAAAAATACGGAAAGGCGTCTGATTTCGGACAGCTGACACTTTCAGAATATTCTGAAAAAATAGGTTCTAAAATTATTAAAATAATTTATATATTCAGAAAACTAACCTTGATATGGTTCTAACAAAAAAACTGGAGCGCGTTTGGAGTCCAGAGCTAGGAGATATCGTCTATTTAAATCGTCATAACTACTAGAAAATGAGACTGAATTTATGACGAATTTTGACTATTTTTGGACGAAAATGAAGGGAATTTGGGGAAGAAAAATATGAAAAATGAGGTATTTATAATGGTGTACACTACTTAATTGAATACGACTAGGATTGGCTAATTTGGATAGGATTAGGATGAGTTTAAATAAGGATAGGATAAGCATGAAGTTACTTTCCTACTAGGCTCAGGATTTGAATTAATTTAAAATAGAGTTTGAATTTATCTCAATAATTTATAATCTTAAATAGAATTAAAGATAATACAAATAATTTATATATAATCTTATTAATATCTATTAACACTAAATTAGCATCTATCTAATATTAAGACTATATATATCCAAATAAATCCTAAATAATTTCAAAAATCTAAATAAATTTCTTTAAATTCTAAATAAATTACAGAAAAAATATAATTAAATATTTTAACCTAAAATAAATATTTTGTAGGAATAATATGCAAGTATGGTCTTATAGTAAATCATGGAACTCCTAAAAATTTACGTTCCCTATGTTTTAATTACCTAAAAATTCTAGAAAAGTCTCCAAAAATCTAAAATAGCCTAAAAATAATTATAAATAAATATTTACATAAGTAAATATACTAAGAAAATTCTTTTCTAATTAACTATTAGAATATTCTAAAGTAATTCAGTATTTAAAATAATCTATAATAAATAAAATAATATAAAATACACACAAAATATCTATTTTGGGTGAGGGGGTTTACACAGAGTTCATGAGGACTAATGTCAGAAGTCGCGAATGGTACTCTATTCAGAATAAACGTAGCCGTAAGCGCTGCTTCTCCCCAAAAGCACTTTGGAAGTCCTGTTGTCAGTAACATGGAGTTTATCATCTCTGTCAGCGTCATGTTCTTCCATTCTGCTACACCGTTATATTGGGGAAAGTACAGAGCAGTAGTTTCTTTGACAATTCCATATTCTTTGCAGAATGATGCGAATTCCAAGGAAAGATACTCTCCGCCTCGATCGCTTCTGAGTCTTTTGAGTTGTTGAGCGGTTTGACATTCTGCTTCAACCTTGAAGTTTTTGAACCTCTTGAATGCTTCGTCTTTCAATTTGAGAAGATATACGAATGCGTATTTCGAGAAATCGTCGATAAAAGTGATAAAGTACTTCATCCCGCCTTCATGGAGAATTGCTTGAAGTCACAGATATATGAGTGTACCAACTCCAAAAGATCTGTACTCCAGTTCACCCTTCTGAACGGCTTTCTGACGATCTTTTTCTGCGCACAGACTTCACATTTCTCCACCTTCTTACCCCCATATTTGGAGATAAGGCCTAGACTATACATCTTGTTAATACGTTTATAATGCACATGTCCTAGTCTATTATGCCACAACTCAAAAAAAAACCAGAATTAGAGACTGCATTGATACAAACAGAAGGAGGTACAAGCTGCAGTTTAAATATTCCTTCGATACAGAAAGCTTTTTCGAAATATGTTCCCTTGTAGGATATCACCATATGACCGATCCATCCTCAGGCCCGCCTTGCACAACAGACTCCCAGAAATCATATTCTTGGAAATCATTGGTACGTACTTCATATTCTCCAGTGTAAGTAACTTTCCAGATGTCATCTTTAGCACTACCGTCCTGATCCCCAGTACTGCAACTTGAGACTTATCCGCCATCGAGACTTTTTCAGAGGTAGGCTCGTACTTGGCGAACAACTTCTACTTAGAGCACACGTGGCAAGATGTACCAGTGTCCACCCACCAGTCAGAGTCAACGGTATGGACTCAACCTGCGTAAGCATAGCAACAGGGTTAAGCTCACCTTGCTCATTCGGTTTAGGCTTTGATCTGTAGGCGCTCTTGTAGTGACCCTTCTTGCCACAGTTGTAGCATGTCACATCAGTCTTCGGCTTTGGCTTGAACTGAGCTGACTTCACCTGCAGCTGGTTGAAGTCCTTCTTCTTCTTATTCTTGTAGGAAAGTTTCTGCTTCCCTTTAGAGTCACTAGCATGTACCATGTTGACCTTAGCCAACTGCTTGGACAAGGATTCCAACTTCAGTTGCCTCATGGCTTCATCTTCAATGTGAATCTAGTGAAGAAGATCTTTGAACTAGATCTCCATCTTTTTTAGGTACATGTCAGTCTTGAACCTGATCTAGCCTAGAGGAAGTTTGGTGACGATAGCCCCCACCATAAATTTGTCCTCTTGCTCCATGCCCTCTTCCTCCAGTTTTTACTGCATCTTCAGGAGTTCCTTGACTTGTGGTAACATCACCTTCTCGTCCTCAAATTGCAAAGTGAAGAACTTCTCAATGAGATGGATTTTAGATATTTTCTCGTCAGTTTTGTAGTACTTCTCAAGAGATTCTCAGACATCTCTTGCATTCTCCTTCTTACTGTAGGACTTTGTCATCGAGTCGTCCATAGCATTGAGATTCAACAACCTACAGAGGTCGTTGTCTTCCTTCCACTTGGAGTGCGCGTCCTGTCCCACACCAACTGTAAGCTCTCCTTCATCTTCGGAAATGGTAGATTCAGGATCAACCAACACATAAGCAACTTTTACAAGACGAATATTCAAGGAGATCTTCCTCTTCCAAATATTGTAGTATTCACCATAGAACTTCTCAAGCTTGTGAAAGCTAGTATCGAGAAGGTTTGAGCGGTTGTCCATTCTAATTCGAATCTTGCCTTGAGATTGTTAGTCCCGAAGTTAGATCAAAGTAGAGGAAGTCCACAAAGTATAGACTCACTCAAGAGTTTATCTCTACAAACGTTGGTGTACTAAGATCCACTCGCAAGCGTCTCTATAGTGACACACAACACCACAGCAGCACTAAACCACGAATATATTACAAATTAACAAAAGAGAAAAAAGAAAATACAGCAACAATGAAAACCGTTCTTCTCTTTACGTTCGTAGATGCTACTGTGAGAAAGAACAAAAAATAAGAAGAAGAACACCAGAGAAATGAACTCCTTGCTGGGGTGATCAAAACCACCGATGCTCAAGGCAAGATTCGTCCTACACGATGATCTGCCCCCAGGATCCAGCAAGTTCGCAAACGAACTTCTGGAACGCTCTTGGACACCTTCGGATCACTCGAAAATCACTATATGGGAGGGGCGCTGGCTAGGCCGCATATGAGCTCAGGTGCTCTCGGTTTTCTTGGTGAAGTCTGAATACTGTCTCTTCAAAGGGAAGATGAGCCCCTATATAAATAGAGAAAATCAGCACATATGTGGCCTGAGAAAGCTCATGCTGCATATGCGCCATCTGACACCAGGCTGCATGCTTAGCCGTATCCGCATGCGACATCGGGGCCGCATGCTACGCCGAAGCCGCATACGTCGCCGTCGGTCACACTGCACAGAGCAGCGCCGCCAAACGCCGCCAAGCGTCGAAAGCAGCTACCACTGTGCATGGACACCCCCGCGCCGCTTGTACCACATAATTCGGATGCACGGATAACCATGTGTCGTATACGCCGCCAACTGCTGAGCCTGTCCCCTCCACATGCGACTCGCTCATGCAAATTCGCAGGCCGTATAGCTCCAGGTCACATAGCGCCTTGGCTGCATAGCTCTGGGCCTCATGGCGACACGACGCATGCGACTGAGCTAGCAATCATGCATGCAACTCGAGCATAAAATGAGTGCATGTGCACCATGCGGTGATGCTAAGTGCAAAATGTGCCAACAATTTGCCACTTTGCGCCCTTGAGCTCGAGTCCGAGTCGCTAAGCCCCTTCCGGACTTAGCTCCTAAGGGAAGCATCTCAAAGGTGGTGACAAAATAAAGATTGCCATAAAGGTGTTCACACTTAATCCCTCTAGGAAAGTCAACCTACATGGGCTGCCACTCCATGTGCATATACCAATACTAAGCAAAGCTATATATTGAGATATACACATTGGTGGTTTTCCAATGTGGGACTAAAACTCCCAAAGCAAAGTGGAAAACACCAACAGTTTTCTCACAAATGATATATCGTTGCATAATAAAAAGAGATATTTTAGCAAATGTTCTCACTCAAATTATATAAACTAGCATATACCACCATTTTTTTTTAAAAAATCTACGAAATGTCCCATTTTTTGCAAAATAGTCAAAAAGTCGGTTGAAATAGTGGGGGTATACCTTCAATTTTTAATTGTTCCATACAAAGGACTGGGGGCATTTGGTAGTTAAAAAAATAGAGGTATATACTAGTTTCTATAATTTGAGTGGGGGAATTTGCTAAAATATCCCTAATAAAATCATAGTTTGTAGTATCGGCTGATACCGATCCGATACGGTTTAGCATGTTCCGGTCCGATACCGACCGATATACAATACTGACTGATACCGACATTGAGGATATCTTTTCGGTCAATTTATCAAAGAAAATCGAAGAAAAAAACCAATCAACAAGGATGTAAAAGCATAATAAGATTGTACAAGCATGTAAAAGAAGAAAACTTATTTATCGTATGTAAACCGATCGGGAAGGATGATTATTATTTCATTCAATTTCAAAACTACTAAGGAACAACACTGTAAATTTTAAAATTATGTCTAAATATATAAAATATATTTTTTAAAATGTTAATAATTATTTGCTTTTCGGTACCAAAAAATATAATACTTCGATTTGAAACCGTCGATACTGTCGATACCATCGATACCAATACTTATAGAAATGATTCGATAACGATTCCAATATCGATACTATGAACCTTGATAAAAATATAAAACTAAGGCTGGACTAGGAGCTTTTTCTATAAGCAGAGACGTTGGAGAGGACGTGAAGTTAGTAAACTAGTACAGATTCAAGATGGTTCTGTACTATTTGTAATAATTTTTCATAGTAACAGGAACTGTACTGTTGAATAGTTTCATCACATTT
The DNA here is from genome assembly GCA_036927795.1 of Iris macrosiphon. Classification (NCBI taxonomy): domain Eukaryota; kingdom Viridiplantae; phylum Streptophyta; class Magnoliopsida; order Asparagales; family Iridaceae; genus Iris; species Iris macrosiphon. Next base: position 180,617,520 of record JAYESA010000002.1, on the reverse strand, counting down.
TAGCTGGTCCCAAAGATTTGGGATAAAAACTACTGCTTGTTCCTATAGTTTCATATGTACCAAGGTTGAATTATGTGGTATAGGTATTGGACCCTTTATGGTATTGGTATCATAAATTTTGGCAATTTTGATGGTGTCTGACACATTTTGGATCTTGAGTTTCAGTACTTACAATTCTTTTAGAATGTTAAAATTTTATTAAAATATAAGAAATGAAATGTTGATGTTTAAATTTTTTTATAAATATTTAGTAGATTATGATGCTTTTGGTCTATACTTACATAATTTGATGTTTTCTGTGAAATCGAACATGATAATTGCATAATCTAACAAGAAATTTAAACTACGTAGGAAAAATTCAGCCAGTTTTGTCAACTTAGGAAACTTATATGGACAAATTCAAATGTTTCAAACTAAGAAGCATGAATGTTTCAAATTGGCGCCGTATCATATTCAGTCCATGTCAGAATGCATATCGGATACAACAAGAATGCACAAAAATATACTAGGACACGAGAAATCAGTGTGATATTGTATCCTTGTGTAGTATCTGATTCGTATCCATGGAATATACTTTCAACCAATGCTCAAGCCAGTTTTTTTGGCATAAATAATCCAGAATTTGACAAAACTTTCTATATATCAATCGCTCTCGGTTTTATTGTGGATATTGGATTGGCTAGGCTCAAGAATCAAAATAAAAAATATACAGGACGTCAGCCTACTTTCTAGACCTTGATATTACAATGCATCGGCTAAATTTCAACTTGATACCCTCAACTATTCAAGTTTTTCAACTTGATAGTCTATACTTTAAAATTTGATATCATCAATTATTAAAAAAAATTATGTTGATACCTCCATTAGCTAGAGTTAACTTTTCTGTTTAAAAAAGAAGACGAAAATACCCCCTTCTCCACCCTACAGCAACCTCCCACCCTCTCCCCCGCTACTCTGCCTCTCACTGGGGGGTGGGGGTGGGGGTGGGAGGGTGGGGGAGGGCAAATGGGGGTGGTATTATTGTCATTTTAGATTTTTCTTTAACATTATTAGGTCATTAAGTTGAACAATTTTAGTTCATATATCAAGTTGTCGAATTTTAAATTTTAGTCCAATGTTATTCTTTTGAACACGATCAAACCTAAGGACCAAGAAATAACCAAAATGATCTACTTTGGCACTCAAACTTACGCACAGGAAACTAATTTTCGTATAATAACAACAAATTTGCAAAGTGATATTAATGACATGAAATTTCATGGATGATACTACTATGTACACACCTTGTAGAAAGAGGAACTTCATGGATGATCGCTACAGCTACATAATGACAATTGACACATATATATTAAGAATAATACTATTTGTACCTTCAAAGTATTCTCTCAAATTATTTTTCCTTATGTGACAGATGACGTAGCGGTTAATGTTGCAGCTGACATGACAAATTATAAAATTAAAAATAATATTAACATTAACATTAATATGAATATTAACATTAAAATTAATATTGAAATTTTTTGGGTGATTAATTTTGTTAGTTAAATTTACCATGTCAGCTGTCACATAATACTATTTAGCATGTCACGTCAGCCGTCACATAAGTAGAGATAGTTTGAAAGAATATTTTAGAGATACGAATATCATTACTCATATATTAAATGAAAAGTTCTCAGTCTTAGTTGTATGATACAAGTTGTTTAGCGAATAAAAGTGAACCCAGTACACGAAAGATGATAAGATGATATTACTCTTACACCATCGATTTTTCTTATCTTTTAATAATTATTGACCTATTTTGCATAACTATATATAGCATAAAATAATTATTAAAACTCAGTAAAAAATAATGACAGTTTAACCATTACAAGCTAAGTTGACTAGAGCTACTTCTGATAATCACACTAGGAGTCCGTTTGGTTCGCCGTAATCTAATCTAAATGAAATTGAGTTTGTAATATAATTGACTTTATAATCTAATGGAATTATAATTATATTATCATGTTTGGTTGAAACATGTAATCAAACCATGCAATATAATCAATTGTATTAATATGTTTGGTCTACCATGTAATGTGATTGAGTTTTAAGGTAATATTATTTTATAAAAAGACAACATAAAATTTAAAAGTAAATCAATAAAAAATAAAATACAAGAAAAAATAAAATAATTTTTTTATAAATAAATAAAAAGTGAAAAATATTAGTTTTGTCCTTCTTCTAAAAAAAAGGCCAATAACCAAAAAACGACAAAAAAAAATGAAAAAAAATCGATATAAACGACAAAAAACGAAAAAAAGGTTCAAAAATGATTCTCTTAGACCACGATTATGCTAGAGTGTAATTAGGAGTAAACCCTGATAGAAACTGCAAAATTATGACCAACAAAGACTATAATCCTGCATGTTTGTTTTCTTTCCATAGAATTGTATGTTGTATGATAGAGCTCTCTTAGACCACAATTGTCTCTTAGACCACGATTGTTGGGGTTTGACCGTAGTGAAGATTGATGAATATATTATGACTGGCCAGAGAGAGACGAGTTGTCTTAAATTTCGAGGACAAAATTTTTCTAAGGGGGGTAGACTTGTAACTACCACATTTCTAGAATAGGGATATTTTTGTTATTTTATATTATTATAAATATTGTGTATGATATATATATATATATATATATATATATATATATATATATATATATATATATATATATATATATATATATATATATATATATATTGTAAATAGTATTATTATTGATTCGTGAATTAGGCTATTTAATTAGACTTGACACAAGTAGACCTAACTAGATTTGACTTTACCCATGATTTGACTCATTAGTTTAGGAGAATGAGTTAGTTATTGAGTTTAGACTATTTGACTTGAGTCATTAGTTATTCATGACTAGATTAAGTCTATTAAACCTATTTAGACTCAAGAATAAAATATTCCTTCTATATGATTAGTTGATCATATTCATGAGAGAATAGGAGGGGCCTTTGAGTCAATTCAAATATTCCTCAATATAAACCTAACCCTATTAGGAGGCTATATAAGTCGCTTTATTCATAAATAGCCTACATTTACTTTCCTAATTAATTCATCCCCAAATTTGAGAGCAAACCCTAATTTCTTCACTCCAAATCTCATCTATCTCATTTTCATTCCAAGGAGGCCAAGGAGCTTGGCATTGCTAGGGGAGAACTTGAGGAGGAAAGCATTGGCTTAAGGATTGTGCCTAATCTTCTCAATCTGTCTATTAGTAGTGATATATTGAGAATCCATCTCCTAATAGGTGTAACTCTAAAATTTCTCTTCTAATTAGGTTCTAATTATTGCATTTGAGCATTAGGAATACAACCATGCATTAGGGCTACCCATAGGAAGAAATTTGAGCTTCTAATGACTCCTATTGTGATAGTTACATTGAGTTTTGTGTCCAATTTAAGGAAAATTCGAGATTGGTGCACCAAGTATTTATCATATGGTCAATTGGGGTTATTTAAACTTGTATTGGTGTTATTGTCACGCCCCAGTCCCAAAATGCCGAGGGACTGGAGATGCGTGGCAATGGCCAGCAGCACGCACCGATGGATAACCCAATTTAATGGAACCATCAGGACGTACTTAAGCTGTAAATAAGGTCTACTACACAAGTCACACTAATCTCATCCATAAAGATAAAGAAATAAACTGCATACTGAATGGAAATAAGTAGCAACAACAAATCACAGCAAGTCAGTCGGAGGAACAATCGGACTTAAGTCTGAATAAACTGGCTCTATAGGCCAGGAACAAAAGAGATAACATGAAATAAATGAGTACTGGAACAGGCACTCAGGAGAAGTCCTCGGCAGTCACCTCATCTTCAGTGTTCGGTTCAGCTCCAGCAATAGCTTCAGCTCCGGTCCCGTATATCTCGGGATACTGCTCCTCAGCTAAACCTGGGGACATAATCCATTCCAGGTCCTCAGTGGACATAGCAAGGCACAAGATAAAACAAGCCAACTGAATAAGCAGTGCAATAAATAAATGAAGAGCAGGATAAACTAAGTAACCATCTATGTGATATGCAAATGAGAGCAACACTAGTACTCAGGCTGAGACCGCTACAAGCTCTGTGTCGGGGAGCCGGGTAGCAGTAATAACACGTAAAGGGTCTAGCTCTGCTGGAGAGTCTACAACCTCACAATAATAGTAGATATATATATAGAACAGCCTGTAGCCTATGTGTCTCTTCCCATCCAATGTAATCACGCAAGCCATGACCATAACGTCTCATGTCCATGTCAGCGAGATTATAACTAATGCAACAAGTCATACTGTCTATAATAAATGTCTCTATCAAGTCCTGTATCCTATACAGAATCACCACGAATATCTCAGGAGAATTCTGTCCATGATAGTGTCAAGTGTCCTGGGTTGTAGGGTACTTGATAGGTCAAGTACAAAGTAAGGGAATCGTAAATCCATCTCTAAATGACAAACCCAACACCGCGTACGGTGTCGGTACCCGACTATGATCGGACACTAGGTACGTCATACGTTCCCTAGGTTAAGCAGTTTAAATCAGTTTATATGAATTTGCACAAGAAATCCAGCAGAGTACTTTTTTACAGAAAATATGAAAATAATGACTGCAAGTTTGGCAAGGTGCACTTGCCTGAGGTTTGGATTCTACTTAGGTCCTGGTTTCGGAAATTTCTAGAGATGTCTCCAAAAGCTGAAATAAACAGTACCATCACGCTCAGAAGATGTCAAACAGCTAGGATCGCCTGTCCTTGGGTCCAATTTGGAGACAAGGACAAAAACGGCAATTTCGGCCCAAAACGGGGTCCACCGGTGGGCCCGCTTTGCACCGAAAAACGTGTCAGGGTCAAAGGTCTCCAAATTCACCAAACTTAGTGTCAACAGGTCAGGAACACTGATACGAACCCAACGGAACTTTCAGATTTGAATTCCGACGAGCCGATCACAAAATCGCCCGTCGAGCGGTGCCTGTGGGGCCCACGACACGCGAGTTCGTCAACGTTCTCAGAATCGGACCAAACTTGACCCACAGGACCAGCGTATCACTACGAGTCCGATGGTGCAAGTTTCGTCTCGATCCGACGTGTGTGCATGAAGTTAGGGTAAAATGCAGAAAAGGCGGATACGGGGCGATGTCTGCGGATACGCGTTGATTACGGTGTGCACGCACACCCGAATCAGCTTTCGCAAAATCCCACACGTCTGTATCGACGGGGTGCACGCATCTGTGAAGACCGCACGCGACCAAGTCATCCCGTTTGGCGGGGCGCACTCAGTTCCGGGGTGAAACAGGGTCTGGTTTTTCCTGTTTTTGGATCTCGGTGTGCGATCACCACAGGACGCGATGCCCCGAGCGGTTTATCCGGGCACCGAGAGGGTCATACAGGATTCGCGTAGAAATTTACGGAATCGAAAACAGAGATCCGAGGTGCAAGTTACGAGTACCTGAAGGGGACCCGAGAAACCGAGCTTGAACTGTGTCCGACACGTGAGTTCGTGTCCTGGGTTGTATCAGCCGTGTCCGCTGTGTCCGGCCTAGGGCTGGGCTGTGTCCGCTGTCCGGGGCTGCGCTGGAGGAGCGCTGGACGGTCGAGGCGTCGTCGGCCGGCTCGGACGGCGACGAGGGGGTCGGCCGGCGTCGGGTCCGCCTGGGAGGGTCGGCTCGGCCTGGGAAGGGGGGTTTTGCTTGCTGGAGGAGGAGGAGGAAAAAGAAGGGTCGCCGGGGTCGGCACTGGAGCGAGGTCGGGGTGGCGCTGGGGCGGGCTCCGGTAAGGGGGTGGCCGGAGTAGGGTGGTTAGGGTTAGGGTTCGGGTTTTGGTTTTGGGGGGGGGAAAGGAGGCGGAGACGAGGGGTACTTATAGGGGGCTGGGGCGAGGGTTGGCCGGGCGTCGTGGGAGAGGGGCTCGGAAAGGGAGGCGGTCGTGGCGGCATCTTTTCCGGTGGGCGGCGGAAAATTCGGGCGGGCACAGGCGACGTGGGGGGGAAGGGATGAAGTAGCGGGTCGGGTCGGGCGGCGGGCTCCGGGTGAGCGGACCCGCCCGACCCGTTAAGCCAAGGGGGCTGGGTTAGGCTGCTAACGGGCTCGGCCCACTGGGCCGGCCCGGCCCAAGAAAACCGAAAAATATAAACAAATAAATAATAATAATAATAATAATAATAATAATAATAATAAATAATAAATAACAGAAATAATTAATTAATTATAAAAAATAGTTTTTAGGCTTTTAAAAATAGGTCTGAGGCTCAATAAAATCCCAGAAAATTACCCTAAGTCCGGTTTTCTATTTTACACCATAAAATCATATTTTCAATTCATTTTAATGTTAGTTATTGGTAATTAAAAATTACAAACTCAATACAGGTCCTATGCAAATTCCTGAAAAATACATTTTAAATCCCAAAATTGATTTAAAAAATCTGAAAATTTTTGGGTGTTTACAATCTACCCCCCTTAAGAGGATTGCGTCCTCGCAATCGAAGGGTAAACTATAAAGGCAAGATTTACAGAATTAAAGAATGCTTAGGTTCTACCTGATTCTGCAAATAGGTGGGGATAACGCTGCCGCATAACATCTTCTCGCTCCCAGGTTGATTCGCCAGGAGAGTGCTGTTTCCAAGCTACTCGAACCAGCCTGATTGTCTGCCCTCGCAGTGTCTTCTCGCTGGTGTCGAGTATACCCACTGGCTGCTCCTCGTATCTCAGGCTAGGTCCCACTGAAATCTCAGAATGATCAACTATGTGGCTTGGGTCCGTCACATATCTCCTCAGTTGTGAGACGTGGAATACGTCATGCACTCCCTCTAAGGATAGAGGTAATGCAAGACGGTAAGCCACCTCACCAATGCGCTCCAGGATATCAAATGGCCCAATGTACCTTGGGCTTAACTTGCCTCTGCTGCCGAATCTGATAGTACCTCTAGTGGGCGAGATCCTCAAAAATACATGCTCTCCTTCCTTGAACTCCAGGGGTCGTCTGTGTGCATCGGCCCAATACTTCTGTCTATCCTGGGCTGCACGGAGATGGTTCTGAATCTGTTTTACTTTCTCCACTGTCTCCGTTACCAACTCTGGACCCAGTATTTGACGTTCACCAACGTCGCTCCAGCATATTGGCGATCTGCACTTCCTTCCGTACAACGCCTCGAAAGGTGCCATCTGAATGCTTGTCTGATAGCTGTTGTTGTAGGAGAACTCCACTAAGTGCAGATGATCTTCCCAAGATCCTCCAAAGTCCAGTATACAAGATCGCAGCATATCTTCTAGGATCTGAATTGTGCGCTCTGACTGTCCGTCTGTCTGAGGATGATAGGCTGTACTGAACTTGAGCCTGGTGCCGAGACTCTCTTGCATGCTTCGCCAGAAGTGAGACGTAAATCTTGAGTCTCGATCTGATACAATACTAACCGACACTCCATGTAATTTTACGATCTGACGCATATACATGTCGGCTAGTACTTCCGTGGATTGTCCAACTCTGAACGGCAAGAAGTGAGCCGACTTAGTGAGCCGATCCACGATGACCCATACTGCATCCTTACCACTAGGGCTTCTTGGGAATCCAGTGACGAAGTCCATGGTAATATGCTCCCACTTCCATTCAGGGATGGGAAGTGGCTGCAACATACCTGCAGTCCTTTGGTGCTCGGCCTTCACCTGCTGGCAGACTAAGAATTTTGCCACAAAGCGGGCAATCTCCCTTTTCATTCCATGCCACCAGTAATATTGTCTTAGGTCCCGGTACATCTTGGTTCCTCCTGGATGAACCGAGTAGAGGGAGCTATGGGCTTCTGTCATCAATTTCTGCCTTAATTCTCCATTTGGAACACATAGGCGATTTCCGCACCTTAATGTTCCGTCCTCGTGGATGCGAAGTCCCGTCTGCAGGCCTGCTTCTGTTCTTTCTCTCAACCTTCGGAATCTGGCATCATTAGGCAAAGCTTTCTTGATTTTCTCCACCAGCGATGACTTCACTTCGAGGTTAGCCAGCAAACCATTTTGTCCAGGTAGAACAACCTCTATCTGAAGATCTTGCAAGTCTTGTAATAGTTGAGGCTGCTCCGTTAAGAAATAAGCCGAGGGTTTTCTGCTGAGGGCGTCGGCTACAACATTTGCTTTCCCCGGGTGGTACTGCAGATCGATGTCAAAGTCCACCATCAACTCAAGCCAACGCCTTTGCCTCATGTTGAGCTCCTTCTGTGTATAAACATACTTCAAGCTCTTATGATCAGTGAATATCTCGACCTTCTTGTAAACCCCCTGATTTTTCAGAATTTTAAAAACTGAATTTTTCACAATTTTCTGGAATTTTCTGGGATTTTTCTGTAAATTAAAAACAGGGTTTTAATTATTCAATGATTTTTAATTGATATTAAACAGTATTATAATATTATGAAAATAATATTTTTGGATGTAAAATAAAAAACTGGACTTAGGGCAATTTTTCTGGAATTTATTGGACCCCGGACCTATTTTTAAATACCTAAAAACTATTTATTTAATTTATTAATTAATTTTCTGATTATTATTATTATTATTATTATTATTATTTTAATATAGCCCGGCCCGGCCCAACTGCGGCCCGCAGGCCGGCCCAGCCCGTCGAGCCTAGCGGGTCGGGCGGGTCCACCCGACCCACAACCCGACTCGGGACCCGCCCGGCAGACCCGTCTCCCCCACGATCCCGCGGCCGCCCGCTTCCTCCGCCGCCCCGACCGCGGCCACGCCTCCGCCCGCGCCGCGCTGCCCGCCACGTCGCCACCCAGCCCGCCACCCTCGCCCACGACCCCGGCCACGCCACCTCCCCCAGCCTCCTATAAAACCCCCCCTCCGGCCGGATCTCCCTCACCGACGAACCCCCTCTCGGCCATCTTCCCCTCCACCGCCTCGAGCCACCACCGCCACTACGCCGCCTCGCCGACGACGCGCCGCCCGCCGCAGTTCCCTCCTCCGCTTCCCCCATCTCCGGCGGCTTCCCCCACCGCCGGCAGCAACAGCAGCGAGCACAGCAGCAGCCCTCAGCGCCGTCTCCGGCCGCCGGCGAGTCCCCAGCCACCGCGAGCCCGGCCGCCCGTGCCCCAGCCTCCTCCGCCTGAGCACCGGCCGCCCTCCGCCGCAGCTCCGCCGGCCAGGAGAAAAAACCCTAACCCTAACCCTAATTCGATCCGCGTGTCCGACACGTGTCGGACACGGTTTGACCCTATTTTTTGGGTCCCCTTCAGGTGCGTGTAACTTTTTCCTCGTAGCTCCGTTTTTGATTTTGCAAATTGAGTTGCGAAGCCTGTATGACCCTCTCGGTGTCCGAACAAACCGTTCGGGGCATCGCGTCCTGTGGTGATCGCATACCGCGATCCAAAAACAGGATAAAAACCAGACCCCGATTCACCCCGGAACTGAGTACGCCCCGCCAAACGGGACGACTTGGTCGCGTGCGGTCTTCACAGATACGTGCGCCTCGTCGATACGGACGTGTGGGATTTCGCGAAAGCTGATTTGGGTGTGCGTGCACACCGAAATCAACGCGTATCCGCGGACATCGCCCCGTATCCGTCCTTTCTGCAATTCGACCTAACTTTGTGTACACACGTCGGATTGAAACAAAACTTGCGCCATCGGACTCGTAGAGATACGCTGGTCCTGTGGGTCAAGTTTGGTTCGATTCTGAGAACGTTGACGAAATCGCGTGTCGTGGGCCCCACAGGCCCCGCTCGACGGGCGATTTTGTGAACGGCTCATCGGAATTCAATTCTGAAAGTTCCGTTGGGTTCGTATCAGCGTTCCTGACCTGTTGACACTGAGTTTGGTGAATTTAGAGACCGTTGACCCTGACGCGTTTTTCGGTGCAAAGCGGGCCCACCGGTGGACCCCGTTTTGGCCCGAAACTGTCGTTTCTGCCCTTGTCTTCAAATTGGACCCAAGGACAGGCGTTTCTAGCTGATTGATATTTTCTGGATCTGATGGTGATGTTTGTTTCAGCAACCGGACTACCGCCTGCAATTTCCGCCGAGGTCAGAACTGCAACCCGAACCGGAACCACAGGCAAGTGTACCTTGCCAAACCCTGCAGCTTGCTCTTTATTTTCTGGACTTAATTATACATTAGTGGGCAAGTAAAGCTTGCCAATTACAGTGATTATTGTTATAGAACTTGCCTGAATTTAAATGCAAATAAACTTGTTAAACTGTTAAACCCAGGACCGAGTGGCTTTACTTAGTGTCCGATCATAGTCGGGTGCCAACTCCGTACGCGGGGTTGTGTAACGTCACATAGACATGGATATTGAGACCCGATAATTCTCGTACTTGTCTTATCAAGTACTTCAGAACCCAGGACACTTGACACTATTTCATGAGACAGAGTCTTCCTGAGACATTCAAGGTGATTCTGTATAGGATGCATGATTTATGACATAGACTTTACATTCTTAAACAATTGAATCATAGCTATCAGACTTGCTGCATTAGTTATAATCATGCGTGACATGGACATGAGGCATCGTGGACATGAGACGTGAGATTACATTGGGTGGGGAGAGACACACAGACTACAGGCTGATATTATATATAATACATAGTATATAACATAGTGTAGTTCATAGTTATTGCCTCTACCGGCTCCCCGACACAGAGCTTGTAGTGGCTTCAGCCTGAGTTCTAGTACTGCTCTCATATTGCATATCACATAGTTGGTTACTTAGTTTACCCTGATGATTATTTTATCTGCTGCACTGCTTATATTTTGGCTTGTATTTTCTGTACCTTGCTGTCCCCTGAGGACCTGGATCCGGATTATGTCCCCAGGTACAGCTGAAGAGAACTACCCAGAGGTGTACGGTACAGGAGCACTCCTTGGAGCAGAACCCGGAACTGAGGACGAGATAGTGGCCGAGGACTTCACCTGAGCACCGGCTTCAGCTACATAGTATTTCCATTTTCAGCATTTTATTTCCTATCTTTTCCTTAAATGTAACAGAATATTTCTCGGATTTGTTTCCCGAGACAACCTTATTTGTTATTGCATATTTATTTCCATTGCATTATTTCTGGCAATTAATCTGTGTTATTCTGTGGATGAGATTAGTAATACCTGAGACTTGTACTTAGTACTGCTAGACTACAGCTTAAGCATGCCCTGATGGATCCATTAAATTGGGTTGTCCATCGGTGCGTGCTGCTGGCCATTGCTCACGTGCTCAGTCCCTCGGCATTTTGGGACTGGGGCGTGACACTTCTCTCCATACAGATAATGTCTCCAGATCTTCAATGCAAAAATCACTGCAGCTAGCTCCAGGTCGTGCGTTGGGTAGTTCTTCTCGTGGACCTTCAGCTGCCTTGATGCATAAGCGATAACCTTGCCATGTTGTATCAAGACACAACCTAGTCCACTACCGGACGCATCACTATAAACAACAAAACCTCCTGACCCTGAGGGAAGAGTCAAGACTGGTGCTGTTGTTAGACGCCTCTTTAATTCTTCAAAGGCATTCTGGCATTCTTCCGTCCATATGAACTCCTGATCCTTCCGTGTCAGCTTAGTCATCGGCTCTGCGATCCTTGAAAAATTTTCTACTAACCGCCGGTAATACCCAGCAAGTCCAAGAAAACTTCTCACTTCCGCAACAGAGGTAGGGGTAGGCCAAGTTTCTATAGCAGTGACTTTTTCTGGGTCCACAGACAGTCCTTCACCCGAGATAATATGTCCTAAGAATGGCACCTTGTCCATACAGAACTCACATTTGCTGAGCTTGGCATACAGCTTCTCCCTTCTCAAGGTTTCTAGCACAATTCTAAGGTGTTCCTCGTGCTCTTCGTGGTTCTTGGAGTAGACTAGGATATCATCAATGAACACCACCACGAACTTATCCAAGTACTGATGGAAGACCCCATTCATCAAACTCATAAATATGGTGGGTGCGTTGGTTAAACCAAACGGCATAACTATGAACTCATAATGTCCATACTTAGTTCTGAAGGCCGTCTTTGGGATATCTTCCTTCTTCACCCTAATCTGGTGATAACCGGATCTAAGGTCAATCTTTGAGAATATCTTAGCACCACTCAATTGGTCAAACAAATCATCAATGCGTGGTAGTGGGTACCGGTTCTTAATAGTTACAGCATTAAGGGCTCTGTAATCAATGCACAGCCGTACAGATCCGTCCTTCTTGGGTACGAAAAGTATAGGTGCTCCCCATGGTGAAACACTGGGCCGGATAAATCCTTTCTCCAGAAGGTCGTCAACTTGTGTTTTCAGCTCCACTAACTCCTTAGGTGCTAGCCGATATACCGATGAAGTAATAGGTTCGGCTCCTGGAGTTAGGTCTATTGTGAATTCTATCTCCCGATCAGGTGGTAAACCTGGAAGATCGTCGGAAAATACATCCATAAATTCCGTTATGACTCTTGGGTAACTTGAATCTTCTTCTACAGTCAATACCCTAAGAGTTGACTGGACCCCTTGTTCTACAGCTCCTCGTAGAAATTCAAACTCAGGAAGGCTAGGGGGTCTAAATATCACTTTTCCAAGCCGACAATCCAGTGTCGCATGGTACTGACTTAACCAGTCCATACCAAGTACAACATCGTAATCAGGCATAGAAAAGATCAGGAATTGGGCTCGCATCTCTCGGCCACAGACTACTACCGAACATGATCTACAAGTATCACTAACCGGGATAATTCCACCTCCCGTTAGAATTCTCTTCATCTTCGAGAGAGGTGCGGTAGCTATTCTATGTGTGGCTACGAAGCTAGCAGCAATAAATGAATGCGAGGCTCCAGAATCAAATAATGCTACAGCAGGAATTGAAGCTACTAATATGGTACCTGCTATCACTTCGCCTGCAGTAGCTTCCTCAGTGAGTGCTAGTACATATGCCTGACCTCGTCCCTGAGCGGGACCCCTTTGCTGACGAGCTTGTTGGAACAATGCTGCCTGAGGTGGTAGAGGTGGCCTGGCTCCTCCAGGCCCTGTTTGAGTTGCTCTCCCAGCTGGAAGAGCTGCAGGTGGAGCTGGTCGATTCGGAACTCCCTCTCGACGTTCCGAGCAGTCCTTTGAGAAGTGTTGTCCAGATCCGCAAACCAGGCAGAGTCCCAGCTTGCGTCGATATTCCTTTTCAATATGTCCTACCTTGCTGCAGTAGTGGCAAGTAGGCAGGTTCTTAGTTGCTGCTCTTGGAGGCGGGCTCTTCTGGGGCCGTTTAGCAGATTCCCCTGGTGATGACTTGGACGGTGCTGAGGAGAAGGGACGTTTCAGGCTGGATTCCCTCCGAGTAACGCGCTCCAGCCGACGTGCTGCAGCTAGGACGTCGGTGTAAGAGGTGGGCGCGACCGATCCGATTAACTTCTGAAGCTCGAACCTGAGCCCATCAAAGAACTTTTCCGCCTTCTCCTCTTCGGTAGGAATTAGCAAAGGGGCGAAGCGGCTCAGGCGAATGAATTCGGCGTTATATTCCTCCACCGTCATGTTGCCCTGGATCAGGCGGTTGAATCTGTCTCGGAGTTCTGACCGAGCCACAGCAGGGATATACATTTCCTGGAAGAGTCTGGAGAACTCCTTCCAGGTAACCTGATCATGTCCGAGCCTTCTTTCTTCGGACAGCCACCAATGATGTGCGTTGTCCGTCAGTTGCATCCTGACGGCAGTCATCCATTTGTCCCTTGGTAGTTCGGCGGCCTCCAACTGATGCTGTGTGTTTGTAAGCCATTCATGCACTTCAGTTGGTCCTTCCTTGCCCGAGAAGGTATGGGGCTTGAGTTAACGGAAATCCGTAATAGATCCCGTCGCTGGTCGCCTATTTGGTGGGTTTGCATGTTCCAATGCTGCGACTAGGCTGTTCCTTAGGTTCTCGGCCTCTCGGCGTTGGGCCTCCTGTTGGATCTGTTGTTGTGCCTGCATCATGGCGTAGAACATCTGGAACATTTGCTGGCCGTCCATTGCCTGTCCTGGGGGAAAGACAAGCATCGTAGGAGGGAACTGGGGAGGAGGCGGGATGTCATCACGCCTGAACCTGGAACTTGGCTGGCCAGTTTGATTGCTCTGAGAGGATTGTCCTCGGGTATCTGGCGTCGTTCCAGCTTCGCAAGTAAATCCTGCTTCAGTCGGTGTACCCAAGGGGGTCTCGTCACCACTTCTGGGATCTATTTCTCTGCATCAAAAGGAAACAATGAGAACGCACAGAGGAATCAAAACAGGATGCAGTTCAAGCAATTAAATTGAATTTGACATAGAGTTCAAAAATGATTCAATAAATGGATGAGATCCTATAACCTATCCTATCTTGTTGCAGGCCTGTCCGGTCCCTAAGTTGAAACCGAACAATTTTAGTAGGACCTGCATGGGCCACCACAAAAACTATGTCACGCCCCAGTCCCAAAATGCCGAGGGACTGGAGATGCGTGGCAATGGCCAGCAGCACGCACCGATGGATAACCCAATTTAATGGAACCATCAGGGCGTACTTAAGCTGTAAATAAGGTCTACTACACAAGTCACACTAATCTCATCCATAAAGATAAAGAAATAAACTGCATACTGAATGGAAATAAGTAGCAACAACAAATCACAGCAAGTCAGTCGGAGGAACAATCGGACTTAAGTCTGAATAAACTGGCTCTATAGGCCAGGAACAAAAGAGATAACATGAAATAAATGAGTACTGGAACAGGCACTCAGGAGAAGTCCTCGGCAGTCACCTCGTCTTCAGTGTTCGGTTCAGCTCCAGCAATAGCTTCAGCTCCGGTCCCGTATATCTCGGGATACTGCTCCTCAGCTAAACCTGGGGACATAATCCATTCCAGGTCCTCAGTGGACATAGCAAGGCACAAGATAAAACAAGCCAACTGAATAAGCAGTGCAATAAATAAATGAAGAGCAGGGTAAACTAAGTAACCATCTATGTGATATGCAAATGAGAGCAACACTAGTACTCAGGCTGAGACCGCTACAAGCTCTGTGTCGGGGAGCCGGTAGCAGTAATAACACGTAAAGGGTCTAGCTCTGCTGGAGAGTCTACAACCTCACAATAATAGTAGATATATATATAGAACAGCCTGTAGCCTGTGTGTCTCTCCCCACCCAATGTAATCACGCAAGCCATGACCATAACGTCTCATGTCCATGTCAGCGGGATTATAACTAATGCAACAAGTCATACTGTCTATAATAAATGTCTCTATCAAGTCCTGTATCCTATACAGAATCACCACGAATATCTCAGGAGAATTCTGTCCATGATAGTGTCAAGTGTCCTGGGTTGTAGGGTACTTGATAGGTCAAGTACAAAGTAAGGGAATCGTAAATCTATCTCTAAATGACGAACCCAACACCGCGTACGGTGTCGGTACCCGACTATGATCGGACACTAGGTACGTCATACGTTCCCTAGGTTAAGCAGTTTAAATCAGTTTATATGAATTTGCACAAGAAATTCAGCAGAGTATTTTTTTACAGAAAATATAAAAATAATGACTGCAAGTTTGGCAAGGTGCACTTGCCTGAGGTTTGGATTCCACTTAGGTCCTGGTTTCGAAAATTTCTAGAGATGTCTCCGAAAGCTGAAATAAACAGTACCATCACGCTCAGAAGATGTCAAACAGCTAGGATCGCCTGTCCTTGGGTCCAATTTGGAGACAAGGGCAAAAACGGCAATTTTGGCCCAAAACGGGGTCCACCGGTGGGCCCACTTTGCACCGAAAAACGTGTCAGGGTTAAAGGTCTCCAAATTCACCAAACTTAGTGTTAACAGGTCAGGAACGCTGATACGAACCCAACGGAACTTTCAGATTTGAATTCCGATGAGCCGATCACAAAATCGCCCGTCGAGCGGGGCCTGTGGGGCCCACGACACGCAATTTCGTCAACGTTCTCAGAATCGGACCAAACTTGACCCACAGGACCAGCGTATCTCTACGAGTCCGATGGCGCAAGTTTCGTCTCGATCCGACGTGTGTGCACGAACTTAGGGTGAAATACAGAAAAGGCGGATACGGGGCGATGTTCGCGGATACGCGTTGATTCCGGTGTGCACGCACACCCGAATCAGCTTTCGCGAAATTTCACACGTCCGTATCGACGGGGCGCACGCATCTGTGAAGACCGCACGCGACCAAGTCGTCCCGTTTGGCGGGGCGCACTCAGTTCCGGGGTGAAACAGGGTCTGGTTTTTTCTGTTTTTGGATCGCGGTGTGCGATCACCATAGGACGCGATGCACCGAGCGGTTTGTCCGGGCACCGAGAGGGTCATACAGGCTTCGCGTAAAAATTTACGGAATCGAAAACAGAGATCCGAGGTGCAAGTTACGAGTACCTGAAGGGGACCCAAGAAACCGAGCTTGAACTGTGTCCGACACGTGAGTTCGTGTCCTGGGTTGTATCAGCCGTGTCCGCTGTGTTCGGCCTAGGGCTGGGCTGTGTCCGTTGTCCGGGGCTGCGTTGGAGGAGCGCTGGACGGTCGAGGCGTCGTCGGCCGGCTCGGACGGCGACGAGGGGGTCGGCCGGCGTCGGGTCCGCCTGGGAGGGTCGGCTCGGCCTGGGAAGGGGGGGTTTGCTTGCTGGAGGAGGAGGAGGAAGAAGAAGAAGGGTCGCCGGGGTCGGTGCTGGAGCGAGGTCGGGGTGGCGCTGGGGCGGGCTCCGGTGAGGGGGTGGCCGGAGTAGGGTGGTTAGGGTTAGGGTTCGGGTTTTGGGGGGGAAAGAAGGCGGAGACGAGGGGTACTTATAGGGGGCTGGGGCGAGGGTTGGCCGGGCGTCGTGGGAGAGGGGCTCGGAGAGGGAGGCGGTCGTGGCGGCGTCTTTTCCGGCGGGCGGCGGAAAATTCGGGCAGGCACAGGCGACGTGGGGGGGAAGGGATGAAGTAGCGGGTCGGGTCGGGCGGCGGGCTCCGGGTGAGCGGACCCGCCCGACCCGTTAAGCCAAGGGGGCTTGGGTCAGGCTGCTAACGGGCTCGGCCCACTGGGCCGGGCCGGCCCAAGAAAACCGAAAAATATAAACAAATAAATAATAATAATAATAAATAAATAACAGAAATAATTAATTAATTATAAAAAATAATTTTTAGGCTTTTAAAAATAGGTCTGAGGTCCAATAAAATCCCAGAAAATTACCCTAAGTCCGGTTTTCTATTTTATACCATAAAATCATATTTTCAATTCATTTTAATGTTAGTTATTGGTAATTAAAAATTACAAACTCAATACAGGTCCTATGCGAATTCCTGAAAAATGCATTTTAAATCCCAAAATTGATTTAAAAAATTTGAAAATTTTTGGGTGTTTACAGTTATGAGGGTAGATACGTGTCCACAATTGGATATGGAGAGTCCAAATCATGATACACCATGATACATAGGTGTAGGTGGGGTATCTCTATTGATTTGGAGTCTTAACATGTCAATTTTCTCATATTATATTATAATAGTTACCTAGATTATCATTCATACCATATTTTATATATTATTTATGTCCATGGTGCTAGGGTGTGGTTTTGTAATGTTTGGGAGGAGTATCATTTGAGTATCACATGTGATACTGGTGAGTATCTTAGTGTGAGCTATTGGTGCACACCAAGTGCTTGGGGGATTGTATGTAATATTGTTTTGGGCTAGATTGGTTGTGTATGTATGTTCAGGATTAGAGGTCTTGAGGCATGAATCAAGGATACATGTTGGTATCAGATGAGAATAGGTAGAAGGGAGTTCTGCAGAAAGTTTGGTGTGGTACAACAACTATCTTGTTGATTGGTATCGGGTATTAACACTGTGTTCCCTGCAGTGAGGGTGATACACACAGTGTAGGTATAGAGGGAGAGGTTTGTGCATACAAGTGGCTCATAAATATGATATTAGAGTGGGTGTGTATACATTTACATGTGTGTATGTATGCAGATTTGGTTGTAGCAGACTCTTATTCGAGTGTACCTATTTTAGTATGTGCATGAGTGTTGTGTGTGAGTATAAGGTAAGTGATTGGGGTGTGCCAATGCCTCGAGTATTGTATCAGGCACAACAGAAGCCGGGTGAGTATAGTGAATGCTTGCGGGCAAGTAACTAATGTTGGTATTAGTGAGGATTTGTGAGTGTGTTGAGTTGTGTTGGATTGGAGTGAGGTAATGTGTTGAGGGCAAGTGTAATTATGAGTGTGAGGTAGTAGTAGAATACCTTGGTATCCATGTAGTGTGGTGTCATGAATACCAAGTTAGAGAGGGTAAGGGGTATTGGGTTAGACTGTTAACTAATACTAAGGTATTAAGAAATGTTAAGGTATTTTAAGGTATTTTTAGTTAATAGTTAGGTATTGGTTTGTGATACCAATAGGTAATAGAGTATAGCTAAGTTATATTAGTTATTAATAGTATTGAGCCTATATGTGTATAATATAGGATATTGTACCTTAATTACCTAGTGTAGTATAATATTACTAATATTAACTTGGTATTAGTAGGTAATGACTAGTATAAGTTAAGATACTTGGTATAACTTAGAAAGCCTAGATAAGCAAGGTATTGGATTAGTTTGACTGTGTTGACCTAGTTTGACCTATAAAAGACTTGAGACCTAGAAATTAACTAGTTTAACTTCTTTATCATTCCAAAATACTGTGTTGACTTGATATTTCATATTTAGGTCTTTGAGGCACCGATTCAGATACTGTTTGATATTCAGCACCGGATTTCAGACGAGTACATTCTTCGATAGTTTTTATTGTTTTATAATTACTATATTTCAAATATTTAGTAATATTACATCTGATTCTTGACACTATGATACACGGACTGGTATATAGCTTGGATCTTTAGTCATGAGATATTACAATGGTTATATTATTGACATCGTATACGACATTGACATTAGACATCGTACATGGTATTGTTATTGGACATTGATTGTGTATCGTAACGTGTCATGGTTGGATCCACTATACTAGTTGGACGGGAAAACTGCTAGTAAGAGATGTGATCATGTTCCTATTGTAAATTATAAAATATTGTTAGTTTTAATCATACACCTCACGTATGATTAGCCAGGCAATTTTGCTATCGTACAAGTTCCCAAGCCGATCACATATCGAAACTAGTATTTCATGTCACGCCCCGATCCCGTGGAATCGATAGTCGTCCCCCGGGCGTGACCGCCGTGCAGGCCTAGGTTGTGCACCGCACAAGGCTAAGTATTTTTGTTTTACATAGCGAGCACATATTCAGAGTACGCAGATAAATTGAAACACAGATTGAAGCATGGAAAAGTTCTTCTTTTTATTGATAATATGAACATCTATTACAAACTCCTTGAACTGAGTCATAAGGTTGCCTCTAAGGGCTTACAAAAGTGTTGACACAAAATGAGATAGCAGTCATGTACATTACATCCCTTACTAAACTCAAAATATAAGACCTCTGGTTGGAACGACGGTCTTTCCACGAAGCTGCATATTGCTTGGGTTGCTAGCTTCTTCTTCAAAATACTTCAAAAGGTGGCACGGATCAAGGCGTGCCTACAGTTGGACTGGATTGGGGAATTTGACTTCTGCTCCTCGCTTGGTTCTCCTTAGTGCGGGGAACATGTTTCAACGAGGGTCAGTACATCGAAACATACTGGTGAAGGCAAGCTAACCCAACTATACCAATCAACACGTTATTTTAATGAAGCATGCATATTTATTGTGGTCTTTCTATCTTGTCTTAGTTCATTTACTGCAAGCAATAGATATAGAATCAATGAAATAACCTGCCACCGCTCGATGACATTTACCTGCCCGTCTGAACCATCTGTACAATACTTACTCTGTCTTCCCTACCAAGAAGACACAAGTTAGTTACAACAGGTTTAAATCTCGGTACGAAATATCGTGCGACGCATATTCATGACGTCCCAGGGCATTCCGTCCTATAGTAGGCAACTATCATGAGTTCCGTCCGGATCGGATCGTTGCCGGTGCCCCAGCGACCGTCCGCAGGAACTAAGACCTTGTGCACAAGTTGTCCGTGATCAACGCAGTACACTAAGTTAGCATTTGAGGCAAGTCAAGGCAATATCAGGCACAGGGCAATAACAGGGCAAGATCTACTTTTGCATAGTCTTCATGTTCAGTTTATTGCATTCAAGATGAGTTCTATTCATAGCACAATTTAAAGAAGAGTATACATTCTAACTTGTATTTATGCATATGATGAACATTTCCAAACGAACAAGCATGCAAGTAAGTAACCGTTCACAAGTTTGTTGACAAGCAATAAAACCCAAGTCCATTCCCTTATTATCTTGAAGTCTTTTAGTTATTACTTGGTATCGTCTGATCGGGGCAAGCAAGAATACAATATTTTAGATGTGAGGACTGTAAGAAAGGCTAGCTAATTGGGATGGTAGCCACTCACTTAGTAGTTGGAAGGAAGAAGAAAAGAGGTGCTTCAGGAGTCCATTCTAGCGGTGCCTACTGCTGATTCACCTTCATTGCCACGAACAGCTGATCAATACCTCTTCCACTCTTTCCATTATCGAAATTGAAGTGCAGTTCAACAAACGAAAACAATAAAATCCATTGAAACCGTTCAAAAAAACTCAAGCAAATTCGAAAACCAACTCAAGGCACGAAAGCAACAAGCGACAGCGAAAACTAGGCAACAAAAGATGCAGTGGAGAGGTCCCTCCTGACTCTGCCGCTAAGTCGATCCTGGGGGCACGGTCCACTGAATATGGGAATCGATTCCGAAGAGACAAATCTATAACGAGGATGAGTTCTTGATTCAATCTATCCCGATCGAACGATACCGTCTTGTATTTCTTAGCCGTGCTCCCCGAATAGGGGGAACGGGGCACCACATTTCAAACACTTAAAATAGTTACAGTTTATCATATTCAGTTTCATAGATTACTTTGCCTTATATCTAATATCGTAGTTCCTTTCTCTTTCATTTCATATATGCACTGTTTATACTTTACTGCTTACATTGCTTGCTCTCCTTACAATTTGCCAATGCATCAGTTTATTATTTTTTTGTTGTATATAACATCCTCTATTTACTGTTTTATAGTCTTTGTCAATTAATTGGAACTGCTATTGGGTTGTACTTCGCTCTATCATGACTGGATATATTTTTTAGATGATTTATAGGATTTCTGTCCTACCTACTACCGGTCAAAGGAGGGAGTAGTTACAGAGGTCTGACCAGTGTCGACAGTCATCTTAGATGCCATTTATTTAGCTTTTGTATTGGATATGTCTCCAGTTTAGATATTTGGCATGTTATATATATTTGATATTTATTGTGCTTTGTTAGTAGACTATTTAGACTTAGATTTGGTTGTAGTTGTGACTTTGTGATTCCATTATTCTATTTGACATTTTGCTATTATCTTCCTCTAGTTTTATTACGATTGAGTATTTATTTCTATATAATTATCATATTGTCCCCTTTTGGAGTTGAGATATCATTGACAAGTTTAGCTTACATTATTGTGTGAGATGATTAGATAGTACAGTTGACCAAGACATCGTTCTACCGCCGATGCTACGACATAGGCTAGACGTACCCACGTACTAATTCCCTTATTCCGGGTGCAGGTCATGACAGTCTCACCTCTAGAAAATAATAATTCTTTTACTCCGGGGATACAAAAGATAATCTTTCCATTATGGCAATCTATCGTCACGTATCGAGCGCTCAACCAATCCATTCCTAGGACGACATCATAATCTCCCATAGGAAACTGTATCAACCTCGCGGGAAACTCTCGCTCGCATACTACGACTTGACATAAGGCATAAACTCTATCTACTCCCACGATACCGTTACCAGTAAGTATTTTAAGTCTTACTGATAGGGACTCGGGTTCGGGTCCAACTTGTATCGTAAATTGTACAGACATAAAAGAATGGTATCTGCCACTACCTCACCTAAAGCTAGCTGCTCCTCCACGGTGAGTGTCATAGCCTGGCCTCGTCCTCTTGGTGCTGGTCCTCTCTGCTGCGGACCTCCTTGTCTGGCCTGTACTTGGGCTTGGGCCTTTGTATACTGATGTGGCCTCTGCTGTTGGAATACTTGAGATTGGGTCGACAAAGGCCTCTGACCCTGGTTCTGCTGAGCCGGCACTGGAGTCTTATATTGTGGTCTTGTCGGAGAAAATAATGATGAACTGGCTCGGTGTGGGCAAGGTCCCACTCTGTGGCCTGGTGCTCTACAGGCTAAGCACAAACCTTGTGCTCTGTGACACTCTGAAATCACGTGCCCTAGTTTCCCACAATATGAACATCCTACTGAAGAAGATGTCCTTTGCTGCTAAATTTGGTTGGGGCTAGTGGCTGAACTGAGGCTGTTGAAATTGGCCTCCGCGGGGATCCAATGGTCAAAGCCCTAACTCCCAGCCATCTGAAGTATGGGTTCTCTTATGACCTCTAGTCCTATCCACGATTCTCTGAGAGGTATATGCATGCCTCCTCACTGCTCTTAACATAACATCCAAAGTTTGGAACTCATGTTGTTTCATTTCCAATATGATCTCCAGATGAAGTCCCTACTGGAACCTCCTTGCTCTATCCAGTTTGGTCGCCACCAAGGTCGAAGCAAACCGACTAAGTCTGCAGAACTCTGCCGCATAGCCGTCAAAAGTCCTGCCCATCTGCTTCAGGTTGTTAAATCTTTGTTGCAAATCATAATACGATACTACGTCAAAGTATCTGATCTGAAATCTTTCGCTAAATACGGCTTAGGGGACGGATGTTGCCAAAGAAACTATTTGTGCTGCCCACTAGTCATAGGCTAGATCTTACAACTGCAGGCAAACTACCGATACTTGCTCTCTGGCTAGAACTCCTGCTGCCTCTAGAATTGCTTCAGTATCATGAAGCCACGCATCTGATGCAATCGCATCCTAGGTGCCATACAAATACGATGGTTGAAGGCGCTTGAAGTTGCTTGCTGAATTATTTGCAGGATGTCTGCCTCTTCCGAAAACCTCCTACACTGACTCAGTGAGCGCATCATCTCGTCATCCTTGGGATACTAACAATTCTCTAAGGATACCAATCAGCATACTGGTATCTCCTCCTGCATCAGGTACTGGTTGCACGGGTGACATTTCTACAATATGAGGTACTTCCTGGGTTTGTGGTTCCTCATTCAGAGCTATTCTGGACCCGACTCCGAAATGCTGAGGCTGAACCTCAAGAGTCTACTGGTCGGCTGGATGTTGTCCTGCCACTAGAGGAACTCAGACTGGATGATCAGAAGTGCCAGGAACAAGTCCTTGAAAGATAGAGGACACATGGATCAAATCAGAATGACAAGAGTGATCGAGGATGAAGGCAAGTATCAGGTCAAGATTCAGAGATATAGAATCGATATTGGAGGAGATCAAGGGGTAATATGATTGAGACATCTAGACACTGGTAAACCCCCATACTTCTGAATTTCACACCTGCATGGGCTACCACTTAAACCCTGTCACACCCCAGAACCAGAATACTGCAGAGCGGGGACTGACAAAGCCAGCTATATATACCATAATACTCTATATCCTGAGATACGGTCACCGTTGTCTAAGACATGTGAGATTTTACTCTATAATCCAACAAACATTCCTGGATCAAGCAATCCTAGGTGTCTCAATCTCAAGCAAGCAACAAGTCACATGATTTATGATAACCAAACATATAATAATAAGGCGTCCCAAATTATACATACACAAATAATCATGAAGCTAGTTACCAAAAATAAAGAACTAGCAGAGTACAATATTATATGATCAGTTCTAGCTATAGTCTAGAATATGCTTTACATGTAGGCCCGTAGGCTGCAGTATCAAGGTTCCAAAATACGAGCTAAACACGTGCTCGGTGGCTAAACGCCTCAAAAGAATAATTATACAAGATCAAGTGGATGATGAAGGAGAAACCAACTCATGTCCTTGGGTGATCCTCGTATTCACTATTTTGAGGAGGGAAGTATGTGAGATCCTACGGTGTTGCTCCGATATCTGGCCATACAAAACTTGTGGGGTCATATCCCAAAATATCAAAGTACCACAAGTGAGCCAACTTAGGAACTAAAACCAGCATGCAAACAAATCAATAAGAAATAGAATAAAAAAATCAATAATTAAGGGTAACAGGTATAATCTTGCAGTTTAAACCCGTCTTGGAGAAGTATTCAGGGAGTACCGAGAATCAATGCTCAAGTTACTACTCATGATCAATAACTGGATGAAGCGAGACAGGTCTAGACTAGAAAATCAAGCAATCACGGCCAACATGCCCTACGACTTGCTACCATTAGCTAACTAGGATTATCACAGTTCTAATTACTAGCACATGCAGTTGAGATTCCTTACAGCCACATGTCCTGCAGACTATCCGGATTATCCAGCTGACATTATACATAGTATAATTAATCATGCATAATTATTTTTCTGGTAGTGCAACACTCGTCGGTGTGCTTGAAGTGTGTCCCTCACGACAGAGAGCTCCAAATCTGTAAAACCCCCTAATTTTAAATATTATATTTATTTAGTTAATCATTTAATTATATTATATTATTTCTTAGTCAATTAGAAAATAGAATTTATTGAATTAATTACTAGGTAAATACTCATCTAGAATTTATGGAACAAAATAATTATTATATTTTAATTTTTTTAGAAAGTCTTGTAGAAGGATGATAGAATTTTAGAATGTACTAATAAATTTTCTAAAATTTTATTACCATATATATATATATATATATATATATATATATATATATATATATATATATATATATATATATATATATATATATATATATAAATAGTAATAATAATAATAATAATAATAATAAAAAGGAAATAATGAGTAAAAGAAAAAAAACTTAATTAAATTCCTTAAACCACTAATAATCTTAAAACTAAGCAACTAAGCTCCTAAGCCACCCTCCTAAGCCCACGAAAACTGAGCCCACAGCAACTAACTGGCCGCAGTAGCAAACTCCCAAGCCCGCGGCTGCGACCCCAACCTAAACCCTAACCCTCCGCCTATATATATATATATATATATATATATATTCCCAGTACATAAACCCTAACCCTAGCCGCTGACCTTCTCCACCCCAACGCGACGCCGACCTCGAACCACCCACCGCGCGGCCACCGGAGCACCGCCGGCCACGTCATCGTCGCCCGCATAATCGCACAAGTAACCGCAAATTCGAGCAGCGACGTGCCCTACTTCACGCGTTATTTCCTGACTCGTCGCTGGATCGTTTTTGGATCCGTCTTCACCGATATGATCATGACCTATCCCCCTCCCAACTCTGTTAATTAGTTTCCATCTAACATCGTTTAACACTAGGTAAAAATCGAGGCCAAGTTAAAAAAAATTACATAATTTAAACTGTTGTGAACTGTTCAACCACCTATGTTTAGAGGCTGTTATTGTCACGACCCGCACCCAGAATTTCGGGCACGAGTGCGTGGGTACGTCCAGCCTACGCCGCAGTGTCGGCGGTAGTACGCTGTCTAGGGCATCTCCACAGTTAAATTATCACTAGCTCATTCACAGTAATTAAACAGACAAGAAAATGAAAGGAAATGCTGAGATTTTATAACCAGAAAGTGACAATCAGATCCAGAGTTATTACAAAACTAGAAGTTAAATCGGGGACAAACCCGATTACTAAGATGAAAGGAAAACAAATAACTAATGCTAACTACTCTGCAGGAGTAGTCTCCTGTGGGGGAACCGGCTCTGCAACGGTATCACCTGCTGCCTCATAGGGGCCATAATGGGTGGGGGCAAGGTTCTCATCATCGCCTAAAGCAACGGATCCAGTCAGGAAAGGATCAAAGTACACAGTGCACAACAAGATTAAACTAAATATTTATGACAATTAGATTGCGTATCATATTAAGAATATGTATAAAAGAAACACAATATCTCAGAGTTAATGCTATAAATAGGAATATGAGAAAGCAGAAATAAATGAGACAGGAAATAAAACTACTACAGTCAGCAAGAACTATAACAAGATCCATAAACTATCTGTGTGAACTTGTGTTTGTTTTAGAATACATAGTTGGCATGTAGGGGTTTATAAGGCTAATCCGGCCGTCATAAACGGCTATTAAACAGGGATAATCGAGATCCGGCTGAGAGTACAGTCGTGTACCAACAACTATTAAACACGACAGGGGAAAGGGTAGACTACATGCCTTCTAGTATTCTCCCACCCGACATTAAAATAAGACATAAAAAACCAGTATTCGAGATATGAAATCCAGTGTTCTAATACTACGTGTAATCATCAAGGGTACTAGAAGAGCAGGGAATTAATTATCATAATATAAAGATTTAAACTTGAAGTGCAGGCACTTGCCTGTTGTTTGGATCCAATTATAGTTATGTTCTCGGGGAATTTCCAGAGATGAGTCCAGATGCTGAAATAGACATTACCATCACGCTCAGAAGATGTCAAATAGCTAGAAATGCCTGTCCTTGGGTCCAATTTGGAGACAAGGGCAAAAACGGCAGTTTCGGGTCAAAACGGGGTCCGCTGGTGGGCCCGCTTTGCACCAAAAAATGTGTCAGGGTCAAAGGTCTCCAATTTTACCAAACTTAGTGTCAACAGGTCAGGAACGATGATACGAACCCAATGGAACTTCCAGATTTGGATTCCGATGAGCCGATCACAAAATCGCCCGTCGAACGGGGCCTGTGGGGCCCACGACACGCGATTTCGTCAACGTTCTCAGAATCAAACCAAACTTGACCCACAGGACCAGCGTATTGCTATGAGTCCGATGGCGTAAGTTTCGTCTCGATCCGACGAGTGTACAAGAAGTTAGGGTGAATTACAGAAGAGTCGGATACGGGGCGATGTCCGCGGATACGCGTTGATTCCGGTGTGCACGCACACCCGAATCAGCTTTCGCAAAATCTCACACGTCCGTATCGACGGTGCACACATATCTGTGAAGACCGCACGCGACCAAGTCGTCCCGTTTGGCGGGGCGTACTCAGTTCCGGGGTGAAACAGGGTCTGGTTTTTCCTGTTTTTGGATCGCGGTGTGCGATTACCACAGGATGCGATGCCCCGAGCGGTTTATCCGGGCACCGAGAGGGTCATACAGGCTTCGCAACGCAATTTACGAAATCAAAAACGGGGTTATGAGCAGAAAGATATGAGTACCTGAACTGGGCTCAAAACCGGAGCTGAAATCGTGTCCGACACGACACAGGACACAGTGTCCTGTGTCCACTGCCGTGTCCGATCGAGAGAATTAGGGTTAGGGTTTCTCTCAGGTGGCCGGAGGAGGCGGCTCGGGCGGCTCTGGGGCGGAGGGAGGCCGAGGGCGGCTTCGCCGGGGGAGCGGGCGTGCGGGAATGGCCGGCAGCGGCTGCCGGAGGCGGAGGCGGCGGAGGATAATTGAGGAGGAGGCT
Organism: Iris macrosiphon; assembly: GCA_036927795.1. Taxonomy (NCBI): domain Eukaryota; kingdom Viridiplantae; phylum Streptophyta; class Magnoliopsida; order Asparagales; family Iridaceae; genus Iris; species Iris macrosiphon. The sequence continues at coordinate 180,590,094 of JAYESA010000002.1, read as the reverse complement.
CTGGGAAGGAGGTGCTGGGTAGTCGGGGACGGAGGAGGAAGGAGAGGGGAGAAGGGGAGGAGCTCAGGCGCGGCGACGGAGGAGCTCAGGCGCGGCGGCCGGGTGGGGAGTCCGGGCGGAGGCTAGGGGATTAGGGTTCCGGCGGGGAGGGATTTGCCGGAGAAGAGAGGGCTGGGGGAATTTTATAGGGGAGGAGCGGCGTCGGGGGCCGAGGGAGGCGGCGCTGGGGTCGGGGTCAGGCGCAGCGGGCGGGGGCGCGTGGCCGGCGTGGCGCGGCGGCCGCGGGAGGCGTCGGCGGACGCGGGGGCAACCGGATCGTGCGGGTGACCGGGGGAGCGGGCTAGCGGGTGCGGGTCGGGTTCGGGTGGACCCGACCCGACCCGTTAGGGGGCTGGGCCTAATGGGTTTGGGCCGCGGGCCGGGCCGGATATATATTAAATAATAATAATAATAATAATAATAATAATAATAATAATAATAATAATAATAAATAAATAGTTTTTAGGCATTTAAAAATATGTCTGAGGCCCAATAAATTCCAAAAAAATTAACCTAAGTCCAGTTTTTCATTTTACACCCAAAAATATTATTTCCATGATATTTTAATATTGTTTATTAACAAATAAAAATTATTTAATATTTGAAAACCCTAATTTTAATTTCAAAAAATTCCCAGAAAATTTCAGAAAATTGTGAAAAATCCTAATTTTAATATTTTGAAAAAAATCAGGGGCTTATAATCTACCCAACTTATAAAATTTCGTCCTCAAAATTTAAATTATGGCAGGGTTCTCTCTGTCCAAACTCACTTGATTATAGTCTAACGGGTTTCTCTCAGGTGGACATTGCGGTCGCTACCCAACTTAAAATTTTACCCATCTATCCTCTAAGGCTGTACAACTAGTAAGGCTAGGTCTCAACTTAATAAATCATGGTATTGAATCTTTAAGTCTTTAACACAAACACACCACCTATGGTATTCCCTTAGTCATAGAGGTTATCATCAATTCGACCGGTCTGAGGGGTACATCTAGCACTACAAATCAAACTTATACCAAACACAGGATTTTGTCTTTCCGAAATAAGGGAAGACGAGGATCAATAATAAAGAGTTTAAGGGCGAGGTGGTAGAACAGAGGTATAGGGTTCAAGGCGTTTAAGGAATTCTAATGGGAATTGTCAGGCGGTTATGGATTGAGATTCTATTCTGGTAATCATTTATTCGCATGCTCGTATTAGTACAGTTATGTAACTGATACGATATGCTCGGACGTATTTAGGGCAAGTATACTAGTCAACTATATATCTCAATCCACGTAAAGTAGTCGTGCGAAGTGCGAATCAAAATGCACTAAGGTTGATCAGACCGTAGTACACTGATTCTGAATAGACACTTGTATTAGTGGGGTTGATCAGGCCTCAATAATACATGTGTCATGAACAAGCCCAAAAAATGTAAGCTCGCAAAACTAGGCTATAAAATAGCAACATAAGTCAAGTTCAGCAAAATTAAGTGCGCTAGATGATGATGAAAAAGGAGGTACAAAATTATTGAAGTTCACAAAACACACATAATAAGTACAACAGCAAAAGAATCTACAACTTCTATAGTTATCAAATTTAAAAGCATACCAGGTTTAAAGTTCAAAATTACTAGGTTGGGGCTGAGGTCACGAACCAATAGGCACGAAAACAATACTAGAAAAGGTATCTACGAATCACTTACACGCATTAGCTGTTTCCAGAGTTTGCGCGTTCTCCACGGTCATCACGTAAGCTTGTCCGCGTCCTGGAGCAGTGGGGCAGTCCCTCACTTGATGTTCTGTTGATCCACAATATAGACAGGCACCCAGTCTCTTCCTACAAACTTGCCAGGTGTGACCTTGTTTTTGGCAAAAGTTAAAAGCAGCAGCTTGTTGGTTCTGTCCTTGAGCCTGGTGTTGGGGTGCTGGAGCTCGAGGGAGAGGACGCTGAATTTGCTGCGGGGCCCTCTGCTGTTGTTGTTGTTGAAATGGGCATTTGTTGGGTCCCATATTTCTGGTATCTCTCTCTCGCTTTAGTTTATGCCCCATGTCTCTCTCAACGCCTTGTGCCACGCTCAAGATTTTCTCATAGGTGCGAGCTCGGCTGGTGGTGACAGCAAGGCGAATATCCGGAGACAGCCCCTTCTTGAATCTACGGGCTCTGTCCTCCGGGGTACGAACCATGTACTCCGCAAAGTGGCTCAACCTGCTAAATTCAGCAGTATACTCATCAACGGATAGGTTACCTTGTTCCAGTCTCTCGAATTGGCTTTCGAGAGCTTCCCGAGCCACTTCGGGGTAGAATTTCTCCTTGAATAGCCTCTTGAAGTCCTCCCAGGTAAGGTCAGGAGCAGATAGTTGAGGTTCGTCCCTAAACCAGGTCCGAGCTATATCGAACAGTTGCAGGCTTGCGGACTCCACTTTGAGATCATCAGGAACCCGAGCAGTCTTCAGGAGTCTCTCGACATTCTCTATCCACTCGTCGGCATAGAGAATGCCCTCAGTTCCAGGGCCGAGGGAGGCGGCGTTGGGGTCGGGGTCAGGCGCAGCGGGCGGGGGCGCGTGGCCGGCGTGGCGCGGCGGCCGCGGGAGGCGGCGGCGGACGCGGGGGCGACCGGATCGTGCGGGTGACCGGAGGAGCGGGCTAGCGGGTGCGGGTCGGGTTCGGGTGGACCCGACCCGACCCGTTAGGGTGCTGGGCCTAATGGGTTTGGGCCGCGGGCCGGGCCGGATATATATTAAATAATAATAATAATAATAATAATAATAAATAAATAGTTTTTAGGCATTTAAAAATATGTCTGAGGCCCAATAAATTATAGAAAAATTATCCTAAGTCCAGTTTTTCATTTTACACCCAAAAATATTATTTCCATGATATTTTAATATTGTTTATTAACAATTAAAAATTATTTAATATTTGAAAACCCTGATTTTAATTTCAGAAAATTCCCAGAAAATTCCAGAAAATTGTGAAAAATCCTAATTTTAATATTTTGAAAAAAATCAGGGGCTTACAGTTATCTTCCACCATAGACATCCGAATTTAAATCTACTTTTTGCTATGTGAAGTCTATATAGCCAAGATCATTCTCTGTTAATTAGATTATTTTATTTTTGTTAAATTCAGAGATAAATTGGGTTGAAATTCATGAAAAACTTATTTTTAAAATATTAGAACTTGCGATACGGGGCATGCCCCACCAAACGGGATCATCCCATCGCGTACCAATTGCACCAAAATGCGCGTATGGTATGTCCTGACGTGTGGACTTTCACGGAAACTGATTTGGACGTGTGTGCGCGTCAGAATCAACCCGTATCCATAAAAAGTTCCTATATCGCGACTTTTGCAAAATATCGCACCATTTTGTGTACGCTCGTCGGAATACGACGGAACTTGAGCCATTGGATTCATGGTATCACGCTTGTCCTGTGACCCAAGTTTCACGCGATTCCGAGTCAGTTGACCAAGCCGCCTACTTACGGGTCCTACGGTTGATTTTTAGGACAAATTTGTGTTCGGCTTACCGGAATCCAAAATTGGACATACCATTGAGTTCGTATTGATGTTTAGAATTTGTTTGACCTATAATTTGTCCCATTTAGAGACCTTTATCCCTGGCACATATTTTGGTACAAGGTGGGCCATATGTGGACCCTACTTTGGGCCGAAATTACCGTTTTGTCCCTGTGTCCAAATTGGACAAAAGTGTAGTATTTGTTAGCTATCTCGCTTATTATGGAAATGTTGGTGATGTTTATTTCAGCATCCGAAAACATTTATTCGGAGGCCATAGTTTCTGATCCTGAGTACTTAACACCTGGACGTTTATATTACGCAGATTGCTTGCCAGACAAGTATACCTTGCCATTGTACTGTGATTTATATTCCATATGATGTATGTATTTTATTTTTGTCCATTTAGTTCATATATTTTAACTGCTATATAAACTGCGCGTCCAAGAATAACTTGGGTGCAACAACGGTGGCGTCGTATTCTGTTTTTATTTATATATATGCATGTTGACCTAGTTTATGAGACCACCCATTATCATGAGGCATTGTTATATTTCATTCGCCATGACACTGTTATTACACGAGTGTGAGTCTCATGTAGGATATGGACTTGCGTACTCGGTTGGCCACTGGTACGTATAGGACGTGCGACGGATAGGGATAACTGTCGATAGAAATTGCATGCTAGAAGACCTGGCAGTTATTTAGAGGTATCATCGTGTCATGTATATGACATGCTTAGATCATGTGGTGGGGAGAACAACAAGTAAGGCGTTGGGCTTCTTTGCACTTTCCTTGTGTAACCCGTACGCTCCGCCGGAGATGCGCGGTCATGATGACCACTATATATTATTATTATCAGGCGGCCTCTGACGTTCAAAAGATATCATGCTTTGTAGGCCCCTGATTCTCCGAGAGAATCATGCCAATCCCATGTTGGCCAAATAGCCCACTTGTTGGAAAGTTGTTTTCAAAGTGCATTCACATAGACGGTTAGACGACCCATTGGATATTTATTTTCAGTACTTTATTAGCATGCTTCTATGTATCTTGTTACGTCCCTCTGAGGACCTGGTCCCTTTCCAGGTATAGACGGGCAGGATTATCCACAGGAGTACGGACCTGGACCTGACGCTTCATACCAGACTGAGGAGGTCTTACCTTCAGAGTACCTTTGATTCATCGCAGCTGATGGATATTCTAGTTGCTATTTCTTTTATTGACATTTATCTTATATTAGAGTTTCATCTCTTCTCTCATTTAGTTTTAGTATAGTCGATTGGCAATGAATTTGTTTCCACTCGACTATCATTCTTGATACTTCATATTTGAGATTCAGTTATTTATTCCTATTTCATTATTTATGCTGTGGATGAGATATAGATTGCGTGTGACTTGTATTGACAGTATATTACCACTTGTGGATTTGATATTCATGTACAGCGTACGTATGTGTTATTATCTTCCAATACATTGGAGTTTTTGTATACATACGACTGGCGTGTCGCGTATTCCTAGTCCTACGTATTTTGGGACTGGAGTGTGACAAAATCCATCAGGTGTCGTTAGGATACCGAGATTATATGTAGCAAGAAAATCTATCTAGATGCTTTCTAGATTATTATTCTAGTTGTTAGCCTGGACAAATTATTAAGAATTTTCGACCGTGGTGCTAAAAAATCTGCCTTAGACATGATGCAAGACGAGATAGTAGCTTGACAAGTGCAATCAAGACAGGGACAAGCAATCAACCACGGAAAGTTATCTTAACCATTCAAGCAATCCAGTTCAGAAAATTCTACCAGGTCAGGAGTGCGCTTCGACAAGCCACTATTAGGAATATTAGTACATGTCAGATATCCGGAATCAGAAGTTTATGATTAACAATGTAAATACAATCTATGTTCAAGAATTTTATGCTCAGGTAAATGCCATAGCCAGGTTAAAGCCTTTTTAAGGAAAACTTGCATTCATAGAATTTCCACAAAATAGAACAAACAAAGGACAAGCCAGCAAATAACAAAAAAAATACCATAAAAGTAAATTCCTACTAACAAGTATTACCGACAGATGGGATATATGGCGCATGGTCCAAAAATGATGTGCCAAAGAAGGTCATGCGGCAAGGAAAGTCATGTGCCAAAGAAGTCATGTGCCAAGGAAATCATGTGCCAAGAATGATGTGCCAAGGAAGGTCATGTGCCAAGGAAAGTTATGTGCCAAGAATGATGCACTAAGGAAGGTCATGCGCCAAGGAATGTCATATGCCAAGGAAAGTCATGTGCCAAGAATGATGCACCAAGGAATGTCATGTGCCAAGGAAAGTTATGTGCCAAGAATGATGTGCCAATGAAGGTCATGTGCCAAGGAAAGTCATGTGCCAAGAAAGTCATGTTCCAAGGAAAGTCATGTGCTAAGAATGATGTGCCAAGGAAGGTCATACGCCAAGGAAAGTCATGTGCCAAGGAAATCATGTGTCAAGAATGATGCTCCAAGGAACTCATGCGCCAAGGAATGTCATGTGCCAAGGAAAGTCATGTACATAACAAGATATGCATATGCTATAGGGGATGCACTAAGGAGCTTCGTGCCGCATAACATTTCTGCCACATGGCCTTCTTTCGCATAAACTTCATCTTCTCCAAATAAGCAAGTTCGGCCATGAAAAAGCACAAAACCCAATGTTTGGTTTCTCCATGGGAACCTCATTTAGAGTCCAAAAACGAACAAATTAAAGTTCTAAACCATTTAGAATCAAATGCTCTACAACATAAACAATAGATTTTGAAAAACAACAAGTTTTAATAGATCAAAACCATGAAAAACTCAAGAACACCAAAAACTCAAGAACACACAATATAAGCAAATAAAGATGCAAGAAGCTACAAAATAAAGTTTAACAAGTTCTGCATCCTTGGCAAGTTGTACTTGCTTAGACCCACACCACTATTGTAATGGTACGTTTTACTCAAGCAGAGAGCTGATTCAAACGGCACAAGTGAGACGACCCTTTCTGTCTTGATCAGTGAGATAACTCGCTTGAGGCAAAGAAATTCAGACTTAACCCTTAAGGAGTTCAGACTTAGACTTTCAAAGGCGTGCTTGGAGTATCGCTCAGCCGAGGCAAAACATCGCTAAGGTGGGTAGCTACGATGAACTTGTCTTTGCTTAGCCTGCACACATAAAAATACGGACGGCACATGCTAGTCGATAGGCGAATCACCTCTTGCATGCTAATAAAGAATATAATTTACCTAGCTAAGGGAATAATCCCATCTCGTATTACTTGTCTAGAACATGAAAAAGAAGTAACTTGATAGATTTTCTTATGAGCCGCTCTGCATGCCTCCGTACGGTTTCAATCATCGCACAAACCCTTTAGACTCGAACTTGTGTAAATGCTTATGTTTCAAGTAGACTACCTGCATGTTCCTTGTACCGTACTGCTTCACATATTTGCTATGCTCGTTATGTAGAACATACTTTATTTCAATGCTTGTCTCGTAGATTCATGCCACAGCCGAGAATACGACACATGGAACATGATTCACTTCGTTTGGCGAAAAGATTATCAAATAGTCATTTCGTGCAAGTTTGAAACATGAAAGTATTCAGGACCGTTAGGTCACCAAGGCGGTTCCCGAACTAGAGGAAATATACCACGACAAGTTAGACAAGAGTTATTATCCGACAGCTCGGGAAACAACATTCGTTCAGGACTAGATCAGGCGGCTTTGGGAGCCACTATATTTTTGGACATGGATAAAGATTTGTGTTTGTGAATATTGTGTGAACTTGGAAATGAGATTTGAGTTTATGAACATGGTTATAGATTTGAACAAGTTTTGTTATATGTGATTTGGAAGACTAAGTTTGTTTAGTCACGGACAACTTGTGCACAATGTATTTTGTTGTTCCTGCGGACGGTACGCCGGGGCACCGGGGCCGATCCGATCTGGACAGAACAATTTCGATGGTCGTTCATTTCGAACGTGATGGTGCAGACGGCTCCACGGTACCAACATTGCAGCGATCCATCTATATGATATAACTCATCCTTTATGGCTATGCCAGTGACCTTTTGTTCATATAGACTAAGTTTGGCTCGATTGGGCAATTTACGTGCGCGTTTATTTGCATTAAAACGAGTAACCTGTACATTGGAATATATTTGAGTAAATATGAGTAGAACACTTAATACTTGTGATAAGAGAATTTGATGCACGCCACTTTGTACTTAGAGATATGGATTCACAATACGTTATTTAGTGTAAGCGTAACACATTTGAGGCAAGAACTCGTTCATGACACTAAGCTTTCTTTGTGCACTATTTTATTTCGTTTCATATATTTATATGTTGGTTAACTTAGTTTTATCTTTAGACAGGAAAGAACGAATGGTAAGTTGGTAAATTTTGCCGTGTTTCTTATATCGCACGGCGCATTGCCGCATGAGTTTGGGTTTATATCATATGCCATAAAATCGATTCTAAGGTAAGACTAGAAAGACAACATAAAAGTACTGTGCACGTAACTAAATGAACGTGTTTGGATTTATTGAGCGGATGAGAAGCCTCCCCACCAGTACATTCAATGTACTGATGACCCACCAGGTTGCTTGCAAGGTGTGGGAGAACCTCGTTCTGTGCGGAGTACCCCCTCGTGCGCACTAAGGCATGGAGTTTGCTCTGGAGCCTTGTAGTATTGCGTCCGGAGCTGAAGCACATATACAAGACGTAATATATTGGAACATCACCTATGTTATCATTCCATAATTATAATCCGCTTGGCACATTTTAGTGTTGAGAGAGAGAGAGAGAGAGAGAGAGAGAGAGAGAGAGCTTGAGCGACTTGTAATCTCGGCCTAGCGCCGCTTGTAATACTTATTTCAATATCAATAAAGAACTTATTTTTGTTTCATACCTGTGTTGATTTCTATGCTTCCGCCATATCAACTTTGCGAACTAGTTATCGAACGGTCGTTTACTCGTGGCGTTCAAATATCCGCTGCATTGGAGACTATTTGTGCGACTCTATGGCTTAGCTATTTTATCGTTTGTTCGGACCTTGGCCTTGCACGGGCGCAGCTTGTGCTCGCGCGATATCACGTCCTGATGGGAACGATCGTCCTGCGGGAGCGCTCGCGCGATGATTCGCGTTATGCAGTAACGACCGATCCTGCACGAGATCGGGGCATAAAAACTATCACTACTTCCACCATTACCATAGGGGAGTCTAGGGCCGGCCTTGCTCACGGTGGAGGCTCGGGTTCAGCCAAGGAAGGGAGAGGGAAGAAAATGAAAAAGAGAGGAAAGTAAAAGAATAAAGAAGAGAGAGAAAGAGAATGGTTATATATAGGGGATTGGGTGAGTCACCAGCCAAAATTCGAAAATTACATAAAATCAGCCTAGAAAATCCAAAAAAATTGCATAGGAAGAAATATACAGCAAATATACAACAATGGTACACGTATACTGGATACGAATACGAAAATAGTGATACAAGTCTCACAGTTGGTTGTTTCCCTTGTACTCATATTCAAGGTATAATAGTAAAAGGGAAACAAAAAATAAAAAATCCAGAGTCCAAACTTTTCAATTGGACATGTCGATGCTTAAACTCTAAGCTGGTATAAAATCTAGGATCTAAATGCTAATTAGCCCATATAATTGTATAAATTATATATTTGAGTTAACATTAGTTTATCTAAATACGGATTTGGGTTTCATTATCTTAAATTTGATCAAAATATTGGGTAGTTGATTAGCTATATAATTCTTTAAATGATATTAATATATCTATACCTCTTTGCTAACTAGAATCATATTAGTGAATAAACCTAATATATATTATATATATTTTCAAACAATACCCTTGTGGGTTATTAGAAAACTATTTACATTCATATGCATTGTACGTGAAAAAAACCTATGACATTGATAAACATTAGTTAAAATTTTAAATTATATTTAAATATTTTAAATATAATTTAATTAAGATTTATAATAGATATAATTTTAGAAATTTGTATATTTATTTAGTTAGATGATACCATGTATTTAGTTTAAATATAATTTGAATATTGAATATATTTTAGAATTTGTTATATGTTAGTTTTTTTATATGTCCGACGTAACGCTCAGGACTGTGTGCACGTTGTGTTGCATGTCATTTGGGCCCACTGTCCCCCAACTTCCACCAAATAAATGGAAGAAATTATACATCTCCGTGGCTCGATCCACCGATCTTCCGCCACCCAGCTAGGATCTTATACCTCTTTCCGGTAACCACAAGGGTCACTCTGTAAGCCCCTGATTCTTTCAAAAATATTAAAATTGGGATTTTCGCAATTTTCTGGAATTTTTCTGGGAATTTTTCTGTAATAAAAATCAGGGTTCCTAATTATTAAATAATTTTTAATTTATATTAAACAACATTAAAATATTATGAAAATAATATTTTTGGGTGTAAAATGGAAAACTGGACTTAGGGTAATTTTCCTGGATTTTTCTGGGCCCCAGACCTATTTTTAAATGCCTAAAAACTATTTTTATTAACTAATTAATTAATTAATTATTTATTTATTTATTTATTTATTATTTATTATTTATTATTTATTTTTATTATTTATTTTCTTTTTTTTTCCTTGGGCCGGCCCGGCCCATTGGACCGGCCCGTTAGTTCCTGGCCCAGCCCAACCCACTACCGGGTCGGGTCGGGTCAGACAGACCCGACCCGCGTGCCGCCCGACCCGGGCGACCAGCTCCCCCACCTTCCCTCCTCCCCGCGCGTTTTCCGGCGGAGCTCCGGCCACGTCGCCTGGCCGCTCCGCCTCTCCCGGGCCGGTCGCCACGACCCCCGTCATCTCCGGCTGACCCAGCGCCCCTCCGCCCTATAAAACCCCGGCTCCCCCATCTCCTCCGCCCTCACTTTCCCTCCGGCCACTGCCCTAACCTCCCCTCCGGCTCCCCGCCGCACCGTGCCACCTCGCCGCCACCGGCCGACCTCCTCGCCAGCGCCGCCAACTCCTCCTTCTTCCTCCCCTCTCCTCCGCCTGCCTCCGGCCACGGCGAGCAGCAGCAGCGGCACCAACTCCAGCCGCCCCGGCCGCCTCCGGCCTCTGCGCCGCCTCCGCCAAGCTCGCCGGCGTCGCCCGAGCCCTCCGACCAGCTCCCCCACCGCAGCGACGCTCCCCGCCGCCGTGCCGACCACCGGCCGCCGCCACAGCGTTCGAAAACCCTAACCCTAGCCCTAATTTGGACTCCGTGTCGGACACGACACGGACACGTCTCGACCCTGATTTTTGGGTCCCCTTCAGGTGCGTGTAGCTTTCGCCTCGTAGCTCCGTTTTCAATTCCGTAAATTGCGTTGTGAAGCCTGTATGACCCTCTCGGTGTCCGGACAAACAGTTCGGGATATCGCGTCCTGTGGTGATCGCACACCGCGATCCAAAAATAGGAAAAAACCAGACCCTGTTTTACCCCGGAACTGAGTCCGCCCCGCCAAACGGGACGACTTGGTCGCGTGCGGTCTTCACAGATACGTACGCATCGTCGATACGGACGTGTGAGATTTCGTGGAAGGTGATTCGGGTGTGCGTGCACACCGGAATCAACGCATATCCGCGGACATCGCCCCGTATCCGCCCTTTCTACAATTCGCCCTAACTTCGTGTACACTCGTCAGATCGAGACGAAACTTGCGCCATCGGACTTGTAGCGATACGTTGGTCCTGTGGGTCAAGTTTGGTTCGATTCTGAGAACGTTGACGAAATCGCGTGTCGTGGGCCCCACAGGCCCCGCTCGACGAGCAATTTTGTGTTCGGCTCATCGGAATCCAAATCTGGAAGTTCCGTTGGGTTCGTATCAGCGTTCCTGACCTGTTGACACTAAGTTTGGTGAATTTGGAGACTTTTGACCCGGACACGTTTTTCGGTGCAAAGCGGGCCCACCGGCGGACCCCGTTTTGACCCGAAACTGCCGTTTTTGCCCTTGTCTCCAAATTGGACCCAAGGACAGGCGTTTCTAGCTATTTGACATCTTCTGAGCGTGATGGTAATATCTATTTCAGCTTTTGGACTCATCTATGGACTTTTCCCCCAAGAACTAATTTAATCAGATCCAAACAACAGGCAAGTACCTGCACTTCAAGTTAATCTTTATATATTGTGATAATTAATTCCCTGCCATACATGTACCCTTGATGTTTACACCTAGTATTAGAAATGTTGAATTTCATGTCTTGAATATTGGTAGTTCCTGTCTTGTTTTTTCATGTCGGGTGGGAGAATACCTAGAAGGCATATAGTTTACCCTTTCCCCTGTATTGTCTAATAGCTGTTGGTACACGACTGTCCATCAGCCGGATCTCGATTGTATTGTCTAATAGCCGTTTATGACGGCCGAATTAGCCTTATAAACCCCTACATGCCAACTATGTATTCTAAAAACAAACACAATTACACACATATAGTTTCTGGTTATTTCTTGCTGGCTATTGTAGTTTCATTTCCTGTTTTATTTATTTCTGTTTCTCATATTCCTGTTTACAGCTAACTCTGAGATAATAATGTTCTGCTAATGCTGTTTCTCAACATGATATCCAATATTTAATTGTCATAAAATATTTAGTTTAATCTTGTTGTGCACTGTGTACTTTGCTCCTTTCCTGACTGGATCTGTTGTTTAGGCGATGAGGAAAACCTTACCCCCACCTATTATGGCCCCTATGAGGCAGCAGGTGATACAGTTGCAGAGCCAGTTCCCGCACAGGAAGCTACTCCTGCTGAGTAGATAGCAGTAGTTATCTTAGTTTTGCTCTTTATCTTAGCAATCGGGTTTGTCCCCGATTTCATTCTGATTCCTGTACTAAAATATTTGAATCTATTGTCACATTTATTTCAATTGCAATCTTAAGTTTCATTTCTCATTATTATCTTGCCTATGTTATTTGTGAATGAGCTAGTTAGTAAATCTGGATTTGACCTAGACAGCGTACTACCGCCGATTCTGCGGCGTAGGCTGGACGTACCCACGCACTCGTGCCCGAATTTCCGGGTGCGGGTCGTGACACGTTTTTGTGGTGGCCCATGCAGGTCAAACGACTAAATTGTTCGGTTTCAACTTAGGGACCGAACAGGCCTGCAATAAGATTGAGGATTCTAGGAAAAGCTCATTCACTGTATAGGGTCCTTATTTCAATTCTGGATATCACTTCTGATCAATTTTTTTTCTACCGCCCTTGATTTCCAAGTATTCTATTCTGATCTCCCTATCCCTTCATCTTTCAGAATGGTCCAGACAAGGAACACAGTAGGAGGCACATCAGAACCAGCTGAGCAGATTGTGCCCGAGACCCTTGCACTCCCGCCGCCTCTATCTGTTCCGGCAGTTACTCTGGATGGAGCACAGCTACTTGGAGTGTTCCAGGGATTGGTGGAATCCCAGAAAGAGCAGACGGCACTTCTGCGGACCAGCCTCTCAGAAGCTATTAAGTCCCAGGAGTCGCCACTCAAGAGGCCAGGAAGTGCCAAAGACTTCAAGAATCTTAGACCCCTGGAATTCTACGGAACTGAGGGCATTCTCTATGCCGATGAGTGGATAGAGAATGTCGAGAGACTCCTGAAGACTGCTCGGGTTCCCGATGATCTCAAAGTGGAGTCCGCAAGCCTGCAACTGTTCGACATTGCTCGAACCTGGTTCAGAGACGAACCTCAACTATCTGCTCCTGACCTCACCTGGGAGGACTTCAAGAGGCTATTCAAGGAGAAATTCTATCCCGAAGTGGCTCGGGAAGCTCTCGAAAGCCAATTCGAGAGACTGGAACAAGGTAACCTATATGTAGATGAGTATACTGCTGAATTTAGCAGGTTAAGCCACTTTGCGGAGTACATGGTTCGTACCCCGGAGGACAGAGCCCGTAGATTCAAGAAGGGGCTATCTCCGGATATTCGTCTTGCTGTCACCACCAGCCGAGCTCGCACCTACGAGGAAATCTTGAGCGTGGCACAAGGCGTTGAGAGAGACATGGGGCATAAGCTAAAGCGAGAAAGAGATACCGGAAATGCGGGACCCAACAAATGCCCTTTTCAACAACAACAGCAGAGGGCCCCGCAACAAGCTCAGCGTCCTCTCCCTCGAGCTCCAGCACCCCAACACCAGGCCCAGGGACAGAACCAACAAGCTGCTGCTTGTAACTATTGTCATAGACCAGGCCATACTTGGCAAGTTTGCAGAAAGAGGCTAGGTGTTTGTCTACTTTGTGGCTCAGCAGCACATCAAGTAAGGGACTGTCCCGCTGCTCAAGGACGCGGACAGGCTTACGTAATGACCGTGGAGAACGCGCAAACTCTGGAAGCAGCTAATGCGCGTAAGTGATTCGTAGATATCTTTTCTAGTATTATTTTCGTGCCTATTGGTTCGTGACCTCAGTCCCAACCTAGTAATTTTGAACTTGCTAAATACCTGGTATGCTTTTAAATTTGATAACTGTTTTAGAGGATTTTGCTATTGTGCTTATTTTGTGTTATTTTGTGAACTTCAATAATTTGCACCTCCTTTTCATCATCATCTAGCGCACTTAATTTTGCTGAACTTGACTTATGCTGCTATTTTATAGCCTAGTTTTGCAAGCTTACCCTTTATCGGGCTTGTTCATGACACATGTATTATTGAGGCATGATCAACCCCACTAATACAAGTGTCTACTCAGAATCAGTGTACTACGGTCTGATCAACCTTAGTGCATTTTGATTCGCACTTCGCATGACTACTTATGTGGATTGAGGTATAGTCGACTAGTCTACTTGCCCCCTAAATACGTCCGAGCATATCGTTTCAGCATTACCAGAATAGAACCTCGATCCTTAACCGCCTGACAATTCCCATTAGAATTCCTGAAAAATGCCTTGATCCCTATACCTCTGTTCTACCACCTCGCCCTTAAACTCTTTATCATTGATTCTCGTCTTTCCTCATTTCGGAAAGACAAAAACCTGTGGTTAGTATAAGTTGATTTGTAGTACTAGACATACCCCTCAGACCGGTCGAGTTGATGATAACCCTTTATGACTAAGACAAGACCCTAGGTGCTGTATTTTGTGTTGCAGACTTAAGATTCAATACCATAATTTATTAAGTTGAGACCTAGCTTTACTAGTTGTACAGCCTTAGAGGATATGGATAGAATTCTAAGTTGGGTAGCAACCACAATGTCCACCTGAGAGAAACCCGTTAGACTGTAATCAAGTGAGTTGGACAGAGAGAACCCTGCCATAATTTAAATTTCGAGGACAAAATTTTATAAGTTGGATAGATTGTAAGCCCCTGATTCTTTCAAAAATATTAAAATTGGGATTTTCGCAATTTTCTGGAATTTTTCTGGGAATTTTCTGTAATAAAAATCAGGGTTCCTAATTATTAAATAATTTTTAATTGATATTAAACAACATTAAAATATTATGAAAATAATATTTTTGGGTGTAAAATAGAAAACTGGACTTAGGGTAATTTTTCTGGATTTTTCTGGGCCCCAAACCTATTTTTAAATGCCTAAAAACTATTTTTTATTAATTAATTAATTATTTAATTAATTATTTATTATTTATTTTTATTATTTATTTTCTTTTCTTTTTCCTTGGGCCGGCCCGGCCCATTGGACCGGCCCGTTAGTTCCTGGCCCAGCCCAACTCACTACCGGGTCGGGTCGGGTCAGACAGACCCGACCCGCGTGCCGCCCGACCCGGGCGACCAGCTCCCCCACCTTCCCTCCTCCCCGTGCGTTTTTCGGCGGAGCTCCGGCCACGTCGCCTGGCCGCTCCGCCTCTCCCGGGCCGGTCGCCACGACCCCCGTCATCTCCGACTGACCCAGCGCCCCTCCGCCCTATAAAACCCCGGCTCCCCCATCTCCTTCGCCCTCACTTTCCCTCCGGCCACTGCCCTAACCTCCCCTCCGGCTCCCCGCCGCACCGTGCCACCTCGCCGCCACCGGCCGACCTCCTCGCCAGCGCCGCCAACTCCTCCTTCTTCCTCCCCTCTCCTCCGCCTGCCTCCGGCCACTGCGAGCAGCAGCAGCGGCACCAACTCCAGCCGCCCCGGCCGCCTCCGGCCTCTGCGCCGCCTCCGCCAAGCTCGCCGGCGCCGCCCGAGCCCTCCGACCAGCTCCCCCACCGCAGCGACGCTCCCCGCCGCCGTGCCGACCACCGGCCGCCGCCACAGCGTTCGAAAACCCTAACCCTAGCCCTAATTTGGACTCCGTGTCGGACACGACACGGACACGTCTCGACCCTGATTTTTGGGTCCCCTTCAGATGCGTGTAACTTTCGCCTCGTAGCTCCATTTTCAATTCCGTAAATTGCGTTGTGAAGCCTGTATGACCCTCTCGGTGTCCGGACAAACAGTTCGGGATATCGCGTCCTGTGGTGATCGCACACCGCGATCCAAAAACAGGAAAAAACCAGACCCTGTTTTACCCCGGAACTGAGTCCGCCCCGCCAAACGGGACGACTTGGTCGCGTGCGGTCTTCACAGATACGTACGCATCGTCGATACGGACGTGTGAGATTTCGTGGAAGGTGATTCGGGTGTGCGTGCACACCGGAATCAACGCATATCCGCGGACATCGCCCCGTATTCGCCCTTTCTACAATTTGCCCTAACTTCGTGTACACTCGTCAGATCGAGACGAAACTTGCGCCATCGGACTTGTAGCGATACGTTGGTCCTGTGGGTCAAGTTTGGTTCGATTCTGAGAACGTTGACGAAATCGCGTGTCGTGGGCCCCACAGGCTCCGCTCGACGGGCGATTTTGTGTTCGGCTCATCGGAATCCAAATCTGGAAGTTCCGTTGGGTTCGTATCAGCGTTCCTGACCTGTTGACACTAAGTTTGGTGAATTTGGAGACTTTTGACCCGGGCACATTTTTCGGTGCAAAGCGGGCCCACCGGCGGACCCCGTTTTGACCCGAAACTGCCGTTTTTGCCCTTGTCTCCAAATTGGACCCAAGGACAGGCATTTCTAGCTATTTGACATCTTCTGAGCGTGATGGTAATGTCT
This sequence comes from Iris macrosiphon, assembly GCA_036927795.1. Classification (NCBI taxonomy): domain Eukaryota; kingdom Viridiplantae; phylum Streptophyta; class Magnoliopsida; order Asparagales; family Iridaceae; genus Iris; species Iris macrosiphon. The sequence continues at coordinate 180,573,498 of JAYESA010000002.1, read as the reverse complement.
ATTTCAGCTTTTGGACTCATCTCTGGACTTTTCCCCCAAGAACTAATTTAATCAGATCCAAACAACAGGCAAGTACCTGCACTTCAAGTTAATCTTTATATATTGTGATAATTAATTCCCTGCCATACATGTACCATTGATGTTTACACCTAGTGTTAGAAATGTTGAATTTCATGTCTTGAATATTGGTAGTTCCTGTCTTGTTTTTTCATGTCGGGTGGGAGAATACCTAGAAGGCATGTAGTTTACCCTTTCCCCTGTATTGTCTAATAGCTATTGGTACACGACTGTCCATCAGCCGGATCTCGATTGTATTGTCTAATAGCCGTTTATGACGGCCGGATTAGCCTTATAAACCCCTACATGCCAACTATGTATTCTAAAAACAAACACAATTACACACATATAGTTTCTGGTTATTTCTTGCTGGCTATTGTAGTTTCATTTCCTGTTTCATTTATTTCTGTTTCTCATATTCCTGTTTACAGCTAACTCTGAGATAATAATGTTCTGCTAATGCTGTTTCTCAACATGATATCCAATATTTAATTGTCATAAAATATTTAGTTTAATCTTGTTGTGCACTGTGTACTTTGCTCCTTTCCTGACTGGATCTGTTGTTTAGGCGATGAGGAAAACCTTGCCCCCACCTATTATGGCCCCTATGAGGCAGCAGGTGATACAGTTGCAGAGCCAGTTCCCGCACAGGAAGCTACTCCTGCTGAGTAGATAGCAGTAGTTATCTTAGTTTTGCTCTTTATCTTAGCAATCGGGTTTGTCCCCGATTTCATTCTGATTCCTGTACTAAAATATTTGAATCTATTGTCACATTTATTTCAGTTGCAATCTTAAGTTTCATTTCTCATTATTATCTTGCCTATGTTATTTGTGAATGAGCTAGTTAGTAAATCTGGATTTGACCTAGACAGCGTACTACCGCCGATTCTGCGGCGTAGGCTGGACGTACCCACGCACTCGTGCCCGAATTTTCGGGTGCGGGTCGTGACACACTCGAATTCGATTGTTATATGTTAGTTAATTCAAAGGATTTTAGTTTTTTTCTTCTTAACTACGTTAGGAGATACATGCATAATAGTTACTTTTTTTCCAGAAAATTTACTGTACCGATAAAAAGATTATAATAATTAATTACAACGATATAAGTTCGATAAATTTAAAAATGACGATACGAATCGCCATCCGAACTGGCGAAAATTTGGAAAACTGGATTTTCGCCAACTGGGTTGGCGAAAATCCGACCAAAATCTGACATATATTAAAAAAACAAAAAAAAAACTTTCACCAACTCCATTGGCGAAACCCGAAAAAAGATTTTTTAAAAAAATCAAAATTTTGCCAACTTGGTTGACGAAATTAGAAAAAAATAATAATAAAAATATATTAAAAATAATAATAAAAATAATAAAAAAATCAAAAAATTAAAATTTAATTAGCAAAAAAGAAGGTTTTTTTTTCGGTTCGGTTTTTTCACTTGATTTTTTGTGGTTTGTTCGGTTCGATTTTTTCACTTGATTTTGCTTGGTTTAACGTGAGAAAAAAATGGGTTCACCATATTTTCGCCAACTGGGTTGGCGAAAATTTGGTTTCCCAATTTTTCATAGGGATTAAATGATTGTAGGTGTGGGTTTAAATGGGTTCGGGTGGATGTGTTGGTAGAATTTAATTGATGTTAGGTGGTTAAATATTTAGGTGGGTGTTGGTGGAGGTTATGTATTATAAGAGGAGGGTGGAAGATCGTTGCAACATCACATAAGAGTTGCAAGATCACAGAAGAGAATAGGAGGAGGAAGCAGAGAATAGAATAGAAGAGAAGAGTAGAGCAGGAGTAAGAAAGCAGAGAAGAAGAGAAGAGAAGAACATAAGAAAAATAGGTTTGTAATTTTTTGATTATAATTATAATTATGTAATTGTAGTTACTATTTTAATTATCTATTTTAATTATTATAAATATAATGTTCGTGTACTAACACTAAATTAAATTAAAATATTGCAGATGGGTACCCAAAACAATGGCGTATTCCAGGAGGGCCTACTACAGATACGATTATCCATCACAGAATGAGCTTCTAAATACAGAGTGATTGAGCTCCTGTTTGAAAGTAGAATAAGTGGATTGAGTGAGAAATGAATAGAAGAAGGAAAGAATTTATAGAAATGAAAAAAATTAGCCGTTGTAAAAATTTATACGTTAAAATATGAACGCTATTATGACAGAGTTACTATTAACATATTTATGACAAAGTGAGTACTATAAACATACCTATAAAAAAACCAAACAAAAAAATCACAAAGAAAAAAAAAACCAAAACAAATAAACCCTAAAAAAAAACCATATTTTCCTAATTTCGCCAACCAAGTTGGCGAAATATTGATTTTTTAAAATATTTTTTTCTAATTTCGCAAACCAAGTTGGCGAAAATTTGAAAAAAAAATTTTAAAATTTTTTTAAAAGATTTTTAAAATTTTTTTTTTTTTATAATTTTTTTTTTTGGATTTCGCCAACGGAGTTGGCGAAAGTTTTTTTTTTTTTTTAAATATATGTCAGATTTTGGTCGAATTTTTGCCAACTGGGTTGGCGAAAATCCAGTTTTCCAAATTTTTGCCAATTCGGATGGCGATTCGTACCTTCATTTTTTAATTTATCAAACTTATATCGATGTATTTAATTATTATATTTTTTTTATCGGTACAATAAATTTTCTGTTTTTTTTTTTTCCTCCCAAAATTTTGATTTTTTATTGAATGACTTATTTTTGAATAGTTTTCAAGTCACATTATGTACGAGGAAAAAAAAAAAAAAAAATTTCGGCGTCGGATTTCGGATATAGGGTCTAAATTGACAGCCCTAAAACTAGCATTGGCCGGATGGGTTTGAAAATTTTTTTAAAAGATTTTAAATTTTTTTTTTTTTTTATAATTTTTTTTTTTGGATTTCGCCAACGGAGTTGGCGAAAGTTTTTTTTTTTTTTTAAATATATGTCAGATTTTGGTCGAATTTTTGCCAACTGGGTTGGCGAAAATCCAGTTTTCCAAATTTTTGCCAATTCGGATGGCGATTCGTACCTTCATTTTTTAATTTATCAAACTTATATCGATGTATTTAATTATTATATTTTTTTTATCGGTACAATAAATTTTTTGTTTTTTTTTTTTTTTCCTCCCAAAATTTTGATTTTTTATTGAATGACTTATTTTTGAATAGTTTTCAAGTCACATTATGTACGAGGAAAAAAAAAAAAAAAAAAAAATTTCGGCGTCGGATTTCGGATATAGGGTCTAAATTGACAGCCCTAAAACTAGCATTGGCCGGATGGGTGCCACACTCCAACCTTCCTTATCCAAGGAGAGGCATTTCCTATCCTCACCATCCCAAATTTCATCACTCAAATCCCTCCCTCCCTCCCTCCATTCCCTCTGCTTTGCTCTTGCCTAAAGGAGAAGCAGATGGCATCCATATCATCATTCCATGGAACCCATCTCTTCCTCCTCACCCCACAAACCAAACCCCACTCCAGACCCCTCTCCCTAACCCCTCTCCTCTCCCACAGAACCTCCTCCTCCTCCTTTCCCCAACTCCATTCCAAACAACTCCAAACACACCACCACCATCCCATCCCACCCCTATCAGCAGCAGCACTCGACACCGACGCCGGAACTGATCAACAAGAACCACCACAAGTAACTCTCCCTTTCACTATATATTACATAGTTCTTGTTCTTGTTTTTTTTTTCTTTTTTTCCTTCTAAAATGAACTCATTTTATATGTAGAAGGAGAAGGAGGAGGAGGAGGAGGAGAAGGGTCTGGCTAAGGCTAAAGTGCTGGTGAAGGGGATGGAGAACAAGCCGCGGCTGGTGCTGAAGTTCGTGTGGATGGAGAAGAACATAGGGCTGGCGCTGGACCAGGTGATACCGGGCCACGGGAGCGTGCCGCTGAGCCCGTACTACTTCTGGCCCAGGAAGGACGCGTGGGAGGAGCTCAAGTCCAAGCTGGAGGAGAAGCCCTGGATCTCCCAGAAGCGCATCATCATACTCCTCAACCAGGCCACCGACATCATCAACCTCTGGCAGCAGAGCGGAGGCAACCTGCAGTAACAACTACCACCCACCCGTAATTTATTCCTTTTTTTTCCGGGTTCATAATCAGCTTTTTTACTGTACTTTGTGTGGAATTATGTAAACTGAGTTATTTCTATATGAAAACTGGGTTGTTTGTGATCCAAAATGAAAGACATTGTGGATATATGTGCAACTAGTCTAGGTCTTATCCCCACTTACGGGGTCGAAGCTGCATTCTTCGGATGCAAACATAGAACTCATACCGACACTCCGCAGAGATATGTTGTAAGATTTTGTGTGTGTGCCTATTGATCTCTCTCAATGAGAACAACACTAACTCTGAAAAACTACTCTTTCATCAAGCGACAAAGGCCCTTTTGTCTGTTGAAACTATTTGGTTGAAGCGTAACTGATTATTTGTGCTTCTAAACAATTAGATTCATTTTCGTGTTCTGTTTCCTTTTCTCTCTTTGTGCTTAATCTGGTAAAGAACAGGGTAGAGGAGATAAAAGAAAGAGCACTTTCACGACATCCAAGGCTGCACTCCTCTCCGGTAATTCCAATCCTTTAGGATTTCAAATATTTGATTTTAGTTTCTCCATTTTGGCAGTTATTGTCATACGTCAATTGCCTCTCCATAACAACTACTAGTATTTGATTTTTGGTTCTGTTACCTTTGACATAATCTGCTATACTTAGTCTTGATGTCATAGAATCTTGGATGCGGCCCATGAATCAGCTTGTTTATTAGAATGTCTGCAACCTTGATGTCTCCCAAATCACCGAAGAAAGGAATGCGACAGCACATGATTTTGTGTTTGTGATTTTTATGGCCCTTGCAGCTGGTAACACTCAACTCAAGTTCATTTCATTGTGCTATTTGTTATTGACCTAGACATCCTAGAGGCTCGCTACTATTTAAGCTCATTAGATTGTAAGTGCTTGGAACTTGGATTCATAGCAGTACTGTATTTCTTCTGATCGAAAAGGTTCTCTTTTGTTTCTTTGTTTTTCAGATAACCACTTAGTCTGTGTTAGTTTGCATATAAAGGCGGCGGGAAACGAGAGAAAACGGGAGAGGTGAATAAGTGCCTTCTCGCTTTCATTCCTTCTGTTCTTTTATTTGACATATTTCATGACATTCTATGTGTGTTCTTTCTAACCATAACTATCTTAGAAATCAAACGGTTATTATACTACTAAATCGAGTTTATGATTTGGTTACAGATTGGTTATTCTCTAAAGTGTCAATGATGCATCTCTAGAATCCACTCGTGGTAATTGCTGTCATGGATACAAAGGGAACTGGGGGTTACATTTGTTCGCCATTACAATAGGTTTGGGAAACCTTTGTTTAATAACAAACAAAAAGAGTACAAAGAAGTCCTAGACAGACAATTTAAGTACAATATTTTTTTATCTGGGTAGTGTGACTATGGAGATCGAGTACTGCAGCGACTCTTTTACTCTGTTGACGGTCCCACGAGTGAATACATGATGCTCTCTTCTCTTTTCTCTCTTCTCTCTCCTGAGCTTGTGTGCACGTACGTAGCTCGTTAGGAGGGGTATGGTCTCTCTGAAGCAGAAAAAGCTAGTCTTTGGGACGTCCAAGTTGTCTTTATTTATAGTCATCATGTTGATGGGCTATATGTGCCGTATATACAAATGTTTGGTGGCCGTAGGGGGCTTCTTCAACAGAATGCGGTTGCAACTGTAGGCGCATAGTATGGGTTGAGTCTAGGGCAAGCTGCCACGTAGACGTTTTGTTGGAATTTGATGTTTGCTGGAGATCCTGGCGGTTCTCGTCTTCTGTTTGCGTGACTTGGTACACGTGATCCGCATTCAGTTGGAGAGAATTGCAACATAAAGATTTTGTCTCAGAGAATCTTGCCACGTTGGACGCATGGAGTCTGAGATGCATGGGACGCATGGTGTCTGGAACACATGGGGCCAGAGACACATGAGACACGTGGAGTCTGGAACGTATGGGACCAGAGATACATGGAACGCATGGAGTCTGGAACGTATAGGGCCAGAGTCGCATGAAGCGCATGGTATCTTGGACACATTAGGCCTCGTACACATGGTGTTGCACGCTTGTCAGAAGTCATTATTAGTCTGACGAGAGCTTCTTGTCGCTTAGTGTGCTTACATCTTTCGAGGCGTTCAAATTTTTTTTTTATCAGGATTCTCTGTCAGACATAATCTTGGTGTCAGGCCTTTATGCGGCCAATATTTGGGGCGCATGGATGATGCTTTTTCTTGGCCGCATGGTAATCTTGCGGCCTGATTTCTTCTGAGTCGATCTTGGGACGCATGTTTGTTGAGCGCATGGATCTAGATTTTGTATGCTTCTACAAGATCCCCTTTAAAGTTTTCAAACCGATAAGTTTGGGATACTTTGAATAAGAAGCATGGAGGAGATGACTTTGGACGACATGGATGGTGGGTCGCATGAACAAGTCTTCGTCATACTATAATTTTTTTATTTAAATGTAGGATTCGGCTCGATCCTCGAGGAGATTTCTTGGGACTCTTGAGTCAACGACAGTTTTCGAGGAGATAAATGTGGATCACGTAAATCGAGACGTCCGGTTCATCCTCATAACTACCTGGTTTGTCGCCTCGATCTTCTCACGCGCCCAAGGTGCCTATAAATAGGCGGGCTAGGGAGGAAGAGAGAACTTTTGTTTCTCTCGGCTTTCCCCTCTTTTTGCGAAAGAAGATGCTGAGGGCTACTGTTCATCTTGTCGAGACGTTTGTCCGGAGCGACGTCGATCCGTGGCCCCCTGATGCTGGAGTTCTCTTTGGAGGTAAGAGAGTGTGTCATGGTGGCAGGGACACACACAGAGAGACACAAGTACACGGCCTCGCTGCGTGGATGAGAAATCATCTAGAACACGTGCAGGTGCCGCCCCCACGGAGTTCTGTCGTGTAGCTGTGCAGTCATCCGCAACATGCGCGCAAAGCCTATCTGTGGCTTGGCCGCATGGATGAGGAAATGGTCCAACTGCGGCTTGGCCGTATGGCTGAAATTTTTTCTTGCTCATGCGTGCAGACTTGGCTATCTCGAGATGTTATCTCCTGCGCGTGGCTGCGACTTGGAAGTGGCATGCAGCCGCTGTACATATTTGCAATATTTATTTGAGACTGATGTGTGTTCTCTTTATGCAGGTTTTACCACCTTTCGCGGTGTCCAAGATGAAGCATGGAAGGATATCATAGAACCTGTCATTCGAAGAGAAGACCAACCTTATGCGGCGGTTCATCGTCAAGAACTGATCCAGGAGACGAGGATGAACATCCTGCGCGGAGTTGTCCCTGTTTATGCAGTGCGCTAGCTGCGTTTCTCCCCTTTATGCGGCTTGCTACCGGTCGGGGGCCTGCGACGTCGATGACAGGATTTGGATTAATTGTCATTCCTGTCTTTGGTCTTCCCGCATGGTTGTAGATCGCCTGCTCCTGCTCCTCCCTTGCTATCCATCAATATGGATTCTTTTCCATATACTGAGGTTTGCGCTGTGGAGGGATGATCCAAAAAATATTGAGTTTTGCTGCGGGCTCGACTTGTGTCAGTAGCAACGACAACACGGAGGGGCGCTTCTAATGAAAAATGTTCGCATCAGCGAGACTTCATGGAAACCCTTAAAATGAGTTTCTATCATATGTACTCATGACCTTGAATACTAATGAAAAATCCTTGAATGTAATGGATTTCCATCATATGTACTTATAATCTTGAATATTAATCAATAACGTTTCTCCTTTTTAAGAATTTCTTCTTTGTATTTGGCATATTATATGTTGTGGACTTTGGGTATTGTACTAGAAGTAATATGGACGTAGCACAACACCGTAGTCTTTCATGGACATTTCACTAGGGGGATCTTTAGTGGACCTATTACTTCTTGCGCATTTGAGTGCAAGTAATAGATTCGAAACAAGCCTTACCAGCGGTAATATGGACGGAGCAAGTTTTGTGGACTTAACACCGCTAGCATACTTAGAGTTAATTATGGATGTTAAGTTTAGACGACAATCGATATCATAGGTAATATGAACGTGATAATCGATAGTCAAGTAGGGAGGTTTGCTCAGAGGTAAGGACATGACAAACCCTACTGGGGAGGATGTGAGGACGATAGCTCAGAGGCAACGTGAACGTGAGCTAATCGATAGTCATACCGAGAGGTTAGGTACGATCCCGGTATTTTTGTGGAAGGAAAAGGAAACGAGCCAGAGGTAATATGGACATAACTGTTTTCTTTGGATGGGTAATCATCAGAAGCTCATAGTTCAGAGGTAATATGGACGTGAACTGTTTGCTTCCAACGAGGACATCCTACCGGGGGATCTTTGGTGAACTTATTATTTCTTGTGCACGAGAGTGCAAGTAATAAGTTCGAGACGAAACCCTATCAGAGGTAATATGGACGTGATAGGTTTTGTGGACCCATTACTTCTTTCGCACCTGAGTGCCAGTAATAGGTTTGAGACAAGCCCTGTCAGAGATAATATGGACGTGACAGATTTTGTGGACTTAACACCGTTGGCGTACTTAGAGTTAAATACGGGTGATAAGTTTTGATGACAACCGATATCAGAGGTAAATATGGACGTGATAATCGATAGCCAAACCCGGAAGGTTTGTTCAGAGGTAATATGGACATGGCAAATTCTGCCTAGAAGAAATGTTAGGGCAGTAGTTCAAAGATAATATTGGCGTGAACCAATGTCCGAAAAACTCACCGAGGAGTGGTTTGCTGAGTGTGGTCTATCCGGAAATGTATATAGACCTGATGGTTACTCCGCTGGAGAGATTGTTAGGCTGATATCTCAGAGGTAATATGAACATGGCTAGCGTCTAACGAGACAGTTTTTTTTTTTGAGTGGTCCCTACGAGAGTGGGCAGATGGACCTGAGGACTGTTCCGCTGGGAAGCTTTTGAGGATCCATTATCCGTCGCTTATCCAGGACTCCTGAATACCGATAATGGCTTATTGAGGAAGGCTAATGTCGTGTATAAGCACTCGCTGGGGATGAACAACAAAAAAGTGGGATCCTGTACATTTTTGTTGTCCTGATGGGGATAGAGAGAAGTACAAGCCTAGCCTTAGACATAGTACTTTTTCAGGAACTTGTCGTTGATGGGCATAATGAGCAAGTCGCCATTGGGTTTTGCCAGTCGGTAGGAGCCGTTGGAGAATACATATTCTACGACGAACGGGCCTTCCCATTTGGGTTGGAACTTGCGGCTGTCTTGTGTGTCATAACCATCGGCCTTCTTAATGTCAAGACCGCTTCGCTCCTGTAGACTAAGGAGAATGGCGTGCTTCCAGTCGGCGTCCGGACCGTTGTTCGATAAGCCTAGAGACATTCACCTAGCTTCTCATTCCAGTCGCTCTTATTGGATAGCACGAACTTTTTGAGTAGCTTTATGATGGTCTTGTTGAATGCTTCCGCCAGACCATTTGCTGCTGGGTTGTAGGCTGTCGAGGCTATATTATGGATTCGATTTTTGTCACAAAACCGATAAAAAGCACGATTTGCAAACTGTGGACCATTATCGTGGATGATCCTCCGTGGCAAGCCGAAGCGGTATATGGCATGATGCTTGACGAAGCTGATCACGTTTGATGTTTTAACTTCAGCGAGTGGTACGGCTTCCGTCCACTTGGAGAAGTAGTCGGTACTAACGAGGATAAACCGATGTTCCTTCGATGAAGGTGGACTAATTGTTCCGATAATGTCCATTCCCTAGGCTTCGAACGGCCAAGACGCAACGGTCGGGTGTAGGAACTCTGAGGGTTGGTGATGAAGTCAGCGTAGATTTGGCACGCTTGGCACTTCCTTGCGTAGTTGACAGCATCCGCGACCATTGTCGGCCAATAGTAACACATTCTCCGAAAATGGTCATGTTCGCCATTACAGTAGGTTTGGGAAACCTTCGTTTAATAACAAAAAAAGAGTAAAAAGAAGTCATAAACAGACAATCTAAGTACAATATTTTTTTATCTGGGTAGTGTGACGATGGAGATCGAGTACTGCAACGATTCTTTTACTCCGTTGACGGTCCGACTAGTGAATGCGCGATGCTCTCTTCTCTCTTCTCTTTCTTGAGCTTGTATGCACGTACGTTGCTCGCCTGTATGGGTATGGTCTCTCTCAAGCAGAAAAAATCAGCCTTTGGGACGTCTAAGTTGTCTCTATTTATAGTCCTTATGTTGATGGGCTATAAGTGCCGCATGTGCTTCTGTTTGGTGGCTGCATGAGGCTCCTTCAACGGAATGCGGTTGCATCTGTAGGCGCATAGTATGGGTTGAGTCCAGGGCAAGCTGCCACGTGGACGTTTTGTTGGAATTTGCTGCTTGCTGGAGATCCTGGCGGTTCTCGTCTTCTGTTTGCGTGACTTGGTCAGCTTGACACGTAATCCGCATTCAGTTGGAGAGAATCGCAACAGAAAGATTTTGTCTCAGGGAACCTTGCCATGTTGGACGCATGGAGTCTGAGATGCATGGGACGCATGACGTCTGGAACGCATGGAGCCAGAGACACATGAGACGTGTGGAGTCTGGAACGCATGGGGCAAGAGACGCATAGAACGTATGGAGTTTGGAATGCATAGGGCCAGAGTCACATGGAGCGCATGGTGTCTGGGACACATGAGACCTCATAACGTGGCGTTGCACGCTTGTCAGAAGTCATTATTAGTCTGACGAGAGCTTCTTGTCGCTTACTTTGCTCATATCTTTCGAGGCGTTCAGAAAATCCTTTTTGTCAGGATTCTTTGTCAGACAATCTTGTTGTTAGGTCTTTATGCGGCTAATATTTGGACGTATGGATGCTGTTTTTTTTTGGCCGCATGGTCATCCTGCGGCCTGATTTCTTCTGAGTCGATCTTGGGACGCATGTTCAACGCGCATGGATCTAAATTTTTCATGCTTCTACAACATTCAACATAAGTTAGGGTTACTGATACTAAAATTTAGTGGAATTGTTGATGCATAACTTTTTACGGGTAATGTATTGAGGATTCCTGTCGAGAGAAGGCAGAAGCTCTTGTCTAATCATTTAAGGAACTATACTATTTAATTATTCAACGGAAAAGGTGCCAATGCAAGATGTTTTGGGTATGCTGGTGCATTGAGGATTATACATCTTGTTTGTCGTGGGACAATAATCACACCTAGTGCACCTAGATTCGATCAGTATGATATCCACATTTTAGACTTCTTTTCTAAAATGAGGAGTCTGATGGTCAAGGCTTTTTGTAGGTTACCAAATGATAAAGATAATTGTAGTGCAAGTTACCTTCAAAGTCTGGTTCTGTCAAGGGAGCTTGTGACTCTGAAGAGATCAGTCCAATCATGACAATTTGTTTTGGGAAATTGATTATTGAGACTTTCACATAATCTGGTTATCTGCTGTGATATGAATATCTTATATGTTTAGTTGCTCAAACACCACCAGCTATAGGAACCTGACACGGAAGATGCTCGTAGCAGTTGCGTTCCATGTTGTCACACAACCAAAATATTTCAAAATATGTAGAAGGTATATATTAATATTAGTTCTCAAGTTTTGAGAAATAACCATTATCTGATTAGTGATGATGAACGTATATTTGTAGGGTTGCTGGACAATACCTGTGCAAATGCTTGAGGATTTCATCTTGGTCTATAATCTTATCTCCACTAAATTTAATGCCTGATAATAGGAATAAGTACATCAATATTATTGTGAGAACTCTTAGGTATGAATCTGGTCCAAGAAATATTCATAAACCCTCTGTAGATAAAATTTGTTCATTCCAATTACGGAAAATATACTATATATTGGATTTACTTGCACTATCAAAATTGATAACATCGGACTCACTAAGTGCTATATTTTTATTATTTGGTACATATATAGATTCTTGGACGACTTAGAACACCATATTTCAGGCTCAGCATTATCCAATCAGCTTAGAGGTACAAATAGTCACCAAGAGAGTGTGTGCTAAGTATGTTTCGTGGAGATTATATGCTGAGCTTGATGGGTCGAAGTCTAAGAAGAGGTTCTACCTGTAGTTCTCATTAGCATCAAGGTTCGGAGTATGAGAATCGATTCCTGACTTTCTTATGACTTATGAGTATCACTTCTGGTGCTTTCAGATTTTTTGGTCTCAAAATGCCAAAAAGAATTTAAAAATATTGAAAAATGATAAATGTGTATAATTTTATGCAATTTTTTTCCTTGTTAGAATGGTAGTCAAAGGCGTGCCTCATTGAAAGGCGCATCATCTGTGCCTCGCATCTCACTAGGTGAGGCGTCCTTCTCCGGACGCATCCAAGACGCGCATTTCAGCAAGACACAACCAAGAAAAAGCACGCCTTATGTTTTTATTTTATTTTATTTTATATAAAAAAACTTTTGAGACTGGGTGATAGCCTTTACTCATATAAGTAGGAGAGATGTAGCCATCTTCATGGTTGCCAAAGTTGGTTATAGTTGAACTGGAAAAACTAAAAATTACTAAAAGTGTGGTAGGGAGTAAACAATCTCTTGTTAGTTATATTGACTCCTAGTGCTACTCTGCTAGTTCACTTAGTTATATTTTAACATGCTTTTGTTGGTTTTAATATGTTATTTCGTTTTATTTCTTACATTACTAATTTATTTATTTATTTATTTATTTATTTATTTATTTATGTATATTATTATTATTATTATTATTATTATTATTATTATTATTTCTGTGACTCGTTTCACTCGGACGCGTGTCTTAAGTGCGCCTTGCGCCTCGGACGATGTTTGCATCTCGAGTGCGCATTGCGCCTTTGACTACCTTGGAAATAATATTCATCATTGCCCAATCCTTCATCCATAATAAACATCATTGTTTATTTACTTGCTTTTAGACAAAATACTCCCACGGATATAATTTTGGATCAAATTATATTTACATGGATGAATAATTTGAATTTATACATATACAACTTCAACAATGGTAATGGTAATAATGTGTCGATAAGAAATCTTATAAACATGTAGCATGTCGTTTTTTGTCATGATCAAATTATTGTTTCGACTATTTTTTTCATTTGTGAATTGACCAGGAAAGAGAGCTGCAACGTCAGCATAGGTAGGTATCGACTTGTATTGGTGTGGTTAGTATCCAATTCAGGACATGCCAAAACAATATGATGCTGGTGATACCTATTGGTATTGATAACTGATACTTCAAACCTTTCACATACCATGCCAGAAGTGAAGTGTTTACCTACAAATATTTTATCAGGGGTAGGATTCACAATGACATTAGGCTAATGGACTTTCTTTATTTGAGAACGATCTTCCTCACATTGACAAAGATGAGTCCCCCTTCTGAATTGGTACAACAAGTAATTTGGTTTTGATTTTTCATAGGCATATGCAACGTACCCTCTGTGCAAAACAAGTGTCTAATTTTTCTTTCTTGGATCATGCATAGGCACAGGAATTTTTTCCAAAAGTTATTGAGCTGGACATGGAAGGTCCTAGGTCTGATCACAGGACACTGATTGAGGACTAATGAAAGCTCGTTTCTTCATATTTTATGTGATTAATACATACTGTACGATTAACTAGCACTACATACTCTATGATTAACTAGCCTATCCAATGAAGTAAAATAAGGTCTCAGGACTTCACTAAGATGACTCTGATTAGTGTTTTTCTATGTTACACGGGCATGAATATGACATGACACAATATGGACACGACGACACAAATATGAGAAGTATTTTGATGTGTCCTTGTGTATTTTGGAGTGTCTTAGTTGTGCCCAATGTGTTGTTACATATACTGCTGTACCATGATAGTTTGTTTCAATTTACACCACATGCTCTCTTCCATCCATTATTGTAAATATGATCCTGTTCATTTACCTCTTGGATGTCGTTGGTCATAATGAATTTTATTTAGATGTAATTGTAGCTATCGTAAAATAAATTTGTTGATGGTATACTTGTGTAGTATGCTTAATATCTCAAAAGCCAAGGTTAATATTTGTATGTAGTTTTAAGTAGGCATGCCAAAATATATTTTCTTAAGTTGATATTTTTCATATCTTGGTCATTCCTTTGAGTGCAAGGTCTCCAGTCCATCAGGCAAGGAATGTGTCTGAATTTCATGTGGAATGGGAATATGAGACCGCTGAGGATGTACTAGCCAGGTATCTTTCGTGCTTAGTTCACCTTATCATATGATACTCGGTTAATGTATGTGATGGGTCAAACCGCAATTACTAGTCTGTCTCGACTTAATGTCCAATGGAAATAATCTAATTTCCAAAAACTAAGTAGATATCAAATAGAATGCAGCTAGGTGGGCTGGTATAGGTTAAGTGATTCTTACTATGGTTATATCGAGGTTCATGTTCATCTTAACGGGTATCGGATGCTTCTTAAGAGAATCGGTGTCGGCAGGTTTGGTTTTGAATCGGTTGGTTACGGGCCTTACAGCGGTATAGGTACTGTTGCTGTATTGGTATTGGGGATACAGCAAACCATGGGTTATATATCAGATGTTTTGATATGCAACATTTATTTAGTTTAAATATGATGCATGTATCAATGCAGGGTTTAGACCTTCTCAAGTTTTTAATTGATAATTTTCCAATTGTTGAAAATTCTCGGGCTTGACTTTCCATCAATCAGTCCATACACGGGCGAATATCTTTAGCCAGGTATCTTTCGTGCTTAGTTCACCTTATCATATGATACTCGGTTAATGTATGTGATGGGTCAAACCGCAATTACTAGTCTGTCTCGACTTAATGTCCAATGGAAATAATCTAATTTCCAAAAACTAAGTAGATATCAAATAGAATGCAGCTAGGTGGGCTGGTATAGGTTAAGTGATTCTTACTATGGTTATATCGAGGTTCATGTTCATCTTAACGGGTATCGGATGCTTCTTAAGAGAATCGGTGTCGGCAGGTTTGGTTTTGAATCGGTTGGTTACGGGCCTTACAGCGGTATAGGTACTGTTGCTGTATTGGTATTGGGGATACAGCAAACCATGGGTTATATATCAGATGTTTTGATATGCAACATTTATTTAGTTTAAATATGATGCATGTATCAATGCAGGGTTTAGACCTTCTCAACTTTTTAATTGATAATTTTCCAATTGTTGAAACTTCTCGGGCTTGACTTTCCATCAATCAGTCCATACACGAGCGAATATCTTTCTTTGGAGACTTATTACTTGATAAAGTATTTTGTAAGATATATTAAACTCATATATCCTTCAATTCACCAAAATATAGTTTACTTGGCGATTAAAAAGAATACTGTAGCAGTTTGGTGGGTCGAAGGTGGCCATCATCACTCAAATTGCAAGGCACATCTATATTGATATATAATTCAAATAACAGGATACTAATATGTTATTTGGTTCAACATTAACTTACTAAAAACATATATTATGAAAGGATAAATGTCATTTAGCTAACCGGCTGAATGGTTGAATGAGATAAGTTAGGGATCCCCTCAGTTAATTATCCGTTAGATATTTCTATCTTTAAGTTGCTTTGAGATATTTTTTTTCCTTCTATTTACTATATCTTAAGTTTAAGATCAACTCTAGCAACAAAATCAAATTTGAACTACTCTTGTAACATGTGCCTCAAGAGAAAAACATATGCTTTATCGCAGAAAGTATAAAGTGATCTTGGTTTGGTTCTCATCATTCATAAATGTTATATTTCAATATGTTACATTCCAATAGTTGCTTGATAATCAGGAAATGATCAGGCTCATTTGTTTATATCAGTCTTTTCTGTTATTCCTTTTTATGGATTATGGTATTTTTATGATTGGTTCTCAAAAAATGTTCGAATTTTTTGGAAGGTTTTGAAGATATTCTTTTGATTTCTTTTTTATAGTTTGAATTATCAAATATTTTCTGCTATCTTTTTTAATCTTTTGAAACTTTGCTCAATTTTAGGATTTAACTGGAGGTATTTACTATTCTTAATAATATAATTCTGCTATGTTTTAATTTCTGCTTAATCTTCCATGTTGTTGTCTCACTGAAAATTGCACACGCAACGCTTGTGTGCTGATCCCTCGTTTAATTTAAAGAGAGTTGAATTGTTACTTGTCATTACCTATCTAAGGACATTAATGATTGTGTTAGCTTAGAATTTAGTTAAGAAGGTTTGTACTCTCTCAGAATCCAAGAGAGTCCATGCAAAAGCTAAGTTCCGTCTGGACATTTTTGCTCAATTAATGGTATTGGAGTATATACCCATTTGTATGGCCACTTGATATGCACCTTGTGCCATGAACTTAATCTCTATACCAGTTTGAACAAAAGTTGGATGGTACAACTTTTCTCTTCTTATTTTAAAAGAGTCCAAAGGCTAGAATTTAATACATGAAAGAGTTTTATTAGCTAGATTTGCCAAGTGCTGTTGCAAAGCTAAATCTATTGAAAATCTGCAGATACAGTTCTCAAAGCTCAACTCCTAATTAAACTCTTATATTTGATGCCACAGTTGAGAAGGCTAGGCATGAAGCATTCAACCGCTCCAGATTTACGTGGAGTTCATCATATTCGGGCCATCATATTCTGGTCATTATCCTGATGTGGATCACATTTTTTCAATACCTTTCATTATTTCAATCCAGATTGATCATCTAATGCAAGAAACTATTCCCCCCTTGGATCTTCTACAAGGGGGATCTTGCCTATGAAGTCTGTCCCCAGGCTACCAAGGTAGAGATGGCCTTCAAACTCCAGGGCTGATGTGACGAAAGACATAACGCTTCCGTCAGAGTCGTCGAGTGCCCTTCTGATGGTCCCATCGGCCGCAACATTGATGGCCATCGCTCTCATCTTCATCGGTCTTATGAACTTGAGAAGCTTCGGAAATGCTGCCATTACACGCTTCGCCAGGGCTGACCCGTGGATCAAATTCAAGCCCCCCGATCTCAGCTGCATTGTAAGACTGATATCACTTGTAGCCATACAGCAATCTCTTAAAATTATAAACATCTTTCTGACATAAAATTGGTTTTCTTCAAAATTCCAGGAGTTTTGGAGTTTCTTATAACTTGAGAAGTAGCGTGGAAACCTCAAACCTCGAGCAGCGCAATCCAGAAAGATCCATCTGGTGCCAGGTTGATGTTATCAGGTCCTCCGGGTAGGCTGTCGATGAACACCTCCGATTTTCCCTCCATCTCTCCTTTCAGCCAATACTTCAGGCACCTAAATCTGATCCGCAAAATATAAAAACAATTGAGCATAAATCATCATTACACGATGAAATTTGTGCAACAAAAAAATAAAAATAAATCTTTTGTTGTGTATTATGACCCACTTTGTTCAAAATTGATCTAAATGTTTTAAAAAGCATATAAAATGTCGAAGATATCGTGTACTGAACAATGTGAATATAGGGTGAGCATTATTCAGTTTTGGACGAAAAATCGAACCCAATAAGAAATTTGGTTCAGTTTGAAAAAAAACTTCGGTTCTATTTTGATTTTTGAAAATACTAAATTTTTTTTATTCGGTTTCGGCAAAACTGAAAATCGAATAAGATTTACTTAATTATGTAAATACCCTCAATTTTATGATTAAAATCTGTATATTTTTTTTGTATATTTTAAAAATAATAATTTTATGTATGTGTTTTAAAGTTAAACTTTAGTAATTGTAACAACTAGTTTAACTTTGGGTCCAACTTTAAAATACAACAAAAATACGTATAAAAATTATTTTTTAATATAATTTAACAAATCCAACTTTGGATAAAAATAATCTAATCGAATAAATCGAATTGATTATCAGTTCGGTTTTGGTTATGACTAATTTTTATTCGATTTCGGATTTGAATTTTTAGAAGTTCGGTTTGTTCGGTTTTGACTATTTCAATTTGGTTGAAACTGCTCATCCGTAATTTTAAGTACCAAGGATAGAGAGGATTACCGACCTCCATGTCTCGCAAACAACTAGGTAGTCTTGGTTCGCCGATAGCGTGACCCCGTTGGCAAATCCAAGTTCTGAGATAATCACTGAGGCCAACTTTGTCGAAGGATCGTACTTGAGGACTCGTCCATGAGGCTTAGCTTCAAGGACGTCAAGAAACCAGTCATGGAGTCCGAATTTAGACGAAGCATCACTGAAGTAGACAGTTCCATCTGAAGCTTCAATGGCATCATCTGCAAATCTGTAAATGAGGAGAGATGACTGAGAAGTACGCAGCAATCTATTGCATGTACTCATCTAGTCTTAAATTCTCATCTAGTCTTAAATCTGAAATAAACTATTTTCAAAACGCAGATACTGCATTGGAATTTTCGAATTTTTAAATCTAGACATTAGTCTTGGACTGTATACACAAAAGAAAACGATAGATTCTAGAAGCGACAAGCTCAAGACTAGCTGGCACATCAATTCTGTTTTTTTTTTTTTTCCTTTGATCTTTTGTGTGCGTCTTTTCTTTAATTCTGTTTTTAGAGAGATTTGTTTTTAACTATCATTATGGAACACACTGTGAAACTTTATGATCACATCGTTTAGCTATTCATCGGACGTGAAATTAAAAAAAAAAAATCAAAACATTTCATAGAAATCATTGAACTTAACAGAAATTTGATTGAAAGTATATAGTTTGACAAAATTATAAAATGAGAACAAAAACGCGACATCTTTCAAACAAACACTATCATTGGGTGTTTCTCTTGAGATGCTTGATTAATGGGGAGAATGGAAGAGATTAAACAAATAATTGACAAATAAAAATGGGAATAACAAAAACGTTCTGCTTCTTCTTTTTTTACACAAAAATGTTCTACAATTAGATGTTTAATGTGTAAAAAATGTCTCTCATCTCTCTTCCAACAGTCCCTCCCTATTTATAAAGTCCCACACATCCCTCCCAACCAACGCATACAATCCCATCCAACGATCAAAATTAAATATCTAAGAAAACGTCCAATGGGTGGACGTAATGGTTGAATGTTTTCATGTCCAAAAATTGCTCAACGAATAGACATCTTTTTTTCTAAGAAAACATTGATTGTCCCAAAAAAACGTCATAAGATTGGACGTTTGTTTTGATTCTATTTGTATGAGATTTAAGAAAAATACTCTTATCGTTGGAAGTTTTAATTTTCATTCTACAATTTTTTAAAATTTTGTTCTGCTTCGTGTGTATATATATATATATATCATATTTTTTATCTTTTTTTCTTTCTTTCCAACAAAACACTAAGGGACAAGAAGAATCCCAATCTTTGATATGATGCATGCATGTGGAGACGACTGCAATTGTAGGGCACGCACTGATATTGACTTTGCAATTATTTAGGTATCCAACTCCATTACAACATGCTATTGTTTCTTCTGTTGTCATCCAGTGAATTACAAGATAGAAAACTGCAGGTAATCTTAGAAAGCTATTTTGAATGATTCAAATCTTCTGGAAAAAAAAAGAAGATAAGAGAAAGCTACGTACCAAAAAATCTAAGGATGTTGACAAACCTGATGGGAGAGCCATCATCTGCCACAGAAGCAAGGATTGTCACCCCTTCATCTCCAACCTTGAGTAGGCCCTGTTCACAAGCACTCAAAATTATAACCACTGGTCATGACACAAAATCTCTCTCTCTCTCTCTCTCTCTCTCTCGTAGATCTGTTGATGTGCTGGTCAGTACTGTAAAGTTGGTCAGAAAGTTCTTGTAGTTTTGCTAAATTCTAACGTGTCACTGTATAGTCACTTCTCTTGATATACTGTTGATAAACACACTACAACAATGATTCGGTGTTAGCTAAATTAGAAAAAAAAAATATTCAGATTAGTCCAAATTTTATTAGGATTGTTCAGTCTCTTCACCTCCCTCCTCCTGCTGCTCCTTCCGCTCCTCCACCGTTTGCCGTCGCCCCCACTGTTCATCGCCTTCTTCGCGCGCAGCAGCGGTTCCGTCCTCCACCGCTTGCCGTCGCTCCCGCCGTTCACTGCCGGCCCCGCGCGCAGCAGCGGCTCAATCCTCCACCATCGTCCCCGTGCGCTGCATTCGCCCAGTCCTCCACAGTGCGCGTCTCCTCCCCCGCCTCCCGCCTCCCGCCGCCGCCGTCGCCGCCTCCTCCTCCTCCCCCTCCCGCTCCTCCGCCTCGTCCCCCCTTCCGGCCTCCACGCAGCCTCGCCCTCGTGTCACTTCGCGTAGTCCTCCCTTCCGGACTGTCAAAATTTTGACAGTTTTACCAATTGGAAGAACTGTTAAAATTTTGACAGTTCTGATTATAAAAAAAATCAATCGAAAGTGGACAATCCGGTGAGTAATTTTAGAAATAACAAATTTATAATTATTAATGGTAAAAATTTAGACTGTTCCGAGTCATTTTTATAGTGCCTTTGTCAAGAGCCTTTATCAAATGGACTTGGGGTTCAATGTGGGAAATAATTGAAAACGAAAACTCTATTTGTCCGCGGGAGGGTGACCATCCCGACGTGTCCTTCTCCTATTCGCTCCGTCTTTCTCACCCGTGATACGTCGGCCCTCCCTCCAGTACGGGTCCGCCACGGGCACTGCATGGGCACCCTCTTACGCGGTCAATATAGCAGCGTTGAATTGAAAAATAGTTTGCGCCAACCATCCTAGATCTTATCTATATTTGGTGTGTTTAGACCCTGAATTTTATAATTTTATACCACCCTGACATTCAATAAAAATAATTTGGATTCTGAATTTTTTTTTTTCATTATATTCTGAACATAAGTAGAAGGATTAACCCATGTTGAAAATAGAGTATAATAGAAAAAATGATATCGAAAAAATAAAAATCCAGAGTCAAATCTTTTCAATTGAATATGTCAGAGAACTCTAAGGGTATAAACGCTAATTAACCATATATATATTTTTGATAGAAAATTTGAAAGCTATGAACTACTTTCGAAAATATTATTTCTCATCGTCTTCAACCATTTTTAATCCATCAAGGGGGCTCTGGTTAAAATTTTACAAAACACTACAAGTTTTAATGGTAGAGGAGTAACTAAAACCTGTCACATGAAAGCACCTACACGTCACCAACCGGTCTCAGCAATAATGATGAGGTGCATCTCCTAGTTTGTAATTTCACGTACTCGTTTGGACAATGTAAGAGAAGAACGGATCGACCTATTGCCGACTATAGTTGTTGTACTGAATAATTTTGGTTAAATTTCACCTACTCTCTCGCTTTGCCCTTTGCGGCTGCTTCTGTGCACCTTAGCGAGGCAAATAGCAGGATTGTATGCAAAATATATAGGTGGCATAGTAAAAATAGGCAAAATTTATGAGTACCTTATCTTCAAAGTATGGGCTACGTTGATTATTTCTCACCTTATCGACATCACAGACAATAAGAGTTCCATCCTTTGCTTCTGTCATGCCGAGCAGCAGGGCCTCACCGCCGATCATCATCCAGCCCTCCCATGTCCCATTGGGATGCATCCTCCTGATCCAACCATCTCTTGTTGCAGTGTACAGCATGCCACCGTCTCGGCTCGCCACCACATCTTCCGGTCCGACAAGTCTGCCTTCTCCCAACTTCTCCACCTTCTGAAATTATTTTTCTTGACACTGTTTTAACTACAGCTATGAATAATAAGATGATGATGATATGCATGTAGTATCGAAATTCCCAAGTAGCTAGCACATCTTTTAGTTCAAATACAACAAAGAATTAAAACAACAAAATCTTTATCCCAAATTTTCTAGATCGGGTATTACATAATCAACCCAAGTTCTGAGGATGCTCCTCAAAGTTTTACTCTGTAAGTATTCATTTTATAGAAGATGACAATTCGTCGTCATCTTTTATGTAAGTATTCATTTTATAGAGATCCAACAATATTTAATTAACGATGATTAATTACCGACGATCTAGCATATACAACCCTCCTCCTTTAATTATCAGATCTTGGACGGACGACAGTGAAATGTAAGATATTATGCACAACACAGAGAGAGAGAGAGAGAGAGAGAGAGAGAGTATGCGATGATCGATCGTACCTGGAGTAGGTTGTTGGGTGCGAGATATGAGGTGGGGAGTAGGAGAGGGCGAGGGGAGATTGGGGAGTACAGGGCTACATGAAGCACAATGGAGAGGAAGGAAGCAATCACAGCACTTGATACCAACAACACTCTCGACATCATCTCTTAGCTACCTCTTGTAATAATATGGATAAATAGAAATACACCCCCCTCCCTCCTTATATAGTACTCCTTGGTCCTTATCAGACTTCACTCATACACACCCAGAAAACTTTTTTTTTTTTTTTTTTTTTTTTTTTTTGAATTATGAGTCACAATGAATATATCCATATGTTCCTTTGGTTGCATAGTTTCTGAGCATCACAGTAGAGACATTTTAAATACATATTTTAAATTATTAAAAATTGTATAAATTATTATTTTTGAAATTTTTCGCATGATATTGACACACAAAGATAAATTCCAAATAAACACTATAAATTAATCTTTCCTTTTTTCCTTTCTCTTTTCTCTTTATTTTTCTTCCCTATTTGGTAATAATTTGTCACTCTCTTTTGCCTCTTTATTTTTCTTTCATGTTTTGTTACTTTTGGTGGACCCATCAATTAATATAGAAGAGCTATGACACACAAAAAATTTGGAGTGTCTCGTAGCTTTCTAGCAATTTTAAAGTATGCACAAATGTCCACTGCAGCCTTCAAGTGCTATAAAATTTGACTAAAATAAAAATGTAGCACTTGAAATCTCACACTGTAGATGCTAAACTTGAAAGTTGTCACACCTGGTTCCAGATTTCGTATTCCTGTATTTTGGTATTTAGATTTTTCGTATTTTATGGTGTTTCGTAAATTTGGGACCTGTATCTTATGTTTGTATCTTGAATTTCTTTCCTATAGTAGAGACTATCCAAAGCTAGTAGAAGACCCAATGGCATTGCCATGGACCCGCATTAGGACCTGTATGTAGGATAGTACCTGACCAGATTCACTCTTGGACCACTGGACCTAGTTTAGCTGAGACCTGATAGAATTTACCATGGCTAGTCCCCGGAGCATATCTGATCCCCGGCGTATCTCTTCCATGCGCACCTATACCCTTGGCGCATCCTTTCATCTCTCTCTCTCTCTCTCTCTCTCTCTCTCTCTCTCTCTCTCTCTCTCTCTATATATATATATATATATATATATATATATATATATAAGTGTTTCTCTCTCCTAACCCTCATTTTCCTCATTTTACTTCTTCTTTCCTTCTTTATTCTTCTCTCCCTTGCCCTATATCGAAACCTAACCTTAGGAAAGGTTTGTTGTGATCACTTGGACCGTGAGAGTAGAGACTAAGAAGCCACTCTAGGCAAGTACATATTCCTCAATGGTGAAGCCATAGATTTTTTGAATTTTTGTATATATATAAGATTAATTAAAAATGTGTTTGATGGAAAATATTCTCCTTGATGTTCTCATTTACTTTAGTTCATGATATTTTTGATTTTGATGAATAGATTTGAGTAGATCTGAGTTTTAAGTTAGGACTTTCTTTGAGTTCTATGAGTTTTTTTTGTTTTGATCCATTAAAACTTAGTATTTTTGAAAACTATTTTTTCTATGTAATAAAGCTTTTCATTTCGTGCAATTTGGATTTTGAACCGCTTAATTTTGAGTTAAATTAAAATTTTTATGGCCAAAACAAGTTCTGCACTCATGTTCTCGGATATGTCCTGATAGGGACGATGAGCAGTGCCGCGCGCAGTGCGTCGTGCACAGAAATCTTGCTATGCGCAATGCGTCGCGCATGAATTTTTTGTCGCGCATGGAAGTGCGTTGTGCACACCATTTTGCCATGAGCAATGTGCCGAACATGGATTTTTGGCCGCGCGCAGTGTGCCGCTGTCACGCCCCAGTCCCAAAATATCGAGGGACCGGACACGTGGCAATGGCCAGCAGCACACACCGATGGACAAACCCAATTTAATGGATCCAACGGGACGTACTTAAGTTGTAATACAACAATAAATAGGTCCAATGATACAAGTCACAGACTACTCTAATCTCATTCACAACAGATAATCACAGATCAAAAGCCAGAATAAATACAAATAAATATATTCTAACATATCTCAATAAAAGTGTCTCGGGGAACAACCCGAGAATAAGTCTGATACATCAATGAAATGGGCAGGAAATAAAGTAACTAGAAACAGAAATAAATGAGTATATGAAGCCAATACTCAGGAGAAGTCCTCTGGCATGATCTCGTCCTCGGGTTCTGGTACTGCTCCGAGAAGTGCTCCTGTTCCGTACACCTCAGGATAGATATCCTCTGCTAACCCTGGAGACATAATCCAGATCCAGGTCCTCAGGGGACATAGCAAAGTACAAAATAACTCATGCCAAAATAAATGCAGTGCAATAATAAATAAAACAAGAGGGTAAACTATGTAACCAGCTATGTGATATGCAAGTTGAGAGCATCACTAGAACTCAGGCTGAGACCACTACAAGCTCTGTGTGGGGAGCCAATAGCAGTTATACTATATAGTTTACTATGTAGCGGGCCTATGGCACCATATATATATAAAATTAGCCTGTAGCTTGTGTGTCTCTTCCCACCCAATGTAATCACACGTCTCATGTCCACGATGCCTCATGTCCATGTCACGCAAGATCATTACTAATGCAGCAAGTCTTATGATAGCTATGAATATAATGTCTATGTCACAAATCCTGTAACCTATGCAGAATCACCATGAATATCTCAGGAAGATTCTGTCTCATGAATAGTGTCAGGTGTCCTATGGTATGACGTACTTGACGATGCAAGCACGGGAATGTATAGGGTCTCGATATCCATCTCTATGTGACGTTACACAACTCCGCGTACGGGGTTGGCACCCGACTATTAATCAGACGCTAAGTAAAGTCACACGGTCCTGGGTTGAACATTTATATCAAGTTTATATATGTATGTACAAAGAACTCAAGCAAAGTACTATAACAGGAATCACTGCGAGTTGGCAAGGTACACTTGCCTGGTGTTTGGTTTCCAACTATGGCTCTAGTATTCGTGAAATCTCCAGGAACGCCTCCGGATGCTGAAACAAATATCACCATCAGGTTCAGAAAATATCAAATAGATAGAAATGTCTGTCCTTGAGTCCAATTTGGAGACAAGGGCAAAGATGACAATTTTGGGTCAAGGCGGGGTCCACATGTGGCCTGCTTCGCACCGAAAAATGTACCAGGGACAAAGTTCTCCAAATTCGTCAAACTTAGTGTCAACAAGTCCAGAACGATGATACAAACCCAATGAAACTTCCAAAATTGGATTCCGATGAGCTGGTCACAAAATCGCTCGTCAAGTGGAGCCTGTGGGGCCCACGATACGCGATTTTGTCAACGTTCTCAGAATCGAACCAAACTTGGGTCACAGGACCAGCGTATCGCTACGAGTCCGATAGCACAAGTTTCGTTTTGATCCGACGTGTGTACACGAAGTTACAATAAGATCCAGAACGGACGGATACATGACGTTGTCGGTGGATATGCGTTGATTCCGGTGTGCACGCACATCCAAATCAACTTCTGTGAAATCTTGCACGTCCGTATCGACGGCGCGCATATTTCGGTGAAGACCGCACGCGCCCAAGTCATCCCGTTTGGCGAGGCACACTCAGTTTCGGGGTAAAGCAGGGCGTTATTTTTCCTATTTTTGGATCGCGGTTCGCGATCGCCACAGGACGCGACACACCGAGCGGGTTGCACGGGCATCGAGAGGGTCACGCAGGCTACGCATCACAACTGACGGAACGAGAAACGGGGCAACGAGGAGAGAGAAAAAGCTACCTGAACAGGGCTCCGAAGAAAGAAAAAATATCCGTGTCTGCGAGACGGACACGACACACCGACACTGCACAGTACCACTGTTCTAGGGTTAGGGTTTTGGCGGCCGGAGCTGGCCGAGGCTGGCTAGGGCTGGGGCACGACTGGTGTACCACGGGGAGGTCGCCGGAGCACGGCGAGCTGAAGACGGTGGCAGTGGAGGCGCTCGGGGCTGGCACGGCGGAGCTGCGGGTTGCTGGAGGCTAGGGTTGAGGAGTCGGGGCGGGTGGCAGCTGCGCGGGAGGCTGCTGCTGCTGCTGGCCGGAGGAGGCAGGGGCGAGGGCGGCGAGGCGGCGAGGCTGGAGGCGGTGGCGGTGCTTCGAGGAGGGTGGCGGCGTCTGATTGCAGGTGGCGGAGACGGGGGAGGAGATTTATAGGGCGGAGAGGAGAGGAAGCGGGGCCGAGCGGGGCGGGCGTCGCTGCGGGGAAGGCAAGAAAGAGGGGGATCGTGGCTTGGCGGAGCGGGGCGGGAGGTTGCTTGGCCGAGCGGGGCGGAGCGTTGCCGGAAAACGAGGGGGGGGGGGGTGATCGGGTCGTGCGGGTGAGGGTGAGGGGCCGGGTCGGGTTGGGTTGGCCGGATCCGACCCATTAGGGTCAGGGCGGTTCGGTCCGGTTTGGTTGGACCGGGTTCAGCCCGGTTCAGACCGGTTTGTGCCCGGTTCAGACCGGTTTGAGCCCGGTTCAACCCGGTTTATTTGGGTTTAAATAAAAATAGGGTTTGGGGCTTTTAAAAATATTTTCGGGGTCCAATAAATTTCAAGAAAATTATCCTAAGTCCAATATTTTATTTTACACCCAAAAATATTATTTTTATAATATTTTAATATTGTTTGAAACCATTTAATTTTAAAATACCTCGATTTTAATTAGTAAAAATTACCGAAAAATCCTAAAAAATTTCTGAAAAATCTTTTTTAAAATCCTGAAAAATCAGGGGGTTTACAGCCGCGCATGGAATTTTTGCTGTGTGCAGTGCGCCGCACATGAATTTCTAGCCGTGCGCATGCAATGCACAGCAGATGGAATCCTCGTCACGAGCAATACGCCGCACATGGATTTATGGCCGCGCACATTGCGCCACGCATGAATTTTTGGCCGTCGTATTGCGCCGCGCATGAAAATTGGGCCGCACGCAGTGGGTCGTGCGTATGTCAACCATGATGGCTGTTTTTGCCTAATTTAGCTGTTTTCTCGCTAGAATTCGTAAAACTTAAAACATGAAAGTTGTAGATCTTTGTCTTGCTTTTCTAATCCTTTTTTAATCACCTCATTTGGAGTTGATATCAGAGAGTTATCCTCAATTTACTATCATGTACTGAATTTTTCAAACACATAAAACTGTTTTAACCCGATTTTGATATTTTCTTAACTGTAATGATTCCTTAATATGATCTAATGACTTAGGTGATACTATGTGCTAGACTTGACCATGCACATGGCATGATTATATGTTGGACTCGATGAGTTGCCATTATTATTAGATTCAGTACCTGCCAAGTGATCTCAGATTAGTAGATTATTTTATCTTTTCCGTCGGTTGGAGCGAGGGGTGTAGTTCTACTTAGTAGATGGTCTGCGATCCCAGTTCTTGTTTTATTTAAGGGTAGTAGATCTGCTTCAGAGTGGTTCATGCAATTCTTCTTTGGCTCATTCGGCATATTAACACGTGATTCACGACCCGTAGATTGTTTGTGTATGTCAATCTATTGCATTTGACATCGGACAATCGAGTGTGAGTATTGTCCAATTTATCGCTTGTCGCGGATACGATAAGTTCGCCAGTGATAACTCATGAATAACTCGTACTCGTAACTCGTCATTCTAGGAAGTTCTCGAGTGTCCACGACTCGAGAACTTAAAATAATGATTAAACAAGTTAAAATTTATCTAGATCATTGTGATGGAAGAATATCGCACTACCGGCTACCCCGATCTCCAAGGGCCCCATGCAACATGGACCAACCCTGCTAGGCAAGGGCTCCATGACTGACCAAGTTTATGTGTACTGCGGCACTTACAAGACTTGTATTGCATACAAGTTTATATGCAATTTTGTTACATACAAGTTTACATACAAGTTTATGTTACAATACAAGTTATCATTTTCCATATTATAATTAGATTCTAAATTTGTCCTTGTTGTTTGTGCATTTAAAATTCACTCGACAAGCGTACCCTTGGCCATCCGTGTTGACTTCAGTGCCGGTGGTACAATATTCTTAAGTATGCATTTTAGAAATTAAGGTCTGTGACAACCCCAGCTAGTTAATTGTAGCAAGTCGTAGAGCTGTTTGGCCGTGCGATGAATGTTGTTACTTTCATTTATAGCTCGCTCTTCTAGTCTTATTTTTTCGACGCGTAGTTAGAATGCAAAGTCCTGCTCTAGTGAAGGTCTACAACTCCGGTCCTTATTTGGTTTAAGAGTTGTGGTTCCGATCCAGAGTAGTTCTATGCCCTCTTATCGCTCGTCGCCTTACTTTGATTTATAGCACTTGTTATCAGTTCTTCCAGTTATGTTTGAGACAAGTACATTGGTATCGTACAAGTCTTGACTCACATTTATTATTATGCCTCTTTTCTGTACATATTTTGTGGTGGATTTGGTCTATCACATTGAGCTCCTTTGTGGTATTTGTTGTTTGGGGTTCAGATCCTACTAATTTTGCTTGGTCAGATTTATCCGGGGAGAAGCAGGATCCTCCGTACTTCTAGCAAGATAGCTCGCACTCGTAGGACTGCGGCCGAAGCTCGCGAGTGAATTTTTTTATTCCACCCATCGTCTTAATTTCTCGTTTTTGGGTGTTTAGTAAGGGACAGAGTTAGCTCCATTTATTTTTGAGACTACGGCCAACATGATGTATATATTAGATCATTGCTGGTATATTTGATCATGTATAATTATACTCTGCTAGTGCAACATTTTGTATTCACTAGTTTTATGATCATATATGATGTGTAATTTGAGACGCCTATTTACTTTTATGTATGATACTTTTGAAATTGTTGTTGATGAATTGATATACTAGAAATTTTCGGCCTTAGAACTGACGTCATAGCATACTAGAGTCCTATTCATTTGTCTTCTAGATAGCCGTAATCATTCTACGACATTTTCATACCTTGTACGATATAGCTGATCATATACGTTTTCGTATTTATCCTGTATAAACAGGATGTGACAGAAGTATCAAAACTGCGACAGTCTTAAAACTGCGGAGAGATGCACATGCATAGATTAAGATTCAAATAGCGAATTGAGAAGTTGGCAAGGTGATTCCTATTATGCTCTGCTGCCATTTCTATTATATATTACAGCTGTAGATTTATATTACAGCTCTTTCCAGGAATCTACAGTATGCTCTTTCCAGGAATCTACAGTATATACAATAGAAAGGGCAGCAGAGAAATAAAATAAAATAAAATAAAATAAAAAATTATGCAGTTTTGATGGCTCTTTCTAGAAATCTACAACAATGGTAACACCAACTGACCAATGCCTTGTTCCTTATGTTTGATGCTGTTTTCATGGCTTTACATCTTGAAGTAATCATGACAAAGAAATTCGAGGTATGGCATACAGATAAGATAAAAAAATATTATTTATCTCTCAAACAATTTAAATGATAATATCTTTTTTTATATGACATATAATATAACTGTTAATATAATAAATAACATAATAAAATTTAATATTAAAATTAATATTAACATTAAAATTAATATTAATATTAACATAAACAAAAAATTAAATAATTAATATTAATATTAATATTAAAAGGCTCCCTAGTTCAATAGCAGCTTCATATCCACGTAGTAGTACGACGAGAGAAACATAAATCATCTAATTAGAGAAACAACTGAGTTGAGAGTAATGAATAATTCGCCTAACAATAATGCTAAGTTTGAATTGTACGTACAGATCACTAATTAAGAATGCAAAGGGGTGATTGAATTGTACGTACAGATCACTAATTAATGTGTTAGAATTCTGTTACAGTACTCTTCTGTTGCTAGCGTAGATTGCTTGTTGGTTCCTCTTTAATTTCCTATCATACATTTTTCATTTTGTATACAGATACAAAGAATTGGAGTGTGACTTGTAAACCCTTTTTAAGTTCTTTTTCGTATCAGTGCATTAAAGTTGGTATCGGTATATCCAGTGGCATAGCCAGAATTATAATATAGTTGTACGATTTTTGCTATTAATAAATAATAAATTATAAATAATATAAAAAATAATGATGTTCTGGTTGACGATTTTAGAACTGGACGAAACTTACAATATGGGATAAATTTGACGTTGCAAATCCAGTAACGCAATTTTCGTCGCGATCCAAAGTTTGCTCGAAGAATAATTACAAATTTTCGAAAAAATATCGTTACGATAAAATTCGACAAATCCAAATCAAATTTATCGTGAACAGTCGACGAATTCAAGTTTCGTCAATTTTCACATGTCATATATGATCTTACGCACCATAAATAACGATATTTTTTATGCAAAAGATGTTACAAAAAAAAAAATAGTAAAATCACTATTTTGGTTATATACTAGTATAGATATATTTTTTCTCATTTCAAGCAGACCCTAATAGAATTTTGGTATTTTGTACTGTTTATTCTCTTTCAAAGAAAGCAAGTCTCTCTCTCAATGTTGAAATTGCAAAATAATTTTGGTTGCATGTTAAATGTTTGTGTACATTGTATCGCATATATGTATAGAATTTCGTTGTTCATTTGACTTGCACACCATCCATCCATGCCTTTTCGACTCTAATCCATTTGACATTGGTATTTGAACGAAAACTATATATATAAACTAAACAAAAAAAAATAATTAAAATCCCATGAGACGCAGCTGCACCCTCTCGTGATCAAAATTCCATGGGACGCAGCTGCACCCCCTCGTGATCAAGTGGCTAAGCCGCTGAGTTTATCACAACAGCATGAAATAGACCCGGCTGAGGCTGATGTGGGGTATAGAAGATGCCTTCCTCATTGAGAAACTGCTCGAGTACTGCCATCGGAAGAAGACTGTGTCAGAGGTGTCCTTGGCCATGGTCGACTCATCCATTAAGCAAAGCAAACAACTGTATGTCGATTAGAGGTTCTTGCTCAACCTGGCTATGGCAATGGAGATCAGAAGAAAGTGGGTTCATAAGAAAACAGAGAGAGCAACTCATCAGTAAGTTCCCACAGGCCTTGCAACTTGAGAAAATAAATACTCAAAAAATCAACTTCAGATTTTTAGTCACACATTGGCTTTTTTTTATATGTCCATTCCACCAGGTTAGTAACAAAATCTTCAAGAAAAAAAATTCAAACCATATCCATTCCTATTGGAGCCCCTATGTAACCAACATGTCACGATCTCACGGACTAGTCACATATTGGCCATAATTCATTATGTCCTAGGCTTTACATACTTCCTCTCCCATGTTTAATTTTGAGTTGTTGTGGGCTGGATCTATGGGCCAAATGTGCGACGTTGTTGCTAGGATCGACTAACATAATGTGTGCGTGTACTTGTACGAATGTCAAATGTCAAATGTCGATCCGAAATTTACAACCGGATTTGGGTTGAAGCCAATTTTTTTTTTTATTTGGTCATTTTTTTTATTTCTTTTTTGACCGTTTAATTTTTTTACTAGTAATTATCTCAACGAGCAAATAGTTATGACTCAAACGACTTTTTAATCAGCCGTTTATGTCTATTAAATCTGTGGTTTCTATTTCTACCTACATTTTTTGTATTGGTGAAATACTTCGATGTAAAACAAAAACTTTATTTTTCTCCTTCTTAGGTTTTACCTTAAGAGGAATTCGAAGTCCATACATAGACATCTAATAATCTCTTAGAACAGTATTTCGTACATGACTCATCTCCGAAGACCGATAACACTAACTTTATTGTATTTTTTTTTAAAAATTCTGCTTATAGGAAAACAAAGACTTATTCTAACAATCTAAGATTATCTTATCATTCTGTTATCACTGAAATGTCATATTTTTAATTTATCATTTTGCAAATTGAAACATGTTCATATGGTATAATACAATCTACTAAGAGTAACATTTCATAGTGGTAGAATACAATCTAGGGCTAATTAGAGTTTAAACCCTGAATTTTGTACCAGTTTAGAGTTTTAAGTCCTAACATCTCCAATTGAAAAGTTTAGACCCTAAATTTTTATTCATTGTTTTATTTTTTTCATTATACTCATCCTAGTCTATATAGGAAGGTTTCATTGTTAATTAAGTATAGGAGGAAGGATATAATGAAAAAAAATAAAACAAAATTAAAAATTCAGGATCTAAACTTTTTAATTGGACAAGTCAGGACTTAAACTCTAAGCTAGTATAAAATCCTGGATCTAAACTCTAATTAGTCCTACAATCTACTTACAGGATTGTAAATTCACCTGTAAAGTGATGATGCCCTGTAAATCTGTGCAAAATCTATTTTAAGTTGCAGCTCATGAGATGCACTGATAATTTCCAACATCAATGTTGGTGGATTGATCAAAATATTCAATGACATTACCGGAATGTCCCTTATGAAATTACATGCTAATATCTATTAAAAGCATACTTTTGTGCACAATATACAGAAATACAAGTCTTATTATCATAATTGTTTATTGTATTCTCGTACTTAGTATTTGGTTCTATGTTGACAAATGAGTATTAAAGAACAATAATTATGTTGACTTGATTTATTTTGACAACTAGTCATGATCCGACCCATGTTATAGCCACCTAGCTTGGTAGTAAATCTTGGAGCATCTTATTGTCCAATATCCTTTTCTTATAAGATAATATAGCATAATTAAATTACATAAAAGATAATTTGTTTCAATAAATTCAAAAACAGTAACGTATGCCAATAGTAATGACATTTTCAATGTATATTTGATTTTTTTGTTTTTTGTTTTTACTAAAGGAGTGCTCAAGTTGTCAATAGCATTAGCGGTTTTGGAGACCAAATCGTCAATAGCTTCGACTCCTTGAGAGCAAAATTTACATGTTTTTTACTAATTCGCCATTGTTAATGGCATTGCTAGAATTAGGAAATCACCATGCATACTAGAAACATGAAGTGTGTATGACTCATAAAACATTTTTAGTGAGCCATGTTGTGTGCTCAACTGTTACGTACCAGAACCAGAATACTGGAGAACGGGGATAAGCAAAGGCAGCTGCGTATACCAGAGTACTCAGTACCCCAAAATACGGTCACGGTTGTCAAACACTACAAAAATACACTGTTTTAGCGACGAAATTATCCGTCGCTAAAATGTAATTTTCCGTCGCTATTTTCAAATAGCGACGGATTAGCGACGAAATTCTTTGGTAAAAAAATATTAACGTCGCTAATCCGTCGCTCAAGCGACAGCTTAGCGTCGGAATGAGCGACATAATTTCAGCGACGTATTAGTGACGTATAATTTTCGTCGCTAAACTTTCTGACTACTTACCGACATAATAGCGACGGATTATGTGAGCCCAAAAATTGTCAAATTTTTCAGAAGGTTTTGCACATTATGGGCTCACATAATTCGTCTCTAAGTCATCACTCCCAGTGACGGATTAGCGATGGATTTTAGCGACGGACTCTGATACATGTTTGGTACATTTGTGTGTCTCAGACGTTTTAGCGACGGAATTATCCATCGCTAGGTAGTCGCTGACCTGAGATTGTCCGTCAGAAATTGTGGTGGCCCTTGCAGGTCAACGACTAAATTGTTTTGGTTTTAACTTAGGGATCGAGCAAGCCTGCGATAAGGATAGGATAAGTTTTAGGATCTCATCCACTTGATTGAATCGTTCTTGATCTCTATATCGGATTCGAATTAATTACTTGACTTGCATCCTGCCTTGATTTTTCTGTGCGCCTCATATAAGTTATTTTGGATGCAGAGTAATGGATCCACCAACAAGCGACGGAACTCCTACAAGAACACCACAAGGTGCTATAGCCACCTATGAAGAAGATGGAGTGACGCCATTAAGTGGAGATCCCTCCACTCACCGAAGCAGTCAATCAAATCAGCATGCTTCTAGATTTCGACGAGATGACATTCCACCTCCGCCACAGTTTACTCCACCAATGTCCGTATTCCCACAAGGGCAGGATATGGACGGACAACAGATATTATAAATGATCTATGCAATGATGCAAGCTCAACAGCAGATTCATCAAGAGGCTCAGTGTCACGAGGCAGAGAATCTGAGAAATAGTATAGTGACTGCACTAGAGCAGACGAACCTACCAGCTCGACGACCATCGACGGAATTTATCACCGATTTCTGCCAGCTAAAGCCCGCACCTTTTCAGGCAAGGTTGAGCCCACTGAAGTTCATGGGTGGCTCACAAACACTCAACATCAATTAGAAGCAGCTGAGCTTCCAAGGGAACGATGGATGAATGCCGTCCGGATGCAGTTGACGGGCAATGCACATCACTTGTGGCTATCTGAGGAGAGACGACTCGGACCAGACCGAGTCACTTGGGAAGAGTTCTCTGGACTTTTCCAGGAGATGTACATTCCATCTATTGCTCGATCAGAACTTCGGGACAAGTTCAATCGCCTCACTCAAGACAGTATGACAGTGGAAGAGTACAATGCGAAGTTCATTCGTCTGAGTCAATTCGCCCCTTCCTGATCCCGACAGAAGAGGAGAAGGATGAGAAGTTCTTCGACGGACTAAACTTTGAGCTACAGAGATTGATCGGATCCGTTGCACCTACTTCATACTCGGATGTTCTTGCTGCAGCTCGACGCATGGAGCACGTCACCAGGAGGGAGTCTAACCTAAAACGGCCGTTCATATCTGTAAACCCCCCGATTTTTCAAAATTTTTAAATTTGGATTTTTCACAATTTTTTGGAATTTTCTGGGAATTTTTTGTAATTAAAAACAGGGTTTTAATTATTTAAATAATTTTTATTTGATAATAAATAATATTAAAATATTATGAAAATAATATTTTTGGGTGTAAAATAAAAAACTGGACTTAGGGTAATTTTTCTAGAATTTATTGGGCCCCGGACATATTTTTTAAACACCTAAAAGTATTTATTTATTTATTTAATTAATTAATTATTAATTATCTATTTAATTAGATTTTATTTATTTTTATTTTTGAGCCCAGCCCGGCCCATTGGGCCCGAGCCCGGCCCAGCCCCTAGCGGGTCGAGTCGGATCCGCCAGGCCCGACCCGAGACCCGCCCGCAACCCGGCCCCCTATCTCCCTCAGCCCGAGTCCTCCGGCGCTCCGCCCGGCGCTCCGTCGCGTCCTCCGCTCCGCTTCGCTCGGCCGCCTCGCCACGCCTCCGCCAGATCCGGCCACCCCTCCGCCTCCCTCGGCCACGACAGCCCTGGCCACCGCCTATTTATAACCCCCCGCAGCACCGTCCCTCCGTCGCCCTAGCCACCACGCACCACCACCTCGCCACCGCCAGAGCCCTCCGGCCAGACCCCTCCGCCCGGACTCGCCACCACCGTCGCCTCCACCGCCCCCAGCTCCTTCCTCCCCCGCCAACCTCCGGCCATCGAAGGCAGCAGCAGCTCGAGCAGCTCCCCGCGCCGCCGCGCCGCCTCCAGCGCCGCCGCGAGCCCCGGCCACCGCCTCACCGCGTGCCCCCGGCCCCCTCCGCCTCAGCCTGGCCGCCCAGCCGCCCTCCTCCGGCCAGCGTGCCCTAACCCTAACCCTAGTTTTCCCCTTTGTATCCGACACGTGTCGGACACGTGACGGACACAATTCGAACACCGGTTTTCGGGCCCCGTTCAGGTGCGTGTATCTTCTTGCTCGTAGCTCGGATTTCGATTCCGTAAATTGCGTTGCGAAGCCTGTATGACCCTCTCGGTGCCCGGAAAAACCGCTCGGGGCATCGCGTCCTTTGGTGATCGCACACCGCGATCCAAAAACAGGAAAAATCAGACCCTGTTTCACCCCGGAACTGGGTACGCCCCGCCAAACGGGACGACTTGGTCGCGCGCGGTCTTCATAGATACGTGCGCGTCGTCGATACGGATGTGTGAGATTTCGCAGAAGTCGATTCGGGTGTGCGTGCACACCGAGATCAACGCGTATCCGCGGACATCACCCCGTATCCGACTTTTCTGTAATTCATCCTAACTTTGTGTACACACGTCGGATTGAAATGAAACTTGCGCCATCGGACTCGTAGAGATACGCTGGTCCTGTGACCCAAGTTTGGTTCGATTCTGAGAACGTTGACGAAATCGCGTGTCGTGGGCCCCACAAGCCCCGCTCGACGGACGATTTTGTGATCGACTCATCGGAATCCAATTCTGGAAGTTCCGTTGGGTTCGTATCATCGTTCCTGACCTGTTGACACTAAGTTTGGTAAATTTGGAGACCTTTGACCCTGACACATTTTTCGGTGCAAAGCGGGCCCACATGTGGACCCCGTTTTGACCCGAAATTGCCGTTTTTGCCCTTGTCTCCAAATTGGACTCAAGGACAGATGTTTCTAGCTGATTGATATTTTCTGGATCTGATGGTGATATTTATTTCAGCAACCGGAGTACCGCCTGCAATTCCCGCTGAAGTTAGAGCCACAATTGGAACCGGAACCACAGGCAAGTGTACCTCGCCAAAACTTACAGTCTTTGCTAAATATTCCTTGGCTTAGTTATACATCAGTGGGCAAGTGTACCTTGCCAAACTCTGCAGCTTGCCACTTATTTTCCTTGACTTGTTTTTACATCATTGGGCAAGTAAAGCTTGCCAAATCGCAGTAATTCTTGTTATAAAACTTGCCTGAATTCTTGTTTAAATGCATATAAACCTGTTTAACTGTTAAAACCCAGGGCCGAGTGGCTTTACTTATCGTCCGATTACTGGTCGGGTGCCAACTCCGTGCGCGAAGTTGTGTAACGTCACATAGAGATGGATATCGAGACCCGATAATTCTCGTACTTGTCTTATCAAGTACTCCAGAACCCAGGACACTTGACACTATTCATGAGACAGAGTCTTCCTGAGACGTTCATGGTGATTCTATATAGGATACAGGACTTGACATTGACATATATTCCTAGATACTATATGACTTGCTGTATTAGCTATAATTCCGCTGACATGGACATGAGACGTTATGGTCATGATACGCGTGATTACATGGGGTGGGGAGAGACACACAGGCTACAGGTTGATGTTATATTATGCCGGCGTCTTAAGTCTCACTACGAGCTAGACAACTACATGATATCACTGCTACCGGCTCCCCGACACAGAGCTTGTAGTAGTTTCAGCCCGAGTTCTTGTACTGCTCTCATGTTGCATCTCACTTAGCTGGTTACATAGTTTACCCTATTGCTTATTTGTTTCTGCACTGCTTATATTTTGGCTTATATTATCTGTACCTTGCTATGTCCCCTGAGGACCTGGAATGGATGATGTCCCCAGGTATAGCTGAAGAGATCCATCCAGAGATACCCCGTACCAGAGCACTTCCAGGAGCTGTACCAGGACCCGAGGACGAGATCGTACCAGAGGACTTCTCTTGAGCATTGGCTGTATATAGTCAGTTATTTCTGTTTCTATTTCCAGTTCCTTTATTTCCTGTCTATTTGCATTTGTTGTACCAGACATATTCTCAGATTGTTTCCCGAGATACTTATTGAGATTTGCTTATTTATTCTATTGCATTATTTCTGGCATTTAATCTGTGATTATCTGTTGTGGATGAGATTAGTATAGACTGTGACCTGTAACATATTACAGTTAGACTACAGCTTAAGCATGCCCTGATGGATCCATAAATTGGGTTGTCCATCGGTGCGTGCTGCTGGCCATTGCCGCGCATCCAGTCCCTCGGCAATTTGGGACTGGGGCGTGACAATATCAGCACCAACCAGAGCATCAAAAGAGGAGTATGCAAAGCCATAACAGATGAATCCACAGCAGAGAGCATCTACACCACTAGTAATAGTCCTTCCTACTTGTCACTACTGTGGCAAAGCAGGCCAT
The DNA here is from genome assembly GCA_036927795.1 of Iris macrosiphon. NCBI lineage: Eukaryota > Viridiplantae > Streptophyta > Magnoliopsida > Asparagales > Iridaceae > Iris > Iris macrosiphon. The sequence continues at coordinate 180,535,522 of JAYESA010000002.1, read as the reverse complement.
CTCTCCAAGGAATGCCGACGTAGATTGGGATTGTGTTTAGCATGCGAATCCCGTCAACATTCGGTAAGGGATTTCCCTGAGCGTCGAGAAGGAGCACCAATGGGAAACAGACAAGCTCTACCAGCACCAGGAGGATATCAACCGAGGCCACCCTTGGCACCATAAGCAGCACTCTTCCAGCAGGCCTAGCAACAGCAAAGGAATCCACCGCAAGGACGCGGACAAGCTTTTGCGATGACCATAGAGGACGCACAGACTCGTGGAGTAGTAAATGCGTATAAGATTTAAGTTATTCCTAGCTATCTATTCCTAGCATTGCTTTAGCACGTGCCTGTTATTTTATTTCCTTAACCTTAAACCTAGTAATTTTGAACTTGTTAATAATTGATAACCTAGTTTTTCTAAGCTGTAGTTTTCTTTGCTCTAACCAGATTTCTTTACTCTTGAATTATCTAACTTTCATTGTCTAGGAAAATACTTTATTTCTTCCCTAGGTATTTTGCTTAACCCTCATCCTTCGATTTTTTTTTTATCATGATTCTTTCTTTGTGTCATGCTTTCAAACATATTTTACAACCGTATTATCTCATCTGACCGGTTATGTTTCATTATTCTTTGATTACGAGGACGCAATCCTCTTAAGGGGGGTATATTATAAAACCTTCATATTTTTTCAGAATTTAAAAATAAATTTTCAGAATTTTTCTGGAATTTTTACCTAATTAATATAAATGGTTTTTGGTATTAAATTAATTTTTGTGATTTTATTAAATATTAAAATATTATGAAAATAATATTTTTGGGTGTAAAATAAAATATTAGACATTCTGTAATTTTTTGAAATTTATTGGACCCCTGGACTATTTTTAAAGACCTAAAAACAATATTTTTAAATAAACCAAAATAAACCAACCTGAACCGAACCAAACCAACCCGATTTACTATTAAACCAACCCAAACCAACCTTAACGGGTCAAATTTGAACCCGACCCGTACCCGCTAACCCGTACCCGACCCGAACCCTATTTTAAACCTAACGGATTCGGATCCGGACCCAGAACCCGAACCCGCCTACCCGGACCCGACCCGCTAGGACCCTGCACAGTAACCTCTGAAACCGGTTCACCCGCCGACTTCCTTTCGTCGTTCCCCGCCGTTTTGTCTCCGCTAACCGCTGCCGCGCCGTCCCTTCGACTCCCCTGTCGATTCCCCTCCCGGTCGACTCCGCCGCCGGCCGTTACGAAGCCGCCGCGATCGCTCACCGTCCCGACCTTCCCCCTCCCTGAACCGCCGTGCATCCCCTGTATAAAATTGCGTCGAAACCCTTGATTCGGCCACCCAACGATTCACCATCACCTCTCTCCACCACTCTTCTCCGCCCAACTGACCTCCGTCCCGAGCTCCTCCAGCCGCCATCATCCTCCCCAGCACCACCTCCTCCGTCGTGGATCCACGACCTCCGCCGTAACCCGCCGACCCCAGTGCCCTGAGTAGCAATCCGCCGCCACTCGAGCTCCCCGTCCATCCGCCTCTCCAGCCCCGACGATGTCTCCGCAAGCCTGACCTCCGGCGACCACCGGCGAAGAACCCCGACGACCACAACAACCACAGTAGCCGTCGACGATCGGCCGAGCGTCGTCGCGCCACCTCGCGTACGCGTTGAACAGTCATCTCCGATGCCCAGTTCTGGTGAGAATTTCTCTCTCCTTGCTGCGTCGTTTTCTGAACGGACTGTTGTGACGCATTCACCGTGTGACCCTCTCGAAACTCGTACAAATAGTTCGGCGTCATGTGTCGGTCGCAAACTGTGACGCAAAAATAGAAAAAATTACCCTATTTTTTGAAAATTCAGAAATTGGTCCCAAACTCACAAGTTCACGACCGTTTTGCGTGCAACCTGTTAACTAATTCTAAAATCTACCTGAACAGTTATTTAGACCATATAACCGAGTTTTAAACCCTGTTTTTAGTTCAATTTATTGAGCTGTAGATTGTATTTAATTCGAGGGTGAAAATGACCAAAATATTGGTTAATTAAAACCCTACTTTTTTCTGGAACTGGGTGCGTCCCGCTAAACGAGACGACTTGGTCATGTGCAAACTTCACCGAAAGGTGCGCACCGTTAATACGGACGTGTGAGATTTTGCGAAAGTTGATTTGGATGTGCGTGCACACCGGAATCAACGCGTATCCGTCGACAAAACCCCGTATCGGCTCTATTCTGATACTCATTATAACTTCTTGTACGCTCGTCGTTTCGAAACAAAACTTATGCCATCAGACTCGTAGCAATACGCTGGTCCTTTGACCCAAGTTTGGTTCGATTCTGAGAACATTGACAAAATTCCGTATCGTGGGCCCCACGACTCCACTTGACGGGCGATTTTGTGATCGGCTCATCGGAATCCAGTTCTGGATATTCTGTTGGGTTCGTATCGTCGTTCTGGACTTGTAGACACTAAGTTTAACGAATTTGAAGAACATTATCTCTGACACATTTTTCGGTGCGAAGTGGGCCACATGTGGACCCCGCTTTGACCAGAAACTCACTTTTGCCCCTGTGTTCAAATTGGACTTATGGACAGGCAATTCTAGCTATTTGATATCTTCTAAACATGATGGTAATGATTATTTCAGCAACCGGAGGAGTACCTGCAGATCCCGCGGATACTGGAGCAATAGTTGGAAACCAAATTCCAGACAAGTGTACCTTGCCATATTTGCAGCACTTGTTTTCTATTATTTATTTATATGATATAAATGTTCAACCTAGGACCGTGTGACATTGCTTACCGTCCGAATAACATTCGGGTGTCGACGCCGTACGTGGAGTCGTGTAACGTCACTAGAGATTAATATCGCAACCCTATATATATCTTCGTGCTTGCATTATCAAGTACGTCATACCATAGGACACTTGACACTGCTCATGAGACAGAATCTTCCTGAGATATTCATGGTGATTCTGTTATAGGATGCGTGACATAGATATTACATATGCTTAGCTATCATTATGACTCACTACATCACTTAAAGGTCACGATCTTGCGTGTCATGGACATGAGATGTGTGATTACATTGGGTGGAGAGAGTATTAACATATTAAAGGCTGATTATATTATATATATGTAGCTTTCTGGAGGTGCCTTAGACTCTGACACAGAGCTTTGGCACAAGTTCTGGCCCTTTGAGATAAATGCTGCTATGGGTTTCTCCGACACAGAGCCTATGGTAGTTGCAGCCTGAGTATGATTAATGCTCTCATTTGCATATCACTTAGTTGGTTACTTAGTTTGCCCTATCGATACATTTTATTTATATACTGTATTTATTTGGCTTGAGTTATTCTTGTACCTTGCTATGTTCCCTGAGGACCTGGAATCCGGATTATGTCCCCAGGTTTAGCAGAAGAGATCTACCCCGAGATATGCGGGACAGGAGCAGACATTGGAGCAGTACCAGAACCAGAGGACGAGGTGATCGCCGAGGATTTCTTCTGAGTATCTAGTTATTATACTCAGTTATTTCTATTATTAGACTCTTATTTCTTGTCTATTGAACTGCTGTATCAAACTCATTATCGGGTTATTCCCCGAGACTTTAATTACGATTTGTTGGATATATTTGATCTTGATTATTCTGACATTTATTTTGTGATTATCTGTTGTGGATGAGATTAGTAGCATAGACCCTTATTTTGTGATTATCTGTTGTGGATGGTCCATTAAATTGGATTTGCCCATCGGTGTGTGCTGCTGGCCATTACCACGTGTCTAGTCCCTCGATATTTTGGGACTGGGCGTGACAAAAATCCATCGCTGACCTGAGATTTTCTAGATTTTTCGTTGCTAGTATGTCGCTAGTCCGTCGTTAAAGGTAATAATTTTTTCAGAAATCAATTTCTGTTGAGCATATACCTATTATACATTCACCAATTTTTACACAAATAAATACCACACAAGTAAATTTCACACAAACTATGAAAATCTACACAAACCTGTTCAAATGTTATATATACAATGAACTATTAAAGTAGAGTAATCCAAACATACCATAAACTCAAAAAATACAACGGTAGAGGCGGGGGCAGTGTTATACAATTTAAGTCCAAAAATATGACGATGTTATATAATTCCACAAAGTCAAATAAATATAATCAAGTCAAAAAAATACAACCAACTCAAACAAATACCACAAACTCAAAAATCTATCAAGTCGACGGTGGAGGAGGAGGCGGCGGCTGCTGTCGGTTAGCCATGTATTGTGCCACAACCATAATGATGATATTGTGTAGATAATCAGGAGCAACGACAGATAGAGCAGTGGCAGGAGCCGTCAAAGGAGCTGGAGGGCCCATCAATGCCGTCGGAGGAGTTGGAGCCGTCGGAGTAGCTGGAGGAGTCATCGAAGTAGCCGTCGAAGGAGCATGTGCTAGAGCATCTCGCGTGTCTATCAAATGTCAGACTAACCCATGTAGCTCATTCATAGTCGTTGTGAGCTGCTCCTTAGATATCGCACTAGAAGGAACGCCGGAGCCGGGCACTGATGGAGCTAGAGTAGCCGTCGGAGGAGATCTGAAAAGAACCGACGGCTGGGATGCTAACGATCCGGTACCGTACACGCTGCCACCTTTCCCTCTTCCGCTTGTACCCACCGATCGTTTCTCTCAGTCGGCGTACTGCTCTCAGCGTCCCCCTCTAATATCTCATACGTCTCCTGTCACGCCCCAGTCCCAAAATACGTAGGACTAGGATACGTAACCATGCCAGCCGCCCGTATATATGTCAACTCCAATATATGGAAACCATATATACGTGCGTACGCTGTATAATGAACAATAGTTCACTAGTGGTATAACTAATCACAAGTCACAGGGCAATATCTAAATCTCATCCACAGAAATCAAATAAACATGAATAACCAATAACAATGTAACTAGAACTCAAAATAAAGTACCTAAAGAATGACAGTCGGATGGAAACAAATCCACTGCCGAAATAGAATATAAAAGGAACCAGATATACACCATATAAGAACAACATCTGACCATCACGAGGCTCGAAGAGAAGATCTCCTCGGAATAAACGTAACATGTCCGGATCTGTGCTCCTGCGAATACTCAAGAAAATATACACCTGGCAAGGGACCGGGTCCTCAGAGGGACATAGCAAGATACATAAAAATGATATGCCATAATATAAATACTGAATAAATAAATGGGATGTGCTAACCATCTAAGTGAATGCAATTTAAGACCTTATAGTACGCATGGGAGAGTGTAGGCTAGACATATGCTGACGTAATTCACCAATCGTCATGACTGGCTAGTATATGTGTCATATGCCCCCAGACTCATGGGCACTCTGCAATCGTCCATCTCCGAGGAGCATAGAACGAAGGATATAACAACAAGGAGGGGGTGTCCCATACGTCTACTAGTATCTTTCCCGCCCAATATAGATGTACAAGTCGTGAAAACGACGTGGACACCTCCTACTATGATGCAAGTCTCAATAAAATAACCAACTAAGCTAAATACCGTTACACGTGTTGCTCACACTAATGGCCAGTCGCGCATGAGGCACGCGTCCCTACATGAACTCACTCTGTGACGTGTAATGATACGTGTCAAGGCCTGGGAAGTTATATCAATAACTTCACAACTTTAGGTGGGTCTACTAGACACCAAGTCAGATACTACTCCTAACGTCAACGCCTTCGTTGACTGCACCCGAGTCTGCTCGGACGCGCATATTTATATAATAAATAAATATGTAAAATTTAAACAGTACAACAAGGCAAGGTATACTTGCCTGGCAAGAGAGCTGTAAATGTAATATCCAGATGTCAAATACCAAGTGTCGGAAACTATGGCCTCAGAAGAAAAGTCTCCGGATGCTGAAATAAACATCACTAACAGTCTCAAAAAATATCAAATAGCTAGAAACGCCTGTCCTTAAGTCCAATTTGGACACAGGGGCAAAAATGACAATTTTCGGTCAAAGTGGGGTCCATATGTGGACCACTTTGCACCGAAAAATGTGTCAGGGTCAAAGGTCTCCAAATTTGCCAAACTTAGTGTCAACAAGTCCAGAACGTCGATATGAACCCAACGGAACTTCCAGAATTGGATTCCGATGAGCCGGTCACAAAATCGCCCGTCAAGTGGAGCTTGTGGGGCCCACGATACGGGATTTTGCCAACGTTCTCAGAATCAAACCAAACTTGGATCACAGGACCAGCGTATTGCTACGAGTTCGATGGCGCAAGTTTTGTCTCGATCCGACATGTGTACACAAAGTTGCAGCGTGTTCCAGAACAGGCGGATACGGGACGTTGTCGACGGATACGCGTTGATTCCGGTGTGCACGCACATCCAAATCAACTTCTGTAAAATCCCGCACGTCCGTATCAACGGCGCCCACGTTTCGGTAAAGATCGCGTGCGACCAAGTCGTCCCGTTTGGCGGGGCGTACTCAGTTTCGGGGTGAATCGGGTCGTTGTTTTTCTTGTTTTTGGATCGCGTGTCGCGATCGCCACAGGACGCGATGCACCGTGCGGGTTGCACGGACACCGAGAGGGTCACCTAGCCTACGTGTCACAACTGACGGAATTAAAAACGGAACTACGAGGAGTTAGAACGGGTTACCTGAACAGGGCTCCGTGGAATTAATTTGCGCGTGTCCGCGTATCGATTCGATACAGGATTTGCGTCCTGGACTTGTCCGGGCTGTGTCCGACTGCTGTGTCTGATTTGAGTCCAGTGGAGACTCGTCGGGGCTTCGCCGGAGGCGCTCAGGTGGAGCTTGGCGGTCAGCGGGGCGTCCGGGCAGGGCACGGCGAGGTGGCTGGGAGTTGACGAGGTCTGGGAGAAGGGAGACTTGTTGTGTCGAGCCGAGGTGGCCGCTGCTCGACTCCGGCAAGGTCGAGTCGAGCAGGGAGGGCGAGGCTGCTCTTGGAGGTGGCGGGCGGATCTCAGGGAGTGGAGTCGGCGGGTCGTGAGGTGCAGAGGCGGGGGTGGCGTCGAGCACAGTGGCTTAGGCGGAGGGGGATCGGCTCCGGTCGTCGAGGGGGTATGGAGGAGAGGAGGAGGTCGAGGGGTTGTGGTCTCGGCCAGGGGGGTTCACAGTGGCGAAGGGCGGCGACGGAGATGGCGTCGATGGTGGTGATGATGATGGTGGTGGTGGTGGTGACAGATGATGGTGGTGGCGGTGGAGGGAAAAGGGCGGACGGGGACAGCTCGGGGGAGAGGAGGAGGAAGGGCGGCCGGGGGGTGGCGAGTGGCGGAGTGGAGGAGATGGCGACGGTGATGATGGCGGTGGTGGCGAACTGGGATGGGGCCGGAGGAGAGAGGAGCTGGGGAGAAGGAGAGAGAGGGGCTCGGGCCAGTGGGAGGGGGAGAGGGGAGAGAGCGGCCGGGGGGTCGGGTCCGGCGAGGAGTCGGCTCACCGCCGGCGGGGGGGGGGGGGGGGTCTGCGGCTGTAGGGTTAGGTTTTGGGTGTTTTTGATTTTTATTTTATTTTATTTTTCTTTTATTTTCTTTTTTATAGAAAATTATATTAATTTAATATGTAAAATATCTAAAGATATTTACAAGATATTTTGGAATATTTTCGGGATCTTTTCGGGTGGGTCCCGTCTCCAAATAGACGGCACAGGTTCACCGGCCAATGAGGGGATGCCACCTCATACTGCAAATTTGCAGAAACGTCCCTGTAGTTTCATAAATTGGGTAAAGGCCCTATTTTGGAAAATTGCACAATTACAAAATTGTCTGAGAAAACACCCGATTCCTGAAAATGCTAAAATGCACAGAGTTGAGGGAAATTGTTGTGTGAGGGTCCTGAGGGGGTGGGGGTGAGTCTGGGCAGAGGTTGGGCCTGGTTTCTGGGGGATACGGGTCACCGTATTTATTAATTAATAAATACTGCACACGGTGTTCTCTAATTATTTAGAGGCAGGTAGGGTCATAATTTTTCTACGGTGTCAATATACTAAATGTAGTATACTCAGTGTAAAATATTAACGTATTTTTGTCTGGGCAAAACAGGTACAGGTTGGGCCTCTAATGTCTGTTGGAACAGGGATGGGTACAGATCTAGAAATTTAATTACGTACGTTTGTAACGATAATTGCGCGTCTCAAACGAGGCTCAAAACAGAGTATCTGGGAGTTGCACAAAGTGCAGAATAATAGTTTAACATGTCTAGGACAGGTATGTGAACTTTGTTCAGGGATAACAGTCAAGGTAAAGCTCCAAATAATTTGGTGATGGACAGGTGCACAAGTTAATAGGATACGTAAGCAAAATAAATTAAAATATTGTAATAAATCCTAAATTGCTAAAAATAATCATAAAATATTGGAATCTGGTCGAGGAGGTTTACATCTCCTATATTTATTTATAGAAATAGATTTAGAGTTAAGAATTTTAGAGTTATATGTGCTATATTTAATTTTGGTTATAGTATCATATTATATACTAGATATCATATTATATAATTTAACCAAGGTTCAAAGTATCAGAACCGAAATCGGTATCGGACCATTTCTTAACTCTAAACCTATTTGATTCTTAGTATTTTTGAAATTGAATGAAATAGTAATCACCCTTGTCGATTAATTTACATGCGATAGATAAGTTTTCCTCTTTTATATGCTTTTACAATCTTAATATAATCTAATATAACTTCATAAATTATTAGAATGGATAAAAAATTAACCTAGAAACTAGAAAATGTCATAGTTTGACTGTTTGACCTAGAGTTCACCTAGTTTGACTGTTTTGACCTAGAAACCTAAAATCTAATTAAATTATAAAAATAATCTAATTAAATTGATAACATTTTATAAAGACAACTTACATATGATTTGGCGGCCAGTCAGGAAAGGAGCAAAGTACACAATGCACAACAAGATTAAACTAAATATTCATGACAATTAACTTGAGTATCATTTTGAGAAAATTTGCATAAAAGAAACATCAATATCTCAGAGTTAATGCTATAAACAGGAATATGAGAAAACAGGGATAAATAAGACAGGAAATAAAACTACAACAGTCAGCAAGAACTATAACAAGACTAGGAGCTATCTGTGTGAACTTGTGTTTATTTTAGAATACATAGTTGGCATGTAGGGGTTTATAAGGCTAATCCGACCGTCATAGACAGCTATTAAACAATGAATAATCGAGATCCGGCTGAGGGTACAGTCGCGCACCAACAGCTATTAAACACGATAGGGGGGAAAGGGTAAACTACATGCCTTCTAGTATTCTCCCACCCGACATGAAAAAGCAAGACATGAAATACAGTATCCAAGACATGAAATCTAGTATTCTAGCACTACGTGTAATCATCAAGGGTACTAGTAGAGCAGGGAATTAACTATCACAATATAAAGATTAAACTTGAAGTGCAGGTACTTGCCTGTTGTTTGGATCCAATTAATTGTCCTCGGGGAAAATTCCAGAGATGAGCCTAGATGCTGAAATAGACATTACCAACATGCTCAGAAGATGTCAAATAGCTAGAAATGCCTGTCCTTGGGTCCAATTTGGAGACAAGGGCAAAAACGATAGTTTCGGGTCAAAACGGGGTCCGCTGGTGGGCCCGCTTTGCACCGAAAAACGTGTCCGGGTCAACGGTCTCTAAATTCACCAAACTTAGTGTCAACAGGTCAGGAACGCTGAAACGAACCCAACGGAACTTTCAGAATTGGATTCCGATGAGCCGATCACAAAATCGCCCGTCGAGCGGGGCCTGTGGGGCCCACGACACGCGATTTCGTCAACGTTCTCAGAATCGAACCAAACTTGACCCACAGGACCAGCGTATCGCTACGAGTCCGATGGCGCAAGTTTCGTCTCGATCCGACGAGTGTACAAAAAGTTAGGGCAAATTGCAGAAAAGTCAGATACAGGGCGATGTCCGCGGATACGCGTTGATTCCGGTGTGCACGCACACCCGAATCAGCTTCCGAGAAATCTCACACGTCCGTATCGATGATGCGCACGTATCTGTGAAGATCGCACGCGACCAAGTCGTCCCGTTTGGCGGGCGTACTCAGTTCCGGGGTGAAACAGGGTCTAGTTTTTCCTTTTTTTGGATCGCGGTGTGCGATCACCACAGGACGCGATGCCCCGAGCGGTTTGTACGGGCACCGAGAGGGTCATACAGGCTTCACAACGCAATTTGCGGAATCGTAAACAGAGCTACGAACAAAAAGTTACACGCACCTGAAGGGGACCCGAAAATAGGGTCGAATCGTGTCCGACACGACACATGACACTGTGTCCTGTGTCGGACACGGGGGAGAGAATTAGGGCTAGGGTTTAGGGGAAAATTCTGGCGAGGGGAGCGGCGGGCCGGCCGGAGCTGAGGCGGAGGGAGGCCGGGGCTTCGCCGGGCGGCTCGCGGAGGCGGTCGGCTACTCGGCTGCGGCTGTTGGAGCGGCGGGGACGGCCGGAGGAGAGGAGAGAGGAGGGAGGAAGAGGCTGGCCGCGGTGGAGGGGTGCTGCGGGCGGTGGTCGAAGGAGGGCGGAGACCGGGCAGCACGGCGGGGCGGAGGCGAGTGCAGCGGCGGAGCGGAGGCGGAGTGCAGCGGCGGAGCGGAGGCGAGTGGGTCGAGGGGGCGGCCGGGGTCGGGGCTTTACAGGGAAGAGGGGAGCTGGGTCGGCCGGGGATGGCGGAGGCGAGGGCGGGGAAGGCGGAGCGGAGCGAGGACGTGGGGCTGGCGCGGGCGGAGCGGGCCGGAGGCGGCGGCTCCGCCACGAGACGCGGTACGGGGGGGAAAACGTGGTCAGCGGGTTGCGGGTCGCGGTCGGGCGGGTCTGGCGGATCCGACCCGACCCGCGAGGGGGCTGGGCCGGGCTCGGGCCCAATGGGCCGGGCCGGGCTGCTGGGTTGGAAATAATAATAATAATAATAATAATAATAATAATAATTAATTAAGTAATTAAAAAAAATAGTTTTGAGGCATTTAAAAATAGGTCTGAGGCCCAAAAAAATCAAGAAAAAATTACCCTAAGTCCAGTTTTTCATTTTACACCCAAAAATATTATTTCCATGATATTTTAATATTATTTATTAACAAATAAAAATTATTTAATAATTAATAACCCTGATTTTAATTACAGAAAATTCCAGAAAATTGCAAAAAAATCCAATTTTAATATTTTTAAAAAATCAAGGGCTTACAATCTACCCAACTTATGAAAATTTTGTCCTCGAAATTTAAAATTATGCCATACTCTATTAATCCTTCACGTACATCAATCGCAATCTTCTTGCGAAAATTTAAATCCTAATCATGTCCACTGCAATCACTTCATGATTAAGGTGACTACTTGTTCCAATCAAAATTTTAACCTATGGTTATTACTTCTTACTTCCTCAAATTACCCACAGGTGAAATTTAAATTAAGTCCATATAACATCTTCCAGATTTGCACGTGCTTATGAATTTACCTCACGATCGTAATTTCTTCTGGAAGTAATTCGAGTCCTGTATGCTTCAACTTTTTAAATTTCATTCAACTCCTCAATAATCCAACTAGTTAGTCCAACCATCAAATTTTAATTTGTAATTTAAATCATCAAATTGAAAAATAATTAAATGTAGTCCACCCATGTTCAAGTCTGAAATTCTATAATTTTATCTTCTAAATTCAAATTGATGATTTTATCTTCATTATTCAAAATTTAAATCATGTATCCAAGATACAACTTATTGGGTCCTCGATATCAATTCATTAATCATTTTAGTCACTCCTTTAAATTTTCTAATTATAATGGCTTGCTTCTTCCAATCTAACCTTACTCGGTCACGATCCAAAGGACATTCCTCTCGAGTTGACAAATGCATTACTACCCAACTTAGAGTTTACCCATTCATCACAAAAGACTATATACCTTAAGAAAATATTCCTTAATATGTTTACCTACGTCATTCAATCCTCAAACTTCAACGCCAATCATGTCACATATGATATGTCCTCAATTACGAAAGTTTAATCCTCAAGTATGTGATCGGCCTACGTGGCATATCTAGTACTATCTATGTACTAACTTATACCAGGCACGAGGTTTCATCTTTCCGAAATAAGGGAAGACGAAGATCAATAATAAAGAGTTCAAGGGTGGGGTGATAGAAAAGAAATATCGGGGTCAAGGCATTTTAAAGTAGTCAGGTGGGAATTGTCAAGTGATTGTGGATTGAATCCTATCTTGGAAATTCCTATTCATATGCTCGTATTAATACAGTTATGTAATCGATACGATATGTTCAGGATGTCTAGGGCAAGTATACTAGTCAACTATATCTCAATCCACGTAAAGTATTAATTCGAAGGGCGAATCAAGCGCACTATGGTTGATCAGACCGTAATACACTGATTCTGAAATATATCATTGTGGACCTCCCCAATAATACACTTATCATGAACAAGCTTGATAAAGAGTAAGCTTGCAAAACTAGGCTATAGAATAGCAGCATAAGTCAAGTACATCAAAATTTAGTGCGCTAGATGATGATGAAAGGAGTTAAAATTATTAAAGTTCACAAAATAACCTACAATAAGCACAATAACAAAAGATTCTACAAGCTCTACAGTTATCAGATATAAAAGCATAACAGGTTATTAGCAAGTTTCAAAATTACTAGGTTGGGGCTGAGGTCACGAACCAATAGGCACGAGCTAAATAATACTAGAAAACGGTATCTACGAATCACTTACGCGCATTAGCTGCTCTAAGAGTCTGCACGTTCTCCACGGTCATCGCGTAAGCTTGTCCGTATTCTTGAGGTGGTGCCCTCTGCTGCGCTGCTGAGGCCTGGCCTGAACTGGAACTTTTGTCCAGTTGTGCGTCTTTGAGCAGCAGGGCAGTCCTTCATTTGATGTGCTGCTGATCCATAATATAGACAGGCACCTAGCCTCTTTCTACAATCCTGCCAAATGTGACCTTGTTTTCGACAATAGCCACAAGTGGGAGCTTGTTGGTTCTGTCCTTGAGTTGGATTCATCTGTGGTCGTTTTGCAGCTTTTTCCTGTTGTGCTTGGTCTGGTACTGACGCATACGGCCGCTTCCGGCTGGACTCGATCCTTGTGGTGCACTCCACAGGTCGCGCTGCAGTAAGAACGTCCTCGTCGAAGGTAATTGCATTTGATCTGCTTGGCTTCGGTGACTCCGAGCTAATTCTGTCGATGAAGTTCTCCGCTTGGTTTTGCTGAGTTTCTTGTTGAACCTTCTGATAGGCTTGCATCATTATGTAGAACATGCGGAACATCTGCTGTTCGTCCATAGGCGGTCCCAGTGGGAAGGAAGGCATCGGTGGAATAGGCTACGTCGTGGGTGGAACGCCATCTTGATGGATTATTGAGGCAGGCTGACTTGCTTGACTACCTTGTGATGATTGGCCTTCACCGACTGGTATCACATCATTTTCTTGGGTAACCACAACGGTTTGTGGTGTTTCTGCATGAGCCTCATTGCTGGCTTGTGGGTCCATTTCTCTGTATCCAAAATAACCAATAAGAGACGCACAGGAATCAAGGCAAGATGCAAGTTCATATTAGTTCGAATACGATACAGATATCAAAAACGATTCAAGCAAGTGGATGAGATCCTATAAACTTATCCTAGCTTTATTGCAGGCCTGTTCGGTCCCTGAGTTGAAACCGAATAATTTAGTCGTTGATCCTGCATGGGCCACCACAAAAATGTGTCACGACCCGCACCCGAAAATTCGGGCACGAGTGCGTGGGTACGTCCAGCCTACGCCGCAGTGTCGGCGGTAGTACGCTGTCTAGGTCATTTCTGGGGTCAATAAGTATCTATCTCATCCACAATAATGAACATGTAAGAATAATCACAGGAAATATGTATGCTAAGATTTCATAATATTTAATCTGTGACAACCAAATCCACAGTTAATACAAGCCAGAAGATAAATCGGGGACAAACCCGAGTATATGCTGAAAGGAAATAAATAATCAGCTATTACTAACTACTCTGCAGAAGTAGCCTCCTGGGTGGGAACTAGCTCCTCATATGGGTCACCTGCTAACTCATAGTAGCCTTAATAGGTAGGGGCAAGGTCCTCATCATTGCCTAAAACAACGAATCCAGTCAGGAAAGGAGCAAAGTACACAATGCACAACAAGATTAAACTAAATATTCATGACAATTAACTTGAGTATCATTTTGAGAAAATTTGCATAAAAGAAACATCAATATCTCAGAGTTAATGCTATAAATAGGAATATGAGAAAACAGGGATAAATAAGACAGGAAATTAAACTACAACAGTCAGCAAGAACTATAACAAGACCAGGAGCTATCTGTGTGAACTTGTGTTTATTTTAGAATACATAGTTGGCATATAGGGGTTTATAAGGCTAATCCGGCCGTCATAGACGGCTATTAAACAATGAATAATCGAGATCTGGCTGAGGGTACAGTCGCGCACCAACAACTATTAAACACGATAGGGGGGAAAGGGTAAACTACATGCCTTCTAGTATTCTCCCACCCGACATGAAAAAGCAAGACATGAAATACAGTATCCAAGACATAAAATCCAGTATTCTAGCACTACGTGTAATCATCAAGGGTACTAGTAGAGCAGGGAATTAACTATCACAATATAAAGATTAAACTTGAAGTGCAGGTACTTGCCTGTTGTTTGGATCCAATTAATTGTCCTCGGGGAAAATTCTAGAGATGAGCCTAGATGCTGAAATAGACATTACCAACACGCTCAGAAGATGTCAAATAGCTAGAAATGCCTGTCCTTGGGTCCAATTTGGAGACAAGGGCAAAAACGACAGTTTCGGATCAAAACGGGGTCCCCCGGTGGGCCCGCTTTGCACCGAAAAATGTGTCCGGGTCAACGGTCTCCAAATTCACCAAACTTAGTGTCAACAGGTCAAGAACGCTGAAACGAACCCAACAGAACTTCCAGAATTGGATTCCGATGAGCCGATCACAAAATCGCCCGTCGAGCGGGGCCTATGGGGCCCACGACACGCGATTTCGTCAACGTTCTCAGAATCGAACCAAACTTGACCCACAGGACCAGCGTATCGCTACGAGTCCGATGGCGTAAGTTTCGTCTCGATCCGACGAGTGTACAAGAAGTTAGGGCAAATTGTAGAAAAGTCGGATACGGGGCGATGTCCGCGGATACGCGTTGATTCCGGTGTGCACGCGCACCCGAATCAGCTTCCGCGAAATCTCACAAGTCCGTATCGACGATGCGCACGTATCTGTGAAGAACGCACGCGACCAAGTCATCCCGTGTCACGCCCCAGTCCCAAAATACGTAGGACTAGGTCACGTAACCATGCCAGCTGGCCCGTATATATGGCAACTCCAATATATGGAAACCATATATACGTGCGTACGCTGTATAATGAACAATAATTCATAAGTGATAAAACTGATCACAAGTCACAGGGTAATATCTAAATCTCATCCACAGAAATTACATAAACATATGAATAACTAATAATCATGTAACTAGATCTCAATACAGATATCTAAGAATGACAGTCAGATAAAAACGAATCTACTGCCGAAATAGAATACAAAGGAACCAGAATACACACCATAAAGAACAACATCTGACAATCTCGAGGCTCGAAGAGAAGACCTCCTCGGGATAAACATAACATGTCCGGGTCTGTGCTCCTGCGAATACTCAAGAAAATATACACCTGGCAGGGGACCAGGTCCTCAGAGGGACATAGCAAGATACATAAAAATGACATGCCATAATGTAAATACTGAATAAATAAATAGGGTGTGCTAACCATCTAAGTGAATGCAATTTAAAGACATGGTAGTACGCATGGGAATGTGTAGGCTTGACATATGCTGACGTAATTCACCAATCGTCATGACTGGCTAGTATATGTGTCATATGCCCCCGGACACACGGGTAGCTCTGCAATCGACCATCTCCGAGGAGCATGGTACGAAGGATAAAAGACTCAAGAAGGGGGTGTCCCATACGTCTACTAGATATCTTCCCCACCCAAGGATATACAAGTCGTGAAAACGACGTGGACATCTCGTATAATGATGCAAGTCTCCATAGAAATAAACTAAGCTAAATACCGTTACACATGTTGCTCACACCGATGGCCAGTCGAATATGAGGCACGCGTCCCTACATGAACTCACTCTGTGACGTGTAATGATACGTGTCAAGGCCTGAAAGTCATATCAATAACTTCACAACTTTAGGTGGGTCTACTAGACACTAGGTCAGATACAATCCTAACGTCAACGCCTTCGTTGACTGCACCCGAGTGTTCTCGGACGCGCACATTTATATAATAAATAAACATGTAACTAACAATAATTGAATTTAAACAGTACAACAAGGCAAGGTATACTTGCCTGGCGGAAGAGCTGCAAATATAATGTCCAGATGTCAAATGCCTAAAGTCAGAACTATGGCCTCAGAATAAATGTCTCCGGATACTGAAATAAATATCACTAACAGTCTCAGAAAATATCAAATAGCTAGAAACGCCTGTCCTTAAGTCCAATTTGGACACAGGGGCAAAAATGACAGTTTTTGGTCAAAGCGGGGTCCACATGTGGGCCGCTTTGCACCGGAAAACGTGCCAGGGTCAATGGTCTCCAAATTTGCCAAACTTAGTGTCAACAAGTCAGGAACGATGATACGAACCCAACGGAACTTCCAGAATTGGATTCCGATGAGCCGGTCACAAAATCGCCCGTTAAGTGGAGTTGTGGGGCCCGCAATACGGGATTTTGTCAACGTTCTCAGAATCGAACCAAACTTGGCTCACAGGACCAGCGTATCGCTACGAGTCCGATGGCACAAGTTTCGTCTCGATCCGACGTGTGTACACAAAGTTGCAGCGTGTTCCAGAACTGACGGATACGGGGCGGTGTCGGCGGATACGCGTTGATTCCGGTGTGCACGCACATCCAAATCAACTTCTCCGAATTCCTACACGTCCGTATCAACGTCGCGCACGTTTCGGTAAAGACCGCGTGCGACCAAGTCGTCCCGTTTGGCGGGGCGTACCCAGTTCCGGGGTGAATCGGGTCGTTGTTTTTCCTATTTTTGGATCGCGTGCCGCGATCGCCACAGGACGCGATGCACCGAGCGGATTGCACGGGCACCGAGAGGGTCACATAGCCTACGTGTCACAACTGACGGAATTAAAAACGGAGCTACGAGGAGAGAGGAATCGTTACCTGAACAGGGCTCCGTGGAATAAATTTTCTTCGTGTCCGGGTGACTGTTTCGTGTCCTGATTCAAATCTGCCGTGTCCAGTCTGAGGCTGCTGTGTCCGGAGCTAGGGCGGCTGTGTCCGGGTCTTTGGGAGTGGGCGTTCGGGTCGGCGGATGCACAGCAGGAGGACGAGGCGAGGTGCAGCGGCTCGGGATGGCTGCTGCTGCTCCGGCTCTTGGGGAAGCTCGAGGGGATCCGGTGAGGGGGGGGGGGGGTGAGCAGGGTGGAGCGGGGTGGAGGAGGAGGAGAGAAGGACTGGAACTCCTCCGTGTCGGAGCTCGAGTCGGACTCGGGGTCGGAGATGATGCCGGACACCGTCATCAAGCGCGGGATCCGCCGCGTGATCCCGCGGATCGACGAGGGCAGGTGGTTGGCGACCACGATGGTGGTGGCGGTGGAGATGGGAGAGAAGGGGGAGATCGGGTTGGTGGTTGTCGAGTGGCGGAGGCGTGGGGAAAACCGACGAGGGAGGAGGAGAGGAATCGCGGAGGTGGAGGTGATGGGGAAGCCGCTCTGGCCACGGGGAGATGGAGCTCGGGGAGAAGGAGATCAGGGAGAAGGAGAAGCTTGCCGCGGGGGGAAAAGCTCGCCGCATGGGGGGGCTCGCCGGGGGTCGGCTCCGGCGAGGTCGGCTCGCCGCCGGCGCGGGGGGGGGGGGGTGGCTGCGGCCTGGGTAGGGTTAGGGTTTGGTTTTTCTTTTGTTTTTGTTTTTCTTTTATTTTATAGAAAAAATTAATGGTTAAATGGTAAATTAACAATTAGGATATTTACTTATGTAAATACATTGAATCTGGACTCCTTTTGGAATGGACGGTGCACGTTCACCGGCCAATCAGGGGGTGACACCTCGCACTGCAATTTGTAGAAAAGTCCCTGTAATTTCATAAATTGCACAAAGGTCCTATTTTGGGAAATTGCGCAATTACGAAATTGTCTGAGAAAATACCCGATTCCTGAAAATGCTAAAATTCGCAGGATTGAAGGAAAAAGCTGTGCGAGGGTCCCGAGGGGGTGGGGGTGAGTCTGGGCAGGGACTGGGCCTGGTTTTCTGGGTGATATGGGTCATCGTATTAATTAATTTATAAATACTGCGCACGGTGTTCTCTATTTATTTAGAGGCAGGTAGGGCCATAATTTTTCTACGGTGTCAATACACTAAATGTAGTATACTCAGTGTAGAAAAATAACGTATTTTTGTCTGGGCAAAACAGGTACAGGTTGGGCCTCTAATATCTGTTGGAACAGGGATGGGTACCGATCTAGGAATTTAATTACGTACGTTTGTAACGATAATTGTGTGTCTCAAACGAGGCTCAAAACTAAGTTTCTGGGAGTTGCACAAAGTGCAGAATAATAGGCTGGCATGTCTAGGAGAGGTATGTGAACTTTGTTCGGGGATAACAGTCAAGGTAAAGCTTCAAATATTTAGGTGACGTACAGGTGCACAAGTCAATAGGATATGTAAGCAAAATAAAATAAATTATTGCAACAAATCCTAAATTGTCAAAAATATTCCTAAAATACTGGAATCTGGTCGAGGGGGTTTACAATCTACCCAACTTATAAAAATTTCGTCCTCAAAATTAAAACTAAGCCGGGGTAGAAGTCAAAGTCGGCATAAGATATAATTTAACAAGTAATTTATATCTTGGGTTACGAATAGGTTTGAAAAACGTTTACGCAAGTCGTTCATACGCTTCCAAGTAGATTCTCCTGGCGCGTCATGCTTCCATGCTACGCGGACTAAGGGAAATAGACTGATTTCTCAATACCATTTCTCGATGATCAAGGATTTCTACGGGCTGCTCCTGATACGACAAGCTCGGCCTAATGGTGATTTCCGAATGGTTGAGAACCTGACTGCTGTCTGTCACATACGCCTGAGTTGCGACACATGGAATACAGCAAGTACTTCCTCAAGAAGGAAATGATCGTCCTCTTTGAATTCCAAGGGACGATGATGACGGTCTGTCTACTGCTCTTGTCTGTCTTGCACTGCTTGCCAGTGTCCTTGCATATACTTAACTGTCTCTACGGTGTTGACCACCAGCTCTGGTCACGCGAATCCTTGTCTGGTACAATGCTGACTGGTATGCCGTGCAATCTTACGATTTGCCTCATATAAGTAATATCTTCATAGCTTCAAAGTAATTACAATGGTTGCAAGTTCCAAATTCTTCTCATGTACTTATAATTGTCTGGATGCATCTGTCATTACCTTATTATCCTGTATTACTACGCATCCCATACTTTTTCCTGATGCGTCTGTAGATCACATAACCGCCTGATCTGGATGGAATAGTTAATACGGGTGCTGTGGTCAGTCGCTTCTTCAATTCCTCGAAGGTGGCTTGACACTCGTTGGTCCATAGGAATTCTTAATCCTTACAAGTCAATCTAGTCATATGTGCTGCTATCCTTTCAGGAGTCAATCAATTGTTTATCCAGGTGAAATCCATTTCGACTCCTGACAACAAAATGATACATTCTTTATCACAGTACTTGGATTCTGAACTTGACCCAAGTTACGAGGCAAAAATTAAAAATTTTGCTGCCTTAGTGATGCAGGTATCAGGAACGTAATAAAACGTAGGCAGGTAGGTAGCGAAGGTCATTCTAAGGGTAGCACAGTTTTAAACTGCAATCTAATCTAACAATAGGGTTTGGTAATTACCCAAGAAACAATCATAAATGGCTACAGAAACAGTACACTTCGTATTTATACTAAGCACGAAGTTTCGTCTTTCCGAAATAAGGGAAGACGGAAAACAGTAATCAAGAGTTCAAGGGGGAGGTAATAGATTAGAAGTATGAGGGTCAAGGCATTTTAAAGAATTCAAAGGGGAATTGTCAAAGCAGTTGTGGATTAAAATGCTATTTTTGGTAATCCCTATTCACATATTCGTATCAGCATAACTAAGTAGCTGATACGATATGCTCGGACATATCTAGAGGGCAAGTACCTATGTCTACTAATTACTATATATCTCAATCCACGTAAAGTAATTATGCGAAGGACGAACCAAGTGTACTCTGGTTGATCAGACCGTAATACACTGATTCTGAAATGTATTAGTGTAGTACTCCAATAATACATATATTATGAACAAGCTTGATAAAGAATAAGCTTGCAAAACTAGGCTATAATAGCAGTATAGTCAAAGTAGGACAGAAATTTTAAGTATGCTAGATTATGATGAGAGAAATACAAAACAATTCATATTCACAAGAACAAGACTCTACAATCTCTACAGTTATTATTCTAAATCCTTGACTAGGTCGCTAGTTGACCCAAAAGAGGTATGGCCTTCTAAGTTCTACAATCTATATAAATACTATAGGATGTCCGCCTAAAACAGAGATTTAAGGAAGTCTACGTAAAGTAGGGGTTCGAGGTTGTCTGCGTAATGCAGTGATACAATAAATTGGCGTAAGGTAGAAATCCGAAACTGTCTGCGTAAAACAAAATTTCAAATTGTCTAGCGCAAGGTAGGGATCCAAAGTAGTTTGGCGTAAATCAGGGATTCAAACTATCGGCGTAAACTAGGTTTCAGAGTCATCCGCGTAAAACAGAGAAGCGCAAGGTAGAGCTTCAGAGCTGTCCGCGTAAAAGTCTGTGCGTAACAGTCTGCGCGTAAATATCTCCTGCGTTGCAGCGTAAAGTTGTACGAGAACTCATGAGTTTGTCATCCAAGTTAATGAATCCTGTCTTCTGACAAAAGTACTTGCACAATGATCGAGGGGATGGTTGATGATGGTTTGCACGGAGATCCAGATTTGTCGTTTAGGGACTTATTGGATACAAGTCATCATTACACTCGAGGGGAGACAAAACCAGATGTCCCGTCAAAAGCTGTTTCCTTTTGCACAGGGCTCGAGGTGTATCTCTGCGCAGAATTTGGTCGCGTCTGGGGAAAGCTACGGCTGTAACAATTACTCTTAAATCCTATCCTTACATTACGCCTAATCAGGTTACTCTACGCTGGTTATCTATGAATTATCAGGTTTACGCAGGGCATTTACCTAAGTGGCTGGCATGATACAGGATAAGGAAGACTAAGGGATAGTGGATTGTTGTCATAAAGGGGACAAGCTTCTGAATAATTTGGTTTCTACGCCAATAAGAGTAAAGGGTCTCTGGCGTAAAACTCTGGTTATTCAAACATAGGTTGAGGTTTCAGTCCTAGTATTCAATCTTAGATTTCTATTGGTTTCTTAAGACTAGGGTTAACACTATGGTCAAATCTCTAACTAATCCTAGTAGGGTTTATTCAAGTCTTATATAAATATGTCATGGCAATGGTAATTTGATCTACAGATAGTGATGCTAGGGTTCATTAGGTAATATGGAAGACTAGGGTTTATCTAGGAAGTCAGGAAGGCTAGGGTTCACTAAGTAATCCGAACTTAAGGATATGTCAAAGCCCTAGTGGTATTCTTATTAGGAATGCTACCTTAATTATCATCCTATCAACAGGGATTCCTATATTCTAGTAGGGGCTATACTTAAGGAATTGTTAGGGAAGCACATGATTCAAGCAGGATGCAATTATGTAAGTAGGACAGACTGGAAGGAAGATAAGTCATAGTCAATTATGGATGAGATTCTATATTCTAATCCTAGGTGCAGGCTTGCTCGGTACAGTAACGTAACCGAGACAATATGCTCTGACCTGCATGGGCTGTAAGCCCCTGATTTTTTCAAAAATACTAAAATTGGGATTTTTCACAATTTTCTGGAATTTTCTGGGAATTTTCTGTAATTAAAATCAGGATTTTGAATTATTGCATAATTTTTAATTGATAATAAATAATATTAAAATATTATGAAAATAATATTTTTGGGTGTAAAATGGAAAACTGGACTTAGGGTAATTTTTCTGGAATTTATTGGACCTCAGACCTATTTTTAAATCACCTAAAACTATTTATTTAATTTATTAATTATTATTATTATTATTATTATTATTATTATTATTATTATTATTATTATTATTATTATTATTATTATTATTATTATTTTCCTTTTTTTTTTCTTCCGGCCCAGCCCGTTCTAGGGCCCAGCCCGCAGCCCCCAAACCGGCCCAGCCGCTTACCGGGTCGGGTCGGGTCAGACCCGACCCGCGAGCCGCCCGCAACCCGGCTGACCCGTTCCCCTTCTCCCCGCAGCCCGCGCAACCGCCCCGCGTCCGCCGCCGCCTCCACCGGCCGCCGCGCCACGCCGGCCACGCTCCCCCGCCCGCTCCGCGCAACCCCGCACCGGCCGCCGCTTCCTCCGCGCCACGCCGGCCACCCTCTCTCTATAAAACCCGCCCCCGCCGTCCCCGACTTCACCCTAGCCCTAACTCCGCCCCACTCCGCCGTGAGCCACCGCCGTCCTCACCCCCCTCTGCTCCGCCGCTCACCGCCACCCTCGCCCCGACCCTCCTCGACGTCGACGACCCTCCCCCGTCTCCGGCAGCAGCGGCAGCCAGCAGCAGCGAGCTGCAGCCGCCGTCCCCGGCGCTGCCCCGCTCCGCCGTGCCTCCGCCCGGCCGCGCCCCAGCGTCCCCGACAGCCTCCGGCCGGCCAAGCGCCGCCTCAGCCTCCGGCCGGCCCGCCGCAGCTCAGAAAACCCTAAACCCTAATTCCCCAAATCGGACACGGCCTGTGTCGTGTCGGACACGACACGGACACGAGGAAACCCTAGTTTTTCGGGTCCCCTTCAGGTACGCGTAACTTTTGCCTCGTAGCTCCGTTTTCAATTCCGTAAATTGCGTTGTGAAGCCTGTATGACCCTCTCGGTGTCCGGACAAACTGTTCGGGACATCGCGTCCTGTGGTGATCGCACACCGCGATCCAAAAACAGGAAAAACCAGACCCTGTTCCACCCCGGAACCGAGTACGTCCCGCCAAACGGGACGACTTGGTCGCGTGCGGTCTTCACAGATACGTGCGCAGCGTCGATACGGACGTGTGAGATTTCGCGGAAGCTGGTTTGGGTGTGCGTGCACACCGGAATCAACGCGTATCCGCGGACATCGCCCCGTATCCGCCTTTTCGACAATTCACCCTAACTTCGTGCACACACGTCAGATCGAGACGAAACTTGCGCCATCGGACTCGTAGCAATACGCTGGTCCTGTGGGTCAAGTTTGGTTCGATTCTGAGAACGTTGACGAAATCGCGTGTCGTGGGCCCCACAGGCCCCGCTCGACGGGCGATTTTGTGTTCGGCTCATCGAAATCCAAATCTGGAAGTTCCGTTGGGTTCGTACCAGCGTTCCTGACCTGTTGACACTAAGTTTGGTGAATTTGGAGACCTTTGACCCGGACGCGTTTTTCGGTGCAAAGCGGGCCCAACGACGGACCCCGTTTTGACCCGAAACTGCCGTTTTTGCCCTTGTCTCCAAATTGGACCCAAGGACAGGCGTTTCTAGCTATTTGACATCTTCTGAGCATGATGGTAATGTCTATTTCAGCTTTTGGACTCATCTGTGGAAATTTCTCCCAAGAACCAAATTAAACAGATCCAAACAACAGGCAAGTACCTGCACTTCAAGTTAATCTTTATATTGTGATAATTAATTCTCTGCTCTACTAGTACCCTTGTTGATTACACGTAGCATAAAGTACTGTATTTCATGTCTTGAATATTGGAGTTCATGTCTTGTTTACATATCGGGTGGGAGAATACTAGGAGGCATGTAGTTTACCCTTCCCCAGGTCCAGATACTAGCTGTTGGTACGCGACTGTACCATCGACCTTATACTTGATCATTCCAGACACTAGTCGTCTATGATGGCCTTATTAGCCTTATAAACCCCTACATGCCAACTATGTATTCTAATACACAAGTTCACACACATAGTTCTAGTCTTGTTATATTTCTTGCTGACTGTGCAGTTTCATTTCCTGTTTCACTTTATTTTCCTGCTTTCTCATATTCCTGTTTATAGCATTAAACTCTGAGATGTTGATGTTCCTTATGCAATTTCCTTAACATGATATTCAATATTTAATTGTCATAAATATTTAGTTTAATCTTGTTGTGCACTGTGTACTTTGCTCCTTTCCTGACTGGATCCGTTGTTTAGGCGATGATGAGAACCTTGCCCCTACCTATTATGGACCCTATGAGCCAGCAGGTGATACAGTTGCAGAGCCGGTTCCCACCCAGGAGACTACTCCTGCAGAGTAGTTAGCAGTAGCTATCTTTATTCTATTTCTTATCTTATTAATCGGGTTTGTCCCCGATTTCATTCTGAATTTCTGTACTAAACAATTGAATCTGTTGTCACATTTATTTCAGTTGCAATCTTAAGTTTCCATTCTCATTATTATCTTGCTTATGTTATTTGTGAATGAGCTAGTTTAGTTAAGTATGGATTGGACCTAGACAGCGTACTACCGCCGATTCTGCGGCGTAGGCTGGACGTGCCCACGTACTCGTGCCCGAATAACCGGGTGCGGGTCGTGACACGTTTTTATGGTGGCCCATGCAGGTCTAACGACTAAATTGTTCGGTTTCAACTTCGGGACCGAACAGGCCTGCAATAAAATTGAGGATTCTAGGAAAAGCTCATTCACAGTATAGGGTCCTTATTTCAATTCTTGATATCAATCCTGATCAATTTTCCTATCGCCTTTGATTTCCAAGTATTCTATTCTGATCTTCCTATCCCTTAATCTTTCAGAATGGTCCAGACCAGGAACACAATAGGAGGCACATCAGAACCAGCTGAGCCGAATGTGCCCGAGACTCTTGCACTCCCGCCGCCCCCATCTGTTCCGGCAGTTTCCTTAGATGGGGCACAGCTAATAGGAGTATTCCAGGGATTAGTGGAATCCCAGAAAGAACAGACTGCACTTCTGCGGACCAGCCTCTCAGAAGCTATTAAGTCCCAGGAGTCGCCACAAAAGAGGCCAGGAAGTGCCAAAGATTTCAAGAACCTAAGACCCCTGGAATTCTACGGAACTGAAGGCATTCTCTATGCCGATGAATGGATAGAGAACGTAGAGAGACTCCTGAAGACAGCTCGGGTTCCTGATGACCTTAAAGTAGAGTCTACAAGCCTGCAACTGTTCGATATAGCTCGGACCTGGTTCAGAGACGAACCTCAACTATCTGCTCCCGACATCACCTGGGAAAACTTCAAAAGGCTATTCAAGGAGAAATTCTACCCCGAAGTGGCTCGGGAAGCTCTCGAGAGCCAATTCGAGAGACTGGAACAAGGTAACATGACTGTTGATGAATATACTGCTGAATTTAGCAGGTTAAGCCACTTTGCGGAGTACATGGTTCGTACCCCGGAGGACAGAGCCCGTAGATTCAAGAAGGGGCTATCTCCGGATATCCGCCTTGCTGTCACCACCAGCCGAGCTCGCACCTATGAGGAAATCCTAAGCGTGGCACAAGGCGTTGAGAGAGACATGGGGCATAAGCTAAAGCGAGAGAGAGATACCGGAAATACGGGACCCAACAAACGCCTTTTTCAACAACAACAACAACAGCAGAGGTCCCCGCAGCAAGCCCAGCGTCCTCTCCCTCGAGCTCCAGCACCCCAACATCAAGCTCAAGGGCAGACCCAACGAGTTCCCACTTGTGGCTTTTGTCGAAAACAAGGTCACACCTGGCAAGTTTGTAGGATGAGACTAGGTGTCTGTCTATATTGTGGATCAACAGAACATCTAGTGAGGGACTGCCCCACTGCTCCAGGACGCGGACAAGCTTACGTGATGACCGTGGAGAACGCGCAAACTCTGGAAGCAGCTAATGCGCGTAAGTGATTCGTAGATATCTCTTCTAGTATTGTTTTTGTGCCTATTGGTTCGTGACCTCAGCCCCAACCTAGTAATTTTGAACTTGCTAAATAACCTAGTATGCTTTTAAAATTTGATAACTGTTTTAGAGACTTTTTACTATTGTGCTTTTGTGTTATTTTGTGACTTCAATAATTTGCACCTCCTTTCATCATTATCTAGCGCACTTAAATTTTACTGAACTTGATATATGCTGCTATTTATAGCCTAGTTTTGCAAGCTTACCCTTCATCGGGCTTGTTCATGACACATGTATTATTGAGGCCTGATCAACCCCACTAATACAAGTGTCTACTCAGAATCAGTGTACTACGGTCTGATCAACCTTAGTGCATTTTGATTCGCACTTCGCACGACTACCTTACGTGGATTGAGAGATATAGTGACTAGTATACTTGCCCTTAAATGTGTCCGAGCATATCGTATCAGTTACATAATTATACTGATACGAGCATGCGGAGAAATGATTACCAGAATAGGATCTCAATCCATAACCGCCTGACAATCCCCATTAGAATTCTTTAAACACCTTGATCCCTATACCCCTGTTCTACAGCCTCGCCCTTAAACTCCTTATTATTAATCCTCGTCTTCCCTCATCTCGGAAAGACAAAATCCTGTGTTTGAGATAAGTTTGATTTGTAGTGCTAGATGATAACCCTTTATGACTAGGCAATACCCTAGGTGATGTGTTTTGTGTTGCAGACTTAAGGATTCAATACCATGATTTATTAAGTTGAGACCTAGCTTTACTAGTTGTACAGCCTTAGAAGATATATGGGTAAAATTATAAGTTGGGTAGCGACCGCAATGTTCACCCGAGAGAGAACCGTGGGACAGTAATCAAGTGAGATTGGACAGAGAGAACCCCGCCCTAATTTAAATTTCGAGGACGAAATTTTATAAGTTGGGTAGATTGTAAGCCCCTGATTTTTTCAAAAATACTAAAATTGGGATTTTTCACAATTTTCTGGAATTTTCTGGGAATTTTCTGTAATTAAAATCAGGATTTTGAATTATTGCATAATTTTTAATTGATAATAAATAATATTAAAATATTATGAAAATAATATTTTTGGGTGTAAAATGGAAAACTGGACTTAGGGTAATTTTTCTGGAATTTATTGGACCTCAGACCTATTTTTAAATCACCTAAAACTATTTATTTAATTTATTAATTATTATTATTATTATTATTATTATTATTATTATTATTATTATTTTCCTTTTTTTTCTTTTCTTCCGGCCCAGCCCGTTCTAGGGCCCAGCCCGCAGCCCCCAAACCGGCCCAGCCGCTTACCGGGTCGGGTCGGGTCAGACCCGACCCGCGAGCCGCCCGCAACCCGGCTGACCCGTTCCCCTTCTCCCCGCAGCCCGCGCAACCGCCCCGCGTCCGCCGCCGCCTCCCGCGGCCGCCGCGCCACGCCGGCCACGCTCCCCCGCCCGCTCCGCGCAACCCCGCACCGGCCGCCGCTTCCTCCGCGCCACGCCGGCCACCCTCTCTCTATAAAACCCGCCCCCGCCGTCCCCGACTTCACCCTAGCCCTAACTCCGCCCCACTCCGCCGTGAGCCACCGCCGTCCTCACCCCCCTCTGCTCCGCCGCTCACCGCCACCCTCGCCCCGACCCTCCTCGACGTCGACGACCCTCCCCCGTCTCCGGCAGCAGCGGCAGCCAGCAGCAGCGAGCTGCAGCCGCCGTCCCCGGCGCTGCCCCGCTCCGCCGTGCCTCCGCCCGGCCGCGCCCCAGCGTCCCCGACAGCCTCCGGCCGGCCAAGCGCCGCCTCAGCCTCCGGCCGGCCCGTCGCAGCTCAGAAAACCCTAAACCCTAATTCCCCAAATCGGACACGGCCTGTGTCGTGTCGGACACGACACGGACACGAGGAAACCCTAGTTTTTCGGGTCCCCTTCAGGTACGCGTAACTTTTGCCTCGTAGCTCCGTTTTCAATTCCGTAAATTGCGTTGTGAAGCCTGTATGACCCTCTCGGTGTCCGGACAAACTGTTCGGGACATCGCGTCCTGTGGTGATCGCACACCGCGATCCAAAAACAGGAAAAACCAGACCCTGTTTCACCCCGGAACCGAGTACGTCCCGCCAAACGGGATGACTTGGTCGCGTGCGGTCTTCACAGATACGTGCGCAGCGTCGATACGGACGTGTGAGATTTCGCGAAAGCTGGTTTGGGTGTGCGTGCACACCGGAATCAACGCGTATCCGCGGACATCGCCCCGTATCCGCCTTTTCGACAATTCACCCTAACTTCGTGCACACACGTCAGATCGAGACGAAACTTGCGCCATCGGACTCGTAGCAATACGCTGGTCCTGTGGGTCAAGTTTGGTTCGATTCTGAGAACGTTGACGAAATCGCGTGTCGTGGGCCCCACAGGCCCCGCTCGACGGGCGATTTTGTGTTCGGCTCATCGGAATCCAAATCTGAAAGTTCCGTTGGGTTCGTACCAGCGTTCCTGAACTGTTGACACTAAGTTTGGTAAATTTGGAGACCTTTGACCCGGACGCGTTTTTCGGTGCAAAGCGGGCCCAACGACGGACCCCGTTTTGACCCGAAACTGCCGTTTTTGCCCTTGTCTCCAAATTGGACCCAAGGACAGGCGTTTCTAGCTATTTGACATCTTCTGAGCATGATGGTAATGTCTATTTCAGCTTTTGGACTCATCTGTGGAAATTTCTCCCAAGAACCAAATTAAACAGATCCAAACAACAGGCAAGTACCTGCACTTCAAGTTAATCTTTATATTGTGATAATTAATTCTCTGCTCTACTAGTACCCTTGTTGATTACACGTAGCGTAAAGTACTGTATTTCATGTCTTGAATATTGGAGTTCATGTCTTGTTTACATATCGGGTGGGAGAATACTAGGAGGCATGTAGTTTACCCTTCCCCAGGTCCAGATACTAGCTGTTGGTACGCGACTGTACCATCAGCCTTATACTTGATCATTCCAGACACTAGTCGTCTATGACGGCCTTATTAGCCTTATAAACCCCTACATGCCAACTATGTATTCTAATACACAAGTTCACACACATAGTTCTAGTCTTGTTATATTTCTTGCTGACTGTGCAGTTTCATTTCCTGTTTCACTTTATTTTCCTGCTTTCTCATATTCCTGTTTATAGCATTAAACTCTGAGATGTTGATGTTCCTTATGCAATTTCCTTAACATGATATTCAATATTTAATTGTCATAAATATTTAGTTTAATCTTGTTGTGCACTGTGTACTTTGCTCCTTTCCTGACTGGATCCGTTGTTTAGGCGATGATGAGAACCTTGCCCCTACCTATTATGGACCCTATGAGCCAGCAGGTGATACAGTTGCAGAGCCGGTTCCCACCCAGGAGACTACTCCTGCAGAGTAGTTAGCAGTAGCTATCTTTATTCTATTTCTTATCTTATTAATCGGGTTTGTCCCCGATTTCATTCTGAATTTCTGTACTAAACAATTGAATCTGTTGTCACATTTATTTCAGTTGCAATCTTAAGTTTCCATTCTCATTATTATCTTGCTTATGTTATTTGTGAATGAGCTAGTTTAGTTAAGTATGGATTGGACCTAGACAGCGTACTACCGCCGATTCTGCGGCGTAGGCTGGACGTGCCCACGTACTCGTGCCCGAATAACCGGGTGCGGGTCGTGACATGGGCCACCACTAAAAACATGTCACGCCCCAGTCCCAAAATACGTAGGACTAGGTCACGTAACCATGCCAGCTGGCCCGTATATATGGCAACTCCAATATATGGAAACCATATATACGTGCGTACGCTGTATAATGAACAATAATTCATAAGTGGTAAAACTGATCACAAGTCACAGGGTAATATCTAAATCTCATCCACAAAAATCACATAAACATATGAATAACTAATAATCATGTAACTAGATCTCAATACAGATATCTAAGAATGACAGTCAGATGAAAACGAATCTACTGCCGAAATAGAATACAAAGGAACCAGAATACACACCATAAAGAACAACATCTGACAATCTCGAGGCTCGAAGAGAAGACCTCCTCGGGATAAACATAACATGTCCGGGTCTGTGCTCCTGCGAATACTCAAGAAAATATACACCTGGCAGGGGACCAGGTCCTCAGAGGGACATAGCAAGATACATAAAAATGATATGCCATAATATAAATACTGAATAAATAAATAGGGTGTGCTAACCATCTAAGTGAATGCAATTTAAAGACCTGGTAGTACGCATGGGAATGTGTAGGCTTGACATATGCTGACGTAATTCACCAATCGTCGTGACTGGCTAGTATATGTGTCATATGCTCCCGGACACACGGGTAGCTCTGCAATCGACCATCTCCGAGGAGCATGGTACGAAGGATAAAAGACTCAAGAAGGGGGTGTCCCATACGTCTACTAGATATCTTCCCCACCCAAGGATATACAAGTCGTGAAAACGACGTGGACATCTCGTATAATGATGCAAGTCTCCATAGAAATAAACTAAGCTAAATACCGTTACACATGTTGCTCACACCGATGGCCAGTCGAATATGAGGCACGCGTCCCTACATGAACTCACTCTGTGACGTGTAATGATACGTGTCAAGGGCTGAAAGTCATATCAATAACTTCACAACTTTAGGTGGGTCTACTAGACACTAGGTCAGATACAATCCTAACGTCAACGCCTTCGTTGACTGCACCCGAGTGTTCTCGGACGCGCACATTTATATAATAAATAAACATGTAACTAACAATAACTGAATTTAAACAGTACAACAAGGCAAGGTATACTTGCCTGGCGGAAGAGCTGCAAATATAATGTCCAGATGTCAAATACCAAAAGTCAGAACTATGGTCTCAGAATAAATGTCTCCGGATACTGAAATAAACATCACTAACAGTCTCAGAAAATATCAAATAGCTAGAAACGCCTGTCCTTAAGTCCAATTTGGACACAGGGGCAAAAATGACAGTTTCTGGTCAAAGCGGGGTCCACATGTGGGCCGCTTTGCACCGGAAAACGTGCCAGGGTCAATGGTCTCCAAATTTGCCAAACTTAGTGTCAACAAGTCAGGAACGATGATACGAACCCAATGAAACTTCCAGAATTGGATTCCGATGAGCCGGTCACAAAATCGCCCGTTAAGTGGAGCCTGTGGGGCCCGCGATACGGGATTTTGTCAACGTTCTCAGAATCGAACCAAACTTGGCTCACAGGACCAGCGTATCGCTATGAGTCCGATGGCGCAAGTTTCGTCTCGATCCGACGTGTGTACACAAAATTGCAGCGTGTTCCAGAATTGACGGATACGGGGCGGTGTCGGCGGATACGCGTTGATTCCGGTGTGCACGCACATCCAAATCAACTTCTCCGAATTCCTACACGTCCGTATCAACGTCGCGCACGTTTCGGTAAAGACCGCGTGCGACCAAGTCGTACCGTTTCGCGGGGCGTACCCAGTTCCGGGGTGAATCGGGTCATTATTTTTCCTATTTTTGGATCGCGTGCCGCGATCGCCACAGGACGCGATGCACCGAGCGGATTGCACGGGCACCGAGAGGGTCACATAGCCTACGTGTCACAACTGACGGAATTAAAAACGGAGCTACGAGGAGAGAGGAATCGTTACCTGAACAGGGCTCCGTGGAATGAATTTTCTTCGTGTCCGGGTGACTGTTTCGTGTCCTGATTCAAATCTGCCGTGTCCAGTCTGAGGCTGCTGTGTCCGGAGCTAGGGCGACTGTGTCCGGGTCTTTGGGAGTGGGCGTTCGGGTCGGCGGATGCACAGCAGGAGGACGAGGCGAGGTGCAGCGGCTCGGGATGGCTGCTGCTGCTCCGGCTCTTGGGGAAGCTCGAGGGGATCCGGTGAGGGGGGGGTGAGCAGGGTGGAGCGGGGTGGAGGAGGAGGAGAGAAGGACTGGAACTCCTCCGTGTCGGAGCTCGAGTCGGACTCGGGGTCGGAGATGATGCCGGACACCGTCATCAAGCGCGGGATCCGCCGCGTGATCCCGCGGATCGACGAGGGCAGGTGGTTGGCGACCACGATGGTGGTGGCGGTGGAGATGGGAGAGAAGGGGGAGATCGGGTTGGTGGCTGTCGAGTGGCGGAGGCGTGGGGAAAACCGACGAGGGAGGAGGAGAGGAATCGCGGAGGTGGAGGTGATGGGGAAGCCGCTCCGGCCACGGGGAGATGGAGCTCGGGGAGAAGGAGATCAGGGAGAAGGAGAAGCTTGCCGCGGGGGGAAAAGCTCGCCGCATGGGGGGGGCTCGCCGGGGGTCGGCTCCGGCGAGGTCGGCTCGCCGCCGGCGCGGGGGGGGGGGGGGCTGCGGCCTGGGTAGGGTTAGGGTTTGGTTTTTCTTTTGTTTTTGTTTTTCTTTTATTTTATAGAAAAAATTAATGGTTAAATGGTAAATTAACAATTAGGATATTTACTTATGTAAATACATTGAATCTGGACTCCTTTTGGAATGGACGGTGCACGTTCACCGGCCAATCAGGGGATGACACCTCACACTGCAATTTGTAGGAAAGTCCCTGTAATTTCATAAATTGCGCAAAGGTCCTATTTTAGGAAATTACGCAATTACGAAATTGTCTGGGAAAACACCCGATTCCTGAAAATGCTAAAATTCGCAGGATTGAAGGGAAAAGCTGTGCGAGGGTCCCGAGGGGGTGGGGGTGAGTCTGGGCAGGGACTGGGCCTGGTTTTCTGGGTGATATGGGTCATCGTATTAATTAATTTATAAATACTGCGCACGGTATTCTCTATTTATTTAGAGGCAGGTAGGGCCATAATTTTTCTACGGTGTCAATACACTAAATGTAGTATACTCAGTGTAGAAAAATAACGTATTTTTGTTTGGGCAAAACAGGTACAGGTTGGGCCTCTAATGTCTGTTGGAACAGGGATGGATACCGATCTAGGAATTTAATTACGTACATTTGTAACGATAATTGTGTGTCTCAAACGAGGCTCAAAACTAAGTATCTGGGAGTTGCACAAAGTGCAGAATAATAGGCTGGCATGTCTAGGAGAGGTATGTGAACTTTGTTCGGGGATAACAGTCAAGGTAAAGCTCCAAATATTTAGGTGACGGACAGGTGCACAAGTCAATAGGATATGTAAGCAAAATAAAATAAATTATTGCAACAAATCCTAAATTGTCAAAAATATTCCTAAAATACTGGAATCTGGTCGAGGGGGTTTACATCCCGTTTGGCGGGGCGTACTCAGTTCCGGGGTGAAACAGGGTCTGATTTTTCCTGTTTTTGGATCGCGGTGTGCGATCACCACAGGACGCGATGCCCCAAGCGGTTTATCCGGGCACCGAGAGGGTCATAAAGGCTTCACAACGCAATTTGCGGAATCGAAAATAAAGCTACGAACAAAAAGTTATACGCACCTGAAGGGGACCCGAAAACATGGTCGAATCGTGTCCGACACGACACAAGACACTGTGTCCTGTGTCGGACACGGGGGAGAGAATTAGGGCTAGGGTTAGGGTTTAGGGGAAAATTTCGGCGAGGGGAGCGGCGGGCCGGCCGGAGCTGAGGCGGAGGGAGGCCGGGGCTTCGCCGGGCGGCTCGCGGAGGCGGTCGGCTACTCGGCTGCGGCTGCTGGAGCGGCGGGGACGGCCGGAGGAGAGGAGAGAGGAGAGAGGAAGAGGCTGGACGCGGTGGAGGGGTGCTGCGGGCGGTGGTCGAAGGAGGGAGGAGACCGGGCAGCACGGCGGGGCGGAGGCGAGTGCAGCGGCGGAGCGGAGGCGAGTGCAGCGGCGGAGCGGAGGCGAGTGGGTCGAGGGGGCGGCCGGGGTCGGGGCTTTACAGGGAAGAGGGGAGCTGGGTTGGCCGGGGATGGCGGAGGCGAGGGCGAGGAAGGCGGAGCGGAGCGAGGACGTAGGGCTGGCGCGGGCGGAGCGGGCCGGAGGCGGCGGCTCCGCCATGAGACGCGGTACGGGGGGGAAAACGTGGTCAGCGGGTTGCGGGTCGCGGTCGGGCGGGTCTGGCGGATCCGACCCGACCCGCGAGGGGGCTGGGCCGGGCTCGGGCCCAATGGGCCGGGCCGGGCTGCTGGGTTGGAAATAATAATAATAATAATAATAATTAATTAAGTAATTAAAAAAAATAGTTTTGAGGCATTTAAAAATAGGTCTGAGGCCCAAAAAAATCCAGAAAAAATTACCCTAAGTCCAGTTTTTCATTTTACACCAAAAAATGTTATTTCCATGATATTTTAATATTATTTATTAACAAATAAAAATTATTTAATAATTAATAACCCTGATTTTAATTACAGAAAATTCCCAGAAAATTCCAGAAAATTACGAAAAAATCCAATTTTAATATTTTTGAAAAATCAAGGTCTTACACTTTCTATCCTTCTTTCTTTTGTGGGCCCGTTGGAAATTGCTGAAAAATTGACGGTCTTAGGGTCTTCCCCGGCTCTGACGGCCTCGTCGCACTGTAAAAATTAAGCAATTAATAAATAAGAAAAAAAATTCGAGCTACAAAAAATTGATCTAGCAAAAAATTTTAATACTAACCATCCGTCGAAAATGCTCGACGGTCGGAATAGATCCACCAGTATGGAGACCACCCTTAGCACGGAATACATTCTTTTCGATATGCATGACATCAAGATTGTGCCTTATGAGATTGTCCTTCCAATAAGGTAAGTCCCAAAAGATACTCTGCTTCGTCCAATTATGCCTACGTCCAAACCCTTCAAAGTGATCGTCCGATATTGGATCTTCCATCACAGTCGATAATCCATCTACCTATTTCCAAACTTCGTCTCCTTTCAATCTCAACGGGGGAGGAGAAGGTTCCTGTTTACTAGCTCTAAAGGCATCTCTGTTCCTTATCCACGGATGCGACGCATGAAGGAACTAACAATGACAATAAAAAAAAAATTTCCTCTGTTCTGGAGACGGAATACCTTACTCTTTTTTATACATATCGGACAAGACAAAGTACC
Source organism: Iris macrosiphon (assembly GCA_036927795.1). Lineage (NCBI taxonomy): Eukaryota > Viridiplantae > Streptophyta > Magnoliopsida > Asparagales > Iridaceae > Iris > Iris macrosiphon. The sequence goes on along the minus strand of JAYESA010000002.1, from coordinate 180,500,465 downwards.
ATGATTACTCAACCCCAATAACATCCCATATGCTGGAAAATCGTTGATGGTCCACACGAGAGACGCTCTCATCTGAAATTTCTGCTCCTTCGATATATCATATGTCCGAACACCGAATTGCCACAATTGTTTCAACTCATCCACCAACGGCTGCAAATAGATATCGATGTTCTTCTTTGAATTTTTTGGACAGTATGATAAGTGTCAAGAACATGTAAGGGGTCTTCATGTACATCTACGGTGGTAGATTGTAAGGAGTCAAAATCACCGGCCAACAAGAGTACTGAGATCCCGACTGTCCGAAAGGAGTGAATCCATCAGAACATAAACCCAACCGAACATTCCTGTGATTCGCAGCGAATTAAGGATGACACAAATCAAAATGATTCCACGCCTTTCCATCAGAAGGGTGAGATAATCCACCTTCATCCATCTTTCATTCCTTGCTATGCCACGTCATGTGTTGTGTTGTATTTGCGGACATATGCATCCTCAGCAGCCTCTTTGTGATCGACAAAAATTGCATGTACTTGTAGGAACACAACCTTGCTCGGACACTTGACTTTTATTTGCCCCGAATTGGCTTGTACCGGTCCGCATGACAGAAAATACATTTATCTTTATCATTGTTCTCCTTGTAGTACAATATGCAACCATTTCGACAACAATCTATCTTTTCGTAGCCTAATCCGAGTTTCCGTATCATCATCTTCGGCTTTGTCACCCTCACATTTTCATCCAAGGGTAGTTTGATAATTGTCAATGGTTATAATTATTTTAGGATTAGTTATAATTAATATTTGTGCATTGCATGATTTATTTATTTATTGTATTATTATTTGTTGCTAGTTGTAGAATTAATTTAGACTTGTGTAGTGGACCAAACCCAATTATTTAGAATGCATGAACCAAATGTTAGTTGAGTCTAATTTGAGCCCATGAATTAGGCCCATGGATTAGGAGGCTTAATTAATTAGAGAAACCATTAGACTAGAACCTTTCCTCCCTAATTAACTTCTTCATGAGAGGCCCCAAGGGGTATTTGTGACTTTTCACATTACAAGGAGGGGTTTATATGGCCGGCCTTTAGCTATAGGAGAGAGAAAGCATTTTATTTCACCAATTTCCAAATTCTAGATCTACAACTTTCCCTCTTCCAAATTTCCTCTATTCCCTCATCAATTCTCCACCAATTCTTCACCAATCTCTTCCCTAATTTATCATTGAGGTTGCTACACCAAGGATCTACAAGAAGAAATCAAGGAGCAAGGAGGAGAAGGCCAAGATCTACAAGGAGAGGAGCTACTTGGCAATTGTGGACTTTTTATTGGGAATCCATCTAGTTTTAGATTCATCGGAGACCTACGGTGGAAGTTATGACCAATTTGGTGCCAATTTTGGGAGAATTTTAAGATTAGCACATGTAGTGCTTGTCATTGGGTCTAATAGATCTAATTGACACTTGATTGCTTGTTTGTGACTAGTGTCGTATCTACAATTGGATACGTGTAGGTCGTATCTCGTCAATTTGACGAAACAGGTTAATTTTGAGAGTTTTTCTTCGACATGGGGTCTTGTGCATATCATATTATGGCACAGACACGTAGACACTCTAATTACTATACGTATTATTCATAATTTATTTATTAGACTTGTTCGTGTCCTCCGGGATGCGTTTGGTTGTGTGTTGGAGTCGTATCGCAAGCGTATCATAGAGAACGTGTGATACGAGTGCGATGCGCTCCATGTGTTTGTTGTTTGGCTCATTTTTCTATACGTGCATGTGTAATTATATATATGTAAGCTATCTATGTATTATATAGTATATATAATAGTGTATTTTGGGTTATGTATATATGTATGTCTATATGTGTATATGTCTATATATATATGCTTATATATATGTGTGTACTTGTGATTATGTCTATATGTATATATATGGGTACTTATATATATATATATATATATATATATATATATATATATATATATATACACGTAGTTATGTGTTTGTGTTGTATATGTATGTATGAGTTGTATATATAGAGAGAGGTGTAGCTAGTTATCTATATGGGGATAGCTATATATATGTGGATGTTTATGTACATAGGAGTATAGGTGTTGTTTTAGTGTCTGTGCTTGTGTTGTGAGTGTGGGAGCTAATCAGTGAGACAGAGAGCATCAGTTTCAGCAGAGAGGGGGAGGTCTCAGACTTGTGGAGAGTCCCTGTGCAGTCGGGCACTACACAGTCCCTGTGCAGTCGATGCACACAAACAGAGAACAAATACAGTGGAAGCTTGGCAAGGAAATGTATTGAAGAATAGCAGCTGTAGCAGAGTTCACTATGTGCAGTTACACAATGTATTGAAGAACAGCAGCTGCAGTAGAGTTCACTTTGTGCAGTTGCACATTGTATTGAAGAACAACAGCTGCAGCAGAGTTCACTATGTGAAGTTGCACAATGTATTAAAGGACAGCAGCTGCAGCAGACTTTCACTGTGTGCAGTTGCACGCAGTTTTAGGTCAGCCCTGTGCAGTTTAGAAATAGGAAGAGAGCAGTAGCAGTTCAAGCTAGGAGAGGATCGGGCACAACAACATTGCGCAACCAAGCACAGGATGTGCAGTATTAATGCACAGTAAACCCAGTTATCAATATCAATCCATAGTGTATCAATAGAATATCAGTGTATCAGTTTAGTTCAGTTGGGTTTTGGGTTGTTAGCTAAGTATTGGGTATGTAGAGTAGTTAGTTATTGTGTTAGTTGCTTAGTTATTAGTTAGTTATGTAACTGTATTAAGTATATTGGGTAGTTTAGTTGTGAATTAAACTATTAAGTTAGCTAATAGTAGCTAGTACCTATATTTATCTATTTATGTTAGTATAGATGTACCTTATTAGTGTAATAGTTAGCTAAATAGATATTTGTATTAGTTTTTAATAGCAGTTAGCATATGTGTATTTATAGTGTAGTTTGTATTGTTAGTGTACTTTGAGTATGTTAGTAGTTATAATACTTAATAGCTAGGGGTAGCATGTGCTTTAATTGGGGGTTAGGCATATGATTAGTTATATGCAATATGATTTGGTTTACCTCGGGATACCAAGGTATCACCAAGGTATTGGGCCGATACGCAAGGTATTGAGTTGGGTATCGAGTTAAGTGCGATACGCATTGGTGCAAGGCCAAGGTATCCTATTTCAATTGGTTTTATCTAGTATTATAATGTTTGACTTGTATACATATATAAAACCTTATTTTCATAATAGAAAGTTGTGTATCTTGGGATACGGCTATTTGAATGCATTGTTGTGTGTTAGCTTAGCTAGCATAGCATAGTTTTATAGTATATCGATTTAGTGACTTAATATTTGAATCTTGCAACCTAGAATTCATTGGTTTGACTTAGAAATGGCGTATCGACCTAGAATTGTATCAACTTCACTTATTTTCGTTATTAAACCTTGTATTGATGCAACATACCATATATAGGTTGTGAGACACCAGCTTGGGCATCGAGAGACACACCTTGCTCAGGACGTCAGGCGAGTACATTTCTCTTATTGTTTTCAATTCATAATATTGTATATATGTATGTTCTAGAACTGTATACATTGATCCCAACACAGTGAATACATGGTCTGGTACTATATGGATCCCGTCAGGAGGTGTTATCCCCTTCCGTGTTCAGCGGGTACTCATTCACATGTATTTTATCGTGTATACCGGGTATGGATTTTTATGTGCTTCTTGTGCATCCACTATTTCGTGTGCTAGTGTGACTATATCGTGTTCATGTACGTAACGTGTCGTGATTGGATCCATGAGTATTGGTTGTGGAGGGGGAGTAGAAGTTGGTTATGTGATCAAAGCCCTATTGATCTTATGTGCATGTTGATTATACACCTCACATAAAATGGAGTTATCTTTATACCTCATGTGCAACCTAAGACGATCATATAATGAACTTGCACTCTAAATCACGTAGCTAGTATTCTTGTTTTCTACTTACAGTTTATTTCTCGTATTTACTTTCCAGTTCTTATTGTGCTTATTGCATGTTCTCCCTATATTGTACATTCTTACTACTTGTGCTTCTTGTATCCTTTTTTATTGCTCGTTATATATGTTCGATTATGTATTTGAAACTGCTTTCAGAGGTATGTACTTCGCTCCAATCATGACTGGATATATTTTTCAGATGATTGGCTAGAGGAGCTGTGTCCCACGCTTTACAGCCCTCAGGAGGGTGAGACTTTAGAGGATACTCCCCTAGAGCACGAGGACATAGTACCAGTGGCCGAGGAGGTCTAGATTATTTTGTTTGGTGTTTTTGTATTAGACTATTCTTTTGTTGAGATTCACAGTTGTATTATTATTTTATATTGTGGATTGTATCTTATTCTTTCCTTCGCTATTTCATTCGTGCATTATCCTTCCTTAGTTTATTTTGTGATTGAGATTAGATATTCTTGTGAGATACCATATTGCTCCTCCATTTGGAGTTGAGATGATTGACAGGTACCATATTATATTGTTGAGATGTTAGATAGTTAGAAATGACCCAGACAGTATTCTACTGTCGATTCTGCAGCGTAGGCTGGGCGTAACCATGTACTCGTGCCCAAATATCCGGGTGCGGATCATGACAGGCTTGTAGAAGTTATTATGCAATTTCTTTGATTCTTTTGGCAATAACTCTCTAACAAACTGAATTATCCAGTCGTAGCATTCCTGCGGCAAGTTAAAATCCGACTTTAGGTTCAACAGCCGCATTACCACCGACATGACAGAATGAGAATCACAACCCGGATATAAGGAATATCGACATTTTTGAACATATCATAGAATTCTTTCGCATTAGGATTGGGATCCTCCGGATCAAAACTTGGACCGGTCGCATCAAATACCAACTCATGCACCAGGTTTTACGGTCGATATTCAAAGTTATCTCCGAAAGTGGACTCTTCTACCTCCGTATTGAAGGAGGAATGATGATATTGCGAAAATAAAGGTTCTCCTTGAGCCGTCCACTCCTTCCAGTTCAGTACGAAATCCTTCTTGTAGAGATGCTCCCTTACGAGATCCACCTCTTTGAATGGTATATTATGATATTTGACAAAAGGATACTTGATGAGCCTCCTATCCATGAAATAAGGTTGACTACTGGCGTATTTGAGAAATTTCTCAACGTCCGCCATGAAATCATCTGTCAAACCAATCCTACTCTCATGTCGCCGATTGTACATCCATGATCGGTCAACTAACTATCGACTCATTGATTCTGCATGTACCATATATTCGAACAATATGGATTATATACAAAATGAGTTATGATATTTGCTAAATGATTAGTTAGTTATGATACTTGATGAAGAAGTCTCATAAAGAACTAAATGAGCTATTGGCAAGACCATATTTGAGCATTTCTCCGTGTTTTACAAGTATCCAAAACTATAATTCCTCGACACTCATCCGAATATGATTGATACATGCCATAGCATAGTAAGGCCATAACTACTAATTACTATTCATATTAGTACCCTGAAGTGATAATCGATACTCATAGTAATGGTCCAATACCGATTCCGATACAAAGACCAATACTCTAAAATGTTAATAATTCATTATAGGTTAAATTAGTGATAATCGTATTGAATTTAGGGCCGATGAATAAATCGATACCGATACAGATTTTTGAACATCACATATTCTATTTTCGATATTCTAGGATGCGCTCAAGCCTATGTATTAAGAATTACGTACGTCTAAGGATACACATATAAATCAAAATAATTATATATGTAATATTCAATTTGTCAATCTTCTTCTAAGTTAATTATAGACACATACAATACATATTACCATTTTTATGTCCTAATACTCGTGTCAATTTGTCTGTATTTTTTTTTGATACGTGTGTCCGTGCTATAAATCGGTACGAAACCCTTCTTGTATAGATGCTCCCTCACGAGATCGACCTCTTTGAATAGTATATTATGATATTTGACACAAGGGTAATTGATGAGCCTCCCATCCATGAAATAAGATTGACCATTGGCGTATTTGAGAAATTTCTCAACGTCCGCCCTGAAATTATCTATCAAACAAATTCTACTCTCATGTCGCCTATTGTATATCCACGATCGGTTAACTAAGTATCGACTTATTGCTATCTTTCATGTAAATGCTTTTGCACGTACCCTATATATTCGAACAATTTGATTATATATAAGTGTCAAAAAAAATTAAAATAAATAAATAAATAATATCAATGAGCTATTAGATTCTTTAAATAAACAAGAAAATCCTAAATAATCTAAATACATATTCTATTCAGATACATACTACATGCTTAAATTCTATATAACTAAATGGTAAAAATTTATATTTATCAAATCCTACTGACATATTTTTTTCTCGAATTAGCATGTAGTGGCAAGGGTCTAAAAGCATATAGTAAGGTTGTAAAACATATGAAAGAGGAAAACTTATCTATCGACAAATAAATTAATCGACAAGGGTTACTATGTACTATTGAGTTAAACTTACTAATTGTTATTTGTTTCCATTACAAAAAAAACTGATACATTAAGTTAAACTTATATGAACATAACATAGTTTGCAGTATCGGCGATACCGATCTGATATAGACCAAAATTCGATATCGACGATTCCAACATTCAAAGTCTCTTTTTCGGCCAATTCAGAATATAAAATTGATGAAATAAAGGCCAATTAGAAATGGTGTAAACAATAAGGTTGTAAAAGCATGTAATAAAGTATTTCTAGTATATCTGTGTCCATGTCTATGTTTTCGTGTCCGTGTCCAGTATCTCGTGTCTACGTGTCCAGCACCCTAAATCCTGTATGCTTAATAATTAACCAAAATACGAATGAGAGTTAGGTTAGAGCTTACCTTCGATGGAGTAGGAGGGGATCTGACGGAGCGTGAGTCGGAGAGGGGGGGTCGAGGAGAGGGGGGCTGAAGGGGGGGGGGGGTCGAGGAGGGGGCAGAGGCGGACAGAGGTGGCAGAGAGGGGAGGGGGGGTCAAGGAGAGGGGGGGGTTCGAAGAGGGGGCTGAGGCGGACGAAGGGGGGCAGAGAGGGGCGGGGGGTTCGAGGAGGGGGTTGAGGAGCCGGAGGGGGGTCGCTGGAGAGGGGGGATTCGAGGAGCCGGGGAGGGGAAGGGGTGTCGAGGAGAGAAGGAGAGAGAGTATCGAGATCAAGATCGAAAGAGAGAGAGAGAGAGAGAGAGAGAGAGAGATTGAGAATGGGGAAAAATGAAACGCGCTCTGAAATTTTAAGTTTTCGCAGTGACGGATATTTTTGTCGCTATTCCGTCGCTAACATAACATCGAAAGATTAGTGACGGCTTGTTGACGAAAAATAATATAATTTGTTTACATAAATAAATTAGTCGTAATTTTATAGAAAGTTCGTCACTGACTCAGCGACGAATTATTTTTCGTCGCTGAGATCCGTCGCTATTTAACAGTATTTTTGTAGTGTAAGACATGTTCGAGGTTACTCTACAATCCATCATTCACTACTAGGTCAGGTAATCCTAGGTGTCTCAATCACAACCAAGCAACAAGTTGCAAGATATATAATCATCAGACATACAATATTGAAGGAGAGAGAAAGAAAATGGTGTCATATACAAAAGTTGGGTTAAATCGTGACCGTTGGATATAGTCATGTCAGCGGTCCACACCACTCTCTAAGCTAATCTAATCCACACAAAGAAAATAAAGAAACTAATGGAATAGAATGCATTTAAAATATTTTTCATGAAAATATCCAAAAGTAAATCAGAAAATTAGAAAAAAATACAGGAATTAATCATACCGTAAATACACGTGTATCTCGGATACGAATACCAATACAGTGAGACTAGTCTCACATCAACCATACATAAAAAAAAAGCCATGCATGCATAGAGCAACGCCATATGTTGTGTATGAACAAATCATAGTATGAGCAATACTAGGATTAATCATTTAGCTTACAACCTACTTACAACCGCCTAAGGGACAATTTTCAATTGGGTCCCCTCTTCACATGTGGGGTAGGAAACAAGGGGAGGGGACTTAATTGATAACTACCACCTAGGATGTTGTAAGAGGGTTGTGAGCCCAATGGTTGGTTGTAAACTTAGCATTTTTGTATCGGCAAAGAGCAATGCTAGGATTACAACCACTTAGCTTACAACATACTTACAACCGCCTAGATGACAGTTTTCAATTGGTCCTCTCTTTCCATGTGGGGTAGGGGGAGAAAGACCTGCTTACCACCTAGAAGGTTGTAAAAGGGTTGTAAACCCAATTGTAGGATTACAACCATTTAGTTTACAACCTACTTACAACCACTTAGGTGACAATATTCAATTGGGTCTCCTCTCCCCATGTGAGATATCACATGTTGTGTATGAGCAAAACATAGGACTTTGCTATGCCTATAACCCCGTTACAAGTAAGGAGGTTACAACCGCCACGTGGTCGATCTCCAGTGAGAAGAGATGGAGCCGGATGGAACCCATAAGGGGGGGGGGGGGGGGGGGGGCATTTGGTTGTAAACTTAGCATTGTTGTAAAACATATATATGGGGCAATGCCGAGTTTTATGAGCATAGAGCAATGCATAGAAACATTGAGCATAGAGCAAACGCCATTAACAAAAGAGAATTAGTAGAAAGCAATTTGCTCTCAACCCCAAAACCAAAAAAAAGAAAAGAAAAAGAAATCCATTGCTATTTGCGGTTATGTCTTGTGGCCGCCGGTACTATTGGTCTTTTGGGAACATAATTAAATTTCTGTTGATAGCCAGTTAAAAAAAAAAAAAAAAAAATCAAATATACATTGAAAACGTCATTACTAGTGACAACATAAATGCTATTCACGGCATATTGCTGATTTTGAATTTATTAAAACATATTATCTTTTTATAATTATATTATACGGAATTTTTGTTTAGTATATTTTTCATTTAGTACCTGACAAATTACAGATTTAAGTAAGACGACTCCACACCAGGATTTATATCATGGCTCCGCCCCCCGATGTCCTGAATCCATGGCTTAGAAGTTAATTTTCAAAAGGATAAAACCGGCAAGCTAAGAAATAAAAAAGGTTCCACATGAAATGGGGCCGGAGAGATCGAGATGATCCGTAGCGAGCAGATTGAATTAACCATATTGTATTTAACCTTATGTCGCCAAAGGTTCCACATGGAGTGGTTCTAGAAGATCAGATCGGGACAGAAGCTAGCTAGGCACTCTAAAAATGCGGTCTTTTGGTAGTAAGTAAGCAAGCGCGTCCATAGAAAAAAAAACAAGAACTACTGGCAAAGAGAACAGAAAATATGATCGATCACTGCTGGTTCTACAAGTGGTGATCTCTTCTCTATATAACTATCGAACCTAGTTAGCAGTTCCTGATCAATTTCCCACACGCGCGCAGCAAAATGGTTACTACCACCCTGATCCAGCTACTGCAGATTGTTTCAGCGACTGCTGCTGTCCTCGTTGCATCAGCTCTGTACTTGTGGAGCAGAATGAAGCAAAGGAGAACAAAGCTGTTTCCGGGATGCACGGGTTGGCCATTCATTGGAGAAGCCTTGTCGTTTTCAGAGCCTTGCCCATCATACGCACTGGGCAGCTTCATGGAGCAACGCATAGCAAGGTTTCATTCTTTTCTCCTCCATTCAAGCATTCAAACTCTTTCGGTGCTCAAAATCTCCTTCATCCAGTGCTGCCTACCTAAAATAAAAAAAAATAAGGCCTAATTTATAACTAAATATATAGCATGGAAATATACTCCTAAATATTGGGATTTTTTTTTTTTTTTTTTTTTGCAAACTATCTATTGTGATGTTATTAACACTTTCCGATAGTTTGAAAGACAGTTTGCTGTCAAACGAATGATATTTTTTTTTTTTTTTTTTTTTTTTTTTTTTTTTTTTTTTTTACGGTAAAATCTGACGGGAGGTAATAATTTGTAACGTCCATTTTCTTTTAGGTATTGGTTGCTAATAAAACAATTTCAAAATATTTAGTTGCAAAAAATATAGAAGTTTAAATTAGAGCTAATTAGCGTTTAGATTCTGAATTTTATACCGTCTTAGATTTTAATTAAGCCATAACATGTCCGATAGAAAGTTTGGATCCCAAATTTTTTCTTTTTGGTTTTTTTTTTTCAATTATATCGTGAAAATGAGTACCACAAGGATAACAACCAACACATGTTTAAAATGAGTACCACAATGACAGAGCTAGCTAGTCTCAAAAATTAGGGAGGGCTGAATTTTAGGTATAGCTTGAGCGACACAAAGAAACTAGCATCGTACCGTCTAAAATATTAATTTTTTTTAGAATTTATTTATCACTTTATTGTTGCATACTTCAAATTTAAATAAAATTGAATAAAGCATAACTATGGAAACCTTAAAAAAAATATCAAAAAAATATCAAAATTTTGGACCGGGCTACAGTCCGGCCATTGCCCAATGGTAGCTCCGTCTCTGGACAGTATAATGGAAAAAAATATCAAAAAAAAAAAAAAATTTGAGGGTCCAAAATTTTCAGTTGGATATGTCAAGACTTAATCTAAACTGGTATAAAATTAATCCAGGATCTAAACGCTAATTATTCCTTTAAATTATTTAGTTACAAGTTAGCAAAAGCATAAGAAAGATTGGTCATCTACTCAAATAATACATCAGAAGAGAAGTTCCTTGAAATGTTTGTTGTTAACCTAGTGCTCGGCCTGGTCCTCCTGGCCTCTGTTAATTAATTGCATGCAGGTTCGGGAAGGTGTTCAGTGCCAAGTTACTAGGAAACCGTGTAATCGTGTCCGCGGATCCAGAGCTCAACCGGCTTGTGCTGAACAATAAAGAATTGTTCGAAAGCTACCTGCCCCGACATGTAAGGCTCTTGGTAGGGGAGAGTGACTTCCACTCGGGAGCTGCTAACAAGCTGCTCAGATCTTCTTTTGCAAACTTCTTCAACCCTTCGGGGCTCCAATCATTCCTCCCCATCGCCAACGACATCGCGGACCGGCTCTTGGGCTCTTGGGAGAGCGGCTCGGTTGTGTCTGTGGTTCCTGTAGCAACCCAGTTCACCTTCACTTTCCTTGATAAAGTTGTGCTTGGCATGGAACCGGGGCCTCAATCGCGGAAACTGCAGGAAAGTTATGGGAGGATGGCTGATGGGCTCTTCGCCTTGCCACTGAATTTGCCTGGCACAAAACTAAACAAGGCCTTAAAGGTACGTACCTGCTCAATGCATTCATGGTTTTGATTCTTATACTGCAACTATACATAAATGATGATCAAGACTACTTCTGGAACACTTGTGCATACTTAAAAGTTGTTAAAAAATTACGAGACATTTCATATTTGAAACGTGTAGCTCCTCCAATGATCAATAAATGCTTCATTTATTGATCATTTATTAAGGAAAGAAAACATGTTAACACATTGACCAATGATCAATAAATGAAGCACGAAAACATGTTAACACATTGACCAATGATCAATAAATGAAGCATTACAAAATAACAACTACAAATCAAAAGATACCCAGAATGTAGGTGACGTAGTCACCGTCATATACGTTGTATTTATATGTGCTTGGTATTTTTTAGACATGGGTTGATTATCTCATGTGGGTTGGCCTAAGTTTCTGTTGCGGTCAGTCTCAGACACGGTATCAGAGCTCTCGTAGGACGTGTCCGATCCTAACATCTGGTATGAGATCTCTCGGGTTTAGGTTTTGTTAGTGTTTAGGTTTTGTTTTGGTTTTTAATTCTTTCTTTTTCTTTTCTTTGAATATATAAAAGTATATATATCTATATATATTGTAAAATCCAAAAATAAATATGTATTCAAGAAAAATCATAAAAATTCATAACACCTCATGAAATAGCTTTACACCCCAACATATATTTTTAGTAAAATATTTATAATTAATAAAATAAATATTTATATAATTTAATAATCCAAAGAATTTATGTTCTAATTAACCAAGTAAAAAAAAGAAGAAATTCAACAAAAATAAAAATTACTAAAATTATAAATTAAGATTTTTGGTGTTTACAGTCCTCGAGATCCTCTGAAAAATATTATCCAGACATGAATGGAACGAAGCACATAAACTAACAGCGGTTCCATTAAATTGACAAAGACTATAAAAATAGCAAGTAATAGAAATACAAGATGGAAAGTAATGATGGAACAACAAGGAAACAGGTAAAGCAGATAATCATCTCTCAGGCAATAATAAGCAGTGAGTAAGCAGGTGAATATCAGTCTCATCAAGCACAAGTTGTAATAGAATAATAAAGTAAACTAGCTAAGTGTTTGAAATATTAGTTTATTATGTGATCGGCTTGGGTACAAGATCAGACTCTACCGTATATGATTGGATATGCACAAGTACAAGTAAGGGGATCGGGTCAATCACGTATGATTGACTATGCATAAGTACAGGTAAGGGGATCTGGCCAATCATATATGGGGAGATATGCATAAGTAAAAAGATCAGGCTACACCCTGCGTGTGGTGAGGGTGAGCTATGCACAAGTAAGTGGGGTATGATCACATAACTTGCTAATACTTCCTCCGTCCTCCGACTAGTATAATGGATCCAACCATGACACATTACGACACATGATTCATGGAGCTAGGGGCCAACATACTCCTGGATCGGTGTCTATACATATACAAGAATCATAAAACATGTACAGGGTCCTCAAGAAAATAACATCTCATGACGGAATCCAAAATATACTAATCCGTGTAACATCGTATCAGGAATCAAGTACAACACTACAAAGCTGATATCATAGTAATCATCAAAATAATGAAGATTGTCAGAGAATGTACTCTCATGTGGTCCTAAGTAATGAACAGTGAACATAGCTCAAACTGGAGTCCAAAAGTCCTAAATATGGAATACAAGTGTTAAAGAGTGAATAGAAATGATAAACATGATTATCTAAGTAATGGTGGTGTTTTTAGGCCACTCTAGGTCCATACTAGGTTAATACTAGTCCATACTAGGTTAACTAGGTCAATACCTTGCTACATTGGGTCTTCTAGGTCGTACTAAGGCATACAAGTCCATACTAGTTATATTAGCTATACTCGATACTACTAGTATTACGTTATCGCTAGGTACCTAATTTAATACCTTATATATATATATATATATATATATATATATATATATACTGGTACCAAGTGGTATTATAACCTATACTCAACACTTTAGCTAATACCCTATCACCAGGCTCAGATACTCATTGATACCCCACTAACTTGGTGTATCTCTAAATTCTAATATCTAACCTCAACTAAGACTAGAACTGAGACCCCCTAACATTTATTATCTACACTTACCCCTTAGTAATACCTCGCTACCCATATCTTACATTTCTAACACTATTCAATGTCTTAACCATCTCTTGATACTCACACCATGGTATCACACTCAACCCCACACTTAAATGATACCCACTTGGTATCACCTACCAGTATCCAGATCCTAGACTTAACACCCTTCATTGAACACCCCACATACTACACTTCACTATTTTGTATGCTGCTACAAGCAGGTTCTTCATTCCTTGATACTCAATCATACTTCTTGACACCTATATACATACTAATAAACTCATATTCTCTTGACCATTGATACACTTGCTCACTACAAGTCGGTGCATTCCTATATCCAGGTACCCACTGTCTGTATACAGAGGTTGAACAAAAGTTCATTCATCAAGCCTAAAACCCAGCTCCTCATAACAGAGATCCTCTCTATCCAACTGACACACTGATACTCCTAAATTCCTATACATCTCTTCATCGATACGCTGTACATCAATCCCTTACTAACGCAACTGTTACTGCATCCTCAATTAATCTCTCCTCACTACCACACACTTATATATATATATATATATATATATATATATATATATATATATATATATATTCACCACTGCATACTCCTAACAAATTGACACATTCCAAAGAGCACACATACACGAATACTCATGCTGCTTGTCTGCAACCTCTGTTGCACAGCAACAGTACTGTTGTTGCTGCTATTACTAATCTTGTTAACCAGACTATCCCCTACTCTCCATATTCACCAAGCTACAGCTACTGCTATCCTTTGATACATCCCATATGCACTAACCCGAGATGAACTCACATGTACCCTCACTGATTTGAGCATCAACTCCACATAGTTGCAACATTGCAACCTTGATATTGCTCATAACTCGAGCCTCAATACCTACATCTTAACACTTCATCCTTGGCTACCTCTCCTCACATATGTGCAATAAGTTTCGACCTTAATATGTCCTTCCTTGTTGTGCATAAGGAGCAGTGCACAACCCTCAGAAAAGCACACATATGTGTGTGCATGCCTGCACACAAGTACAGCTACTTACTCCTGATACACACCAATCAGGCACTGCTAGAGCATGGCCACACTCTCATAATTGCATCCCTTAAACTCCTTGTATACATCTGACCACTCGAGCAGATTTCCCCTTACTTGCAGTCATGTGCAATTGTGCTTGGCTGCACTCTATATTGCAACTGCTACCTCACTCGACTGTGCACAGCACAGTGCACATATCAATCCTTCTCACACATGAATCACCTTCACACACTCCAATATCCGAAATAATGCACACATTATCCCTGTTATATACACACAATACTAATGCATACACTTAGCTACACATGCCAAATCAATGCAATACAATATATGCATTACATCAAGCACCTATGGTGCATCCTCCATGATACACACAAATACCATGATACACTCATAGTATACACTCCCAACATCACAATACACCACCAATGCACATGGTACTCATCTAATATAGTTAAATAAGTATAGATCGCACAATAGATATTTCATCAAACACTTGGTGTCCAAATTCGATATTTTTTTCAAATGGACACAAAACTCAATGTAACTTTCACTATAGGCATCCTATGAACCTAGCTCTTCTTCCTATGGGTAGTCCTTAGCCAAAGGAAGATCCCTATAGGTCTAATACACTATTTAGAATAAAAAATGATAAAAAAATAGAAATGTTATCTATTGGAAGATTGATTCTCAATGCAACACACCAAGAGGACACAAAGAGATTGATGGACACCCCCTTCAAGCAAGCTCCACACCAAAGCTTTTCTTTGCTCCTCTAAGCTCATTAGAATAGGTTTGGAATGAATTAATGAGGGTGAATTTGGTAGGAAAATAATTTAGAATGAAATGGATTTGGGAAAATCTATTTGGGAAGGTGTGCTCTAATAAATGAGAGGAGAGAGACATTCCTCCCTCTTTTATAGGGCCGGACCCCTTTAACCTAGGTTTAGGGTTAGGTTAAGGAAGGGTTGATATGACTTAAAATCCCTCAAAGTTGTCATGACAATATGTTTAATTATGGGGAAGGGTTCAAGTCCCAATGTAAAGAATATTATATGTCATTGGCTAATGAAATAACTAATTAACTAGTCTAACCATGACTATTCTATTTAATTGAACCAATGGGTAAAGTCAAGTCTAGTTGGGTCCACTTTGGCTCTTTAGCACCAAGTCTAATTAATAGAAGCTAGTCCACTAGTCAATAATATATTTATAATATAAAATTTATTCACAATAATTAAATAATATATAAATGGCAGAAATATCCCTCTCCCGGAATTAGGTAGTTACAAATGATATCAATTAAAAATCATGTAAGAATAAACGGTCAAAAATACTAATGATAATCAAGAAGTCTACAGCATGGAAAAGATGTAGACGGGAGTACCTTCCCACACAGTTTTCAATATGATCTGGAACTGAAACACATCCTCCAAGCCAGGTCTAAAATATCGATAGGGTCGGTCACAGGCAATCTGAGAATAATCCAGGGTTGGTCAGCCAACCGCAACAAGTACCAGAAAGGAAGGCTCAAAGACGGGCGAAGAAAACCCAACAAGAAGCAAGCCAATAAATATATAGAAATAACAATAATCAGGGTAAAGGAATCGTGTGGTACCAACGCTCGATTACAAATTATAAAACATCAACTAAACAACAGCTACAGTTAACATCCAACATCTACTAATACTTGCATCGCCAACTGAATCCCGTAACCTGTCGTCAGTACAATAATTTACCTCTACACCAAACAAGGACAAGAAAATGAATCACTACACCGGGACAGCTTACGTACCAGTCGACTAGCAAGCAAAACCCCTAGATAAAGAATTAACAATCAATCACAATCATCCTAACATCCACTAATACTACATCGCCACCTGGAATCCGTAATTTTTCGTCAGTACAGTAATCAATCCCTACACCAAACAAGAACAAGAGAATGAATCACTGTACCGGGATAACTTATGAACCAGCCAACTAGTAAGCAACACAACATTCAATTATATAAATAAATAGCCACTCAAAATACCTACGGCTTGCTAGGTGAAGTCTGGGTTACCCCAGTAATGCAATAGGAATTCTCATATGTGCTATGTCCGAGCATGGCTAGTCTAGCCAAATAATATACGAGCAAAAGATAATAATGTACCAGTCACTTGTAAGGCCACCATGCTAAATATATATCAGTAATGGTTCTAGCTCTCCTATAGGGAGATACTGGCTCGGTCATATAATATATAATAGTCAGATATTGCACTCCACTAGTACGGATGATATACAGTATCCGTGGTGACCATCATTGCACTATAATGAGCGGCCCGCATGCACGATCTCAGGATTCTATTCCCTCCCAATACTTCTACCAATTTTAGTTACCTAATTAAACCTACAGTTATATATAAAATCTCATATCGTGGTTACACGATCATCATCCTAGAATATCGTACCGTAGTAAGGGTACATTGTGTGCGAATTCACGTTGGTTCCCGTCGATTCTAACCTAGATTCATCCCGAGCGTAATGCAACAATCAATACATAAACATCCAACCAGGCTAAGCTACGATCACTGACCAACTACAAGGGTACCCGTGCAGGGTATAATATAATATACTATAATAACAGGAATAGGGTAAGCACCTCAGTGCACAAGTGTAATATGTAGTCACACCTCAGTGCACTATAATCAATGATAGCACCGCAGTGTGAAAAATGAACATGAAGCACCTCAGTGCAATAACAGGGCCAGTACCTCAAAAGGGTAACCTGGTAGTCAATAGCACGAGTACAGGTAGTCAGGTCAGGAAACAGGAACAATTAATGAATCAGACAAATCTAACTATCAAGTCGGCCTATACACCGGATCAATCTATTAACAGTCCTTCCATCCCCGATGGAATATATATATCAGGTCAGGAAAAATTACGATCACTAAACACTAATCCAAACACCATGAACAATACCAGATCCTCTGGCTCACAAGAATCCACTGAATCAGTAATCACATGCTATCAGTCGATAAGTCCGTAACATCCGGGATATAAAATATAGATCCCACCTAACAAGGTTAGCCATCTATGAGTACTAGTACTAGAAGTCACTAAGGCAGTAAATCAATCATAGATTCAATATCCCCAACTCCTTGATCTACCACGTCATGTACACAACTCTTTGGTCCACCATATACATGTATATATCCTCCCCATCAAATAAGGGACAAAACTACTAAATATCATGCTACCCAACCATACAAGGTCACTGAGGTCTACCAAATTGTAGAGAGGTATTAGGCTCTTGGGAAGTCGGGTAAAATTATATATTGGTAACCTCGATATTTGTCTCATTCCGCGAAATACTCGCACAATAATCCAAGTCCGAGAAGTCCAATAATAACAATATTAGGCCTATACCTTATGCATGTAAAGTCCAATAGAGTCCACAAGGCTTGCCAAATCAATATCCTATGATCATACTCCCAATGTAAAAATGATACTCAAGCCTCAAATTTATCCAAAAATTATCAATCCCGATATAAGGCGACTGCTAGTCCAATAAGGTTAAACTATAACAACATATGGAAGGAATGGTAAGGAAACAAGAATCTAATAATTAATATCGTCGAACAGTGGTAAGAAAATGCGTGAATCACTCTGGAGAAATTCACGACCCTTAAACCAAACAAGGACCGAGGTCGTAGACCGTCTCCCGAGTAGAACTACACTCCCTTACTCTATCCGACGAACAAATATGAATCAATAACTACACATCTAACCTATAAGCCCGAGTCTACCTAGCAGAAAATGGATAAACAATGCAATACTAAAACAAAATTGGGTACAATACAGCAATGTCCAGGAAACAGCTCTACATAGGTCCTCGAAACAATTTCTCAAACCAAAATCCCAAATCAAATCCCAATTCAATATCTCAAATCAATATCCTGAATCAAATTCCTAATCAAATTATGAATCAAATCCCTGAGTCAAATCCTGAATCAATATCAATCCCTAATCAATATCCCGAATCAAATTTCTGAACCAAAATTTTTGAATCAAATCCCGAATCAAAATCCTTAATCAAATTACCGACCGAAATTCTAGAAAATTTTGACAGAACCTCCCATATATTTCTATGACCGAAATATAACCTACAAAACAAATAGAATATCCATCCGACGTAGTCCGCCTTAGAATCCCAATCCAACAACACTAAGTCTCGGCCTCCAACAGCACTACAATGCGTACTGGATACCAAGCCAACATATAACATAAACCGCCGCACAGGGCGCACCACCGCAGGTTATCTGTCCTTAACCAAATCACAATACACAAGTCTAATAATCTAGGGCCAAACCGTAACCGGACCATAAGTCGGACATGGGACATATAGGAATGATGCTCATAATTAGGACGTGCTTGTGTCCTTGGAGGCATGGATGTCCCGTCCGAGTTGTTCGGTATGGGTGTCGGCCGATACCGAACCAATCTACACTAATAGAAATATTTACAGATCTACCATAAATCTACAGTTTACAAGTACAAAAATCTACAATAAATAAATACAGGACAAGACGTGCGTAGGCTCGAAACCAACACAGGAACAAGGGATATTTTCCTAGAGGGCTCAGCAAGATACGCAATTCTTCAGTACTTTGGATCCAAGCTTGCACATCCATCGAGGTCCTCAGAACAAGCAACAAACAAACATTAGCATCAAGGAATAAAATATAACAGAAATCACAAGAGATGGCACGAGGCTATACCGTGTGGGTCCCGCAAGCGGTGCAAGGATCTTAAACAAAAATTGAGGCACGCGGATCAATCCAAACACGTATATCGAGACATGCACATAGATAGAGGCAAGCACGAGATCCGAGGTGGCACGAGTACCGAGGCGAATAGAAAACAGAATATGCACGTAAATCAAGACGTACACAAAGTTCCAAGGAACACAAAGTTTGTCAATCAATGCACATGGAAATCGGTGCATGCACGCAAATTGATGCGGTACGGATCACGAGAAAAGATACAAAGACCGAGGGGCACGGAGATCAAGATGGTGCACAAACCGAGATAGCACGATGCTCGTGGTAGTGTAGGGTTTGAGGTGTCCCGCTACCCGAGGCAACACTCGAACTGAGGCGACAAGAAAAATAAAATCGACACGCACACCGAGTTGCACGTGTCCCAAGAAACTTGAGACGATGAGAGAGACGAAAAGAAAGGCGAAGGAGATGGCGACCATAGTGGGAGCGGCCGGAAGTGGTGGTGGTGCTGTCACGCCCCAGTCCCAATATGTCGAGGGACTAGACACGTGGCAATGGCCAGCAGTACACACCGATGGACAACCCAATTTAATGGATCCATCGGGTGTACTTAAGCTGTAATATAGGTCTACAACAATAAGTCAAAAACTAATCTCATCCACACACACAGAATAATAAGAACAACAACAAATAAAGAAAGTACATCAAGTCCAGTCTCAGCAGAGTATGTCGGGGAACAACCCGATAAGAGTCTAAAACACTGGTTCATCAGACCAGAACAAAAGAGTCCAAAATAAGTATCTGAGGAGTACAAATGTCATAAGCTCAAGTAAAGTCTTCAGCCATCACCTCTGCTTCTATGTTAGGTTCTCCTTCAGCAACAGCTCCTGGTACAGCTTCAGCTCCTGTCCCGTAAACCTCGGGATAATGCTCTTCTGCTAAACCTGGGGACATCATCCATTCCAGGTCCTCAGGGGACATAACAAGGTACAGAAATCACAAGCCAAAAGTAATGTAGTGAAATAGAAAATGAAATAAACAGGGTAACTACATAACCATCTATGTGAAAATGCATCTGAGAGCAACACTAGTACTCAGGCTAAGACTGCTACAAGCTCTGTGTCGGGGAGCCGGTAGCAGCAATATCTAGTAGTGGTCTAGCTCTGCTCGAGAGTCTACAACCTCACAATAGTAGTATATGTATATAGAACAGCCTGTAGCCTGTGTGTCTCTCCCCACCCAATGAAACCACACGTCTCATGTCCATGTCACGTGAGATCAGAGCTAATGCAACAGTCATAATCTACGAGTATAATAACTATGTCCATCCTGTATCCTACACAGTATCACCTTGAATATATCAGGAAGATTCTGTCAATGTATGGTGTCAAGTGTCCTAGGTTATAGTGTACTTGATAAACAAGTACGAGAATATAAAGGGTCTCGAATGTCCATCACTAAATGACGTACACAACTCCGCGTACGGGGTTGGCACCCGACTGTGATCGGACGCTAAGTATGTCATACGGTCCTATGTTATATCATGTACACTAGTCACAGAAAAATAGAGCAAGAGAACAAAATAAACAATTAAACTGCAATTTATGACAAGGTACACTTGCTTGGGATTGGAATACCAGTAGCGGTCCTTGTAACAGTAGGTTCAGCAATAACTCATCCAAAAGCTGAAATGAACATTACCAACAGTCTCAGAACATAGGAAATAGTTAGAAACGCCTGTCCTTGAGTCCAGTTTGGACACAAGGGCAAAAACGACATTTCTAGGTCAAAGCGGGTCCATATGTGGGCCGCTTTGCACCGAAAACCGAGTCAGGGTCAAAGGTCTCCAAATCAGTCCAACTTAGTGTCAACAAGTCAGGAACGTTGATACGAACCCAACGGAACTTCCAGAATTGGATTCCGATGAGCCGTTCTCAAAATCGCCCGTCAGGTGGAGCCTGTGGGGCCCACGACACGCGATTTTTTTCAACGTTCTCAGAATCGAACCAAACTTGACCCACAGGACCAGCATATTGCTACGAGTCCAATGGCGCAAGTTTCGTCTCGATCTGACGTGTATACACTAAGTTACAGCTAAATACAGAAAAGTCGAATACGGGGTGTTGTCCGCGGATACGCACTGATTCCGGTGTGCACGCACATCCGAATCAGCTTCTGCGAAATTCCGTACGTCCATATCTACGATGCTCACGTATCGGTGAAGACCGCACGTGACCAAGTCGTCCCGTTTGGCGGGGCGTACTCGATTCTGGGGTGAAACAGGGCTAAGTTTTTCCTGTTTTTGGATCGCGGTGTGCGATCACCACAGGACGCGATGCCCCGAGCGGTTTGTCCGGGCACCGAGAGGGTCATACAGGCTACACGATACAATTTACGGAATTAAAATCAGAGCTACGAGTCAAAAGTTATGGGTACCTGAACTGGGCCTGAAAACCAAATTTGAATCGTGTCCGACACACCTAGGGTTAGGGTTTACTGTGTCCAGCCGTGTCCGACACGACAGGGACCTAGGTTTCAGTTCAGGGTTCTGCCGGAGCTTCGCCGGAGCCGGGAGGATGCTGGTGGCTGCTTGCTGGGTCTGAGTCGAGGCAGGAGAGCTACTGGCCGGAGACACGGCGCTGCGGAACACTCCGGGGACGGCGTCGTTGGTTCGAGGCGTCTCTGCTGCGGGTTGGCGAGGGAACGGCTTTAGCGGCTGCTCGGGTAGGCGTGGCGGAGGAAGAAGATAGAGTGGCCGGGTGCTGGTGGTGGTTGTCTCTGCGGGGATGTAGGATGGCCGGAGAAGAAGGTTCTCGCCGGAGAAGAAAAGGAAGAGGGGAAGTACCCAGGTGGCCGGCTGCGTTTAAATAGGGGAACTTGGGGAGGGGGACGGCCAGGAGTTGGTCGGAATAGGAAGAGAAGGCGGCCGGCGTTGGAGGAAGGCGAAGATGGAGGGTCACCGGCGGCGGCGGCGGCGGGTGTAACGGGCGGCCGGAGAGGAAGAGTTAGGGTCGGGGTTGCAGGCGTTGGGGGAGGTGAATCGGCCGGGTCGGATTCGGGTTTAGGTGGGTCGGGTCTGACCCGGATCCGACCCACTAGCCTGAGCGGTCCGGGTTGGTCAGACCGGCCGGTCCGGTCCGGTTTAAAACTCTGGGTTTGGTTCAAAATATTGGTTTGGTTTAATTAATTGATTTAATTAATCAGTTAAAATTTTACAATTGTTTTTTTATGCTTTAAAAATTCATCCGGGGTCCAATAAATTCCCAGAAAAATACCCCATGCTCGGTTTTTTTAATTTTACACTAGAAAATATAATTTTTATCACATTTTAATATTATTTAATTTCATTTAAAAATTCATTTTAAATTAGACTACTTTAATTTATAGGTTTTAAATTCATAGAAATTGCTAATTTAATTCCAGAAAATTAAATTTAAAAATTCTTAAAATTTCAGGTGATTACAATCTACCCCCCTTAAGAAAATTGCGTCCTCGCAATTTAAAAATTTAAACTACTAGTAGAACAGAACTATAGGAAATAAAAATTACTTAAAATATACCTGCATCCTCGAATAAGTGGGGGTATTTCTGGCGCATGATATCTTCTCTTTCCCAAGTAGATTCACCAGGAGAGTGTTGCTTCCATGCCACACGAACCAGTTTAATTGTATGCCCTCGCAGTGTCTTCTCACTGGTTCCGAGTATACCCACCGGTTGTTCTTCATATCTCAAGCTTGGACCTACGGCGATCTCAGAATGATCCACTATGTGACTTGGGTCGGTCACATACCTTCTCAACTGTGAGACATGGAATACATCATGCACTCCCTCTAAAGATGAAGGTAATGCAAGACGATAGGCCACCTCACCAATGCGCTCCAGAATATCAAAGGGCCCAATGTATCTTGGACTCAACTTGCCTCTGCTCCCAAAGCGAATGGTTCCTCGAGTAGGTGAAATCCTCAGGAATACATGTTCTCCTTCCTTGAACTCCAGGGGACGTCGGTGTGTATCAGCCCAATGCTTCTGTCTGTCCTGAGCTGCACGGAGATGATTCTGGATTTGCTTCACCTTCTCTACTGTTTGCATTACCAACTCTGGCCCCAATATCTGACGCTCTCCGACGTCACTCCAGCATATTGGCGATCTGCACTTCCTTCCATATAATGCCTCGAAAGGTGTCATCTTGATACTTGCCTGGTAACTGTTGTTGTAGGAGAACTCTACCAAATGCAAATGATCTTCCCAAGACCCTCCAAAGTCTAATATACAGGATCGCAGCATATCCTCCAAAATCTGGATTGTACGTTCTGATTGACCATCTGTCTGGGGATGATAGGCAGTGCTGAATTTTAGTCTGGTGCCAAGACTCTCTTGCATACTTCGCCAGAAATGAGAGGTAAATCTCGAATCTCGATCTGATACAATACTAACCGGCACTCCATGCAATCTTACAATTTGTCGCATATACATGTCGGCTAGTATCTCTGTGGACTGTCCAACTCTAAATGGCAAGAAGTGTGCCGATTTAGTGAGTCGGTCCACGATAACCCATACCGCATCTTTTCCACTGGGGCTTCTCGGGAATCCTGTGACAAAGTCCATGGTGATATGTTCCCACTTCCATTCTGGTATGGAAAGTGGCTGCAGCATTCCTGCGGTCCTCTGATGCTCGGCTTTCACTTGTTGACAGACTAAGCATTTAGCTACAAATCTTGCAATCTCTCTCTTCATTCCATGCCACCAATAATATTGCCTTAGATCTCGATACATCTTTGTTCCTCCTGGATGAACAGAGTATATGGAGCTATGGGCTTCAGTCATTAGCTCCTGTCTCAATTCTCCATTTGGAACATATAGACGATCTCCGCACCTTAATGTACCATCCTCGTGTATGCGAAGTCCCGTATGCATGCATGCTTCAGTCTTCTCTTTGAGTCTTCTAAATCTTGCATCAGTAGGCAAAGCTTCTTTAATCCTTTCCACGAGCGATGACTTCACTTCCAGATTAGCCAGCAAGCCACTCCGTCTTGGTAGAATAACCTCTATCTGGAGCTCTTGTAGATCTCTCAATAGCTCAGGCTGCACCGTCAAGTAATAAGCTGTAGGCTTCCTGCTGAGTGCGTCTGCTACTACATTCGCCTTCCCTGGGTGGTACTGCAGATCTATATCAAAGTCCACCATCAATTCCAGCCAGCGTCTTTGCCTCATGTTAAGCTCCTTCTGGGTATATACATACTTTAGACTTTTGTGATCAGTAAAGATCTCCACCTTCTCACCATAAAGATAATGCCTCCAAATTTTCAGTGCAAATATTACAGCAGCTAGCTCCAGATCATGCGTTGGGTAGTTCTTCTCATGGACCTTCAACTGTCTCGATGCATAAGCAGTAACTTTGCCGTGTTGCATCAAAACACATCCTAGGCCACTACCTGACGCATCGCTATAAACAACAAAACCGCCTGATCCTGAAGGAAGAGTCAAAACTGGTGCTGTTGTTAGACGCCTCTTCAATTCTTCAAAGGCCTTTTGACATTCTTCTGTCCATGCAAAGTCCTGATCTTTCCGTGTCAACTTCGTCATTGGCTCTGCAATCCTTGAGAAATTTTCTACGAACCTTCTGTAATATCCAGCAAGTCCTAGAAAACTCCTCACCTCAGCAACTGATGTTGGTGTAGGCCAAGTCTCAATGGCAGCAACCTTCTCTGGATCAACTGACAGTCCTTCTCCTGAGATAATATGCCCTAAGAATGGCACCTGATCCATGCAAAACTCACATTTACTGAGCTTAGCATAAAGCTTCTCCTGCCTCAACGTCTCTAGCACGATTCGGAGATGCTCCTCGTGCTCTTCGTGGCCTTTGGAATATACCAGAATGTCATCAATAAATACCACCACGAATTTATCCAAGTATTGATGGAAGACTCTGTTCATCAAGCTCATGAACACAGCAGGCGCGTTGGTTAAACCAAACGGCATTACTAAGAACTCATAGTGTCCATACTTGGTTCTAAAGGCTGTCTTCGGGATATCTTCCTTCCTCACCCTAATTTGGTGATAACCGGATCTAAGGTCAATCTTCGAAAATACCCTAGCTCCACTTAATTGATCAAATAAGTCATCAATGCGTGGCAAGGGATAACGGTTCTTAATAGTCACAGCATTTAACGCCCTGTAATCAATGCACAGGCGAACTGTTCCATCCTTCTTTGGTACAAAAAGTATAGGTGCTCCCCAAGGTGAAACACTGGGCCGGATGAAACCTTTCTCCAGAAGTTCATCAACTTGCTTCTTTAACTCAACTAACTCTTTAGGTGCTAGTCTATAAACCGATGAAGTGATAGGTTCTGCTCCTGGAGTTAGGTCTATGGTGAATTCTATTTTCCGATCAGGTGGTAGACCTGGAAGATCATCGGGGAATACATCCACAAACTCTGATATAACTCTTGGGTAACTTGACTCCCCTTCTACAGTTAATACCCTAAGAGTTGGCTGAACACCTTGTTCTACAGCTCCTCGAAGAAATTCAAACTCTGAGTGTCCAGGTGGTCTGAATATAACTTTTCCAAGCCGACAATCAAGAGTAGCATGATACTGACTTAACCAGTCCATACCAAGTACAACATCATAGTCAGGCATAGAAAAGATCAGAAATTGGGCTCGCATTTCCCTCCCGCAGACTACTACTGAACATGATCTACAGATATCACTAACAGGTATAATTTCACCTCCCGTAAGAATTCTCTTAGTCTTCGGAAGGGGTGCAGTAGCTACTCTATGGGTGGCTACGAAGCTAGCAGCTATAAATGAGTGTGATGCCTCAGAATCAAATAAAGCTACAGCAGGTAATGAAGCTACTAAAATGGTACCTGCTATAACTTCTCCAGCAATAGCTTCTTCCTGAACAGCCAATGCAAAAGCCTGACCTCGTTCCTGAGCTGGACCCCTCTGCTGACGAGCCTGTTGGAATAGTGCTGCTTGAGGTGGCAATGGAGGTCTTGGCTGATATCCTCCTGGAGCTGGTGGTCTGACTCCTCCAACTCCCGTCTGCTGTGCTCCCACTGCTGGATAATCTGGCCTTGGTGCAGGTAGAGCTAGTCGTGGTGCTCCCTCTCGGCGTGCTGTGCAGTCCCTGGATAGATGCTGGTTAGAGCCGCAAACCAGATAGATGCTGTGCAGTCCTGATCTTTCCGTGTCAACTTCATCATTGGCTCTGCAATCCTTGAGAAATTTTCTACGAACCTTCTGTAATATCCAGCAAGTCCTAGAAAACTCCTCACCTCAGCAACTGATGTTGGTGTAGGCCAAGTCTCAATGGCAGCAACCTTCTCTGGATCAACTGACAGTCCTTCTCCTGAGATAATATGCCCTAAGAATGGCACCTGATCCATGCAAAACTCACATTTATTGAGCTTAGCATAAAGCTTCTCCTGCCTCAACGTCTCTAGCACGATTCGGAGATGCTCCTCGTGCTCTTCGTGGCCTTTGGAATATACCAGAATGTCATCAATAAATACCACCACGAATTTATCCAAGTATTGATGGAAGACTCTGTTCATCAAGCTCATGAACACAGCAGGCGCGTTGGTTAAACCAAACGGTATTACTAAGAACTCATAGTGTCCATACTTGGTTCTAAAGGCTGTCTTCGGGATATCTTCCTTCCTCACCCTAATTTGGTGATAACCGGATCTAAGGTCAATCTTCGAAAATACCCTAGCTCCACTTAATTGATCAAATAAGTCATCAATGCGTGGCAAGGGATAACGGTTCTTAATAGTCACAGCATTTAACGCCCTGTAATCAATGCACAGGCGAACTGTTCCATCCTTCTTTGGTACAAAAAGTATAGGTGCTCCCCAAGGTGAAACACTGGGCCGGATGAAACCTTTCTCCAGAAGTTCATCAACTTGCTTCTTTAACTCAACTAACTCTTTAGGTGCTAGTCTATAAACCAATGAAGTGATAGGTTCTGCTCCTGGAGTTAGGTCTATGGTGAATTCTATTTTCCGATCAGGTGGTAGACTTGGAAGATCATCGGGGAATACATCCACAAACTCTGATATAACTCTTGGGTAACTTGACTCCCCTTCTACAGTTAATACCCTAAGAGTTGGCTGAACACCTTGTTCTACAGCTCCTCGAAGAAATTCAAACTCTGAGTGTCCAGGTGGTCTGAATATAACTTTTCCAAGCCGACAATCAAGAGTAGCATGATACTGACTTAACCAGTCCATACCAAGTACAACATCATAGTCAGGCATAGAAAAGATCAGAAATTGGGCTCGCATTTCCCTCCCGCAAACTACTACTGAACATGATCTACAGATATCACTAACAGGTATAATTCCACCTCCCGTAAGAATTCTCTTAGTCTTCGGAAGGGGTGCAGTAGCTACTCTATGGGTGGCTACGAAGCTAGCAGCTATAAATGAGTGTGATGCCCCAGAATCAAATAAAGCTACAGCAGGTAATGAAGCTACTAAAATGGTACCTGCTATAACTTCTCCAGCAATAGCTTCTTCCTGAACAGCCAATGCAAAAGCCTGACCTCGTTCCTGAGCTGGACCCCTCTGCTGACGAGCCTGTTGGAATAGTGCTGCTTGAGGTGGCAATGGAGGTCTTGGCTGATATCCTCCTGGAGCTGGTGGTCTGACTCCTCCAACTCCCGTCTGCTGTGCTCCCACTGCTGGATAATCTGGCCTTGGTGCAGGTAGAGCTAGTCGTGGTGCTCCCTCTCGGCGTGCTGTGCAGTCCCTGGATAGATGCTGGTTGGAGCCGCAAACCAGGCACAGTCCCAATTTGCGTCTGCACTCCTTTTCAATGTGACCCAACTTGCCGCAGAAATGACAAGTAGGTAGGGTTCTTGGTGCTGCTCTCTGTGGTAGATTCCTCTGGAGTCGCTTTGCAGAATCTCCTTGTACTGCCTTGGATGGTACTGATGTAAATGGCCGCTTCAGACTTGACTCCCTCCTGGTGACGCGCTCCATACGTCGTGCTGCAGCAAGGACGTCGTTGTACGATGTAGGGGCAACAGATCCAATCAACCTCTGAAGCTCGAACCTGAGTCCATCAAAGAATTTCTCCGCCTTCTCTTCTTCGGTAGGAATTAGAGAAGGGGCGAAATGACTCAGGCGAATGAATTCAGCATTATACTCCTCCACCGTCGTATTGCCCTGGATAAGGCGGTTGAACTTATCTCGGAGTTCAGATCTAGCAACGGCTGGGATATACATCTCTTGGAAGAGTCTGGAGAACTCCTCCCAGGTGACTCGGTCATGTCCGAGTCTCCTCTCTTCAGCTAGCCACCAGTGGTGCGCGTTGTCCGTCAGTTGCATTCGGACAGCAGTCATCCATCTCTCCCGCGAAAGTTCAGCTGCTTCCAACTGATGTTGTGTATTTGTGAGCCACTCATGCACTTTAGTTGGTCCTTCCTTGCCCGAAAAGGTACGGGGCTTGAGTTGACGGAAATCAGTGATAGATCCCGTCGCTGGTCGCCTAGCTTGCGGGTTTGCCTGCTCCAATGCATTTACTAGGTTGTTTCTCAAGTTCTCTGCCTCCTGACGCTGCGTCTCCTGTTGAACTTGTTGTTGAGCTTGCATCATGGCATAAAACATCTGGAATATTTGCTGCCCATCCATTGCTTGCCCTAGTGGAAAGGCAGGCATCTGTGGAGTGAACTGCGGCGGTGGTGGGATATCATCGCGCCTGAACCTTGAGTTATGCTGCTCATCTTGCCCACTTTGAGAGGATTGACCTCTGTTCTCTGGTGTAACTCCATCACCATAGGTAACCACAGCGTCTTGTGGTGTAAAAGGAATTTCATCTCCACTTCTTGGATCCATCTTTCTGTATTCAAAAATAAACTTTATGAGAACGTTTAGTAGAGTCAAGCAGGATGCAAATTCAAGTACTTAATTCGAATGCGATATAGAGTTTCAAAAACGTTCAATAAATGGATGAGATCCTATAGCCTATCCTATCCTTTTACAGGTTTGTTTGGCCACTAAGTTGAAACCAAACAATTTGTCGCAGACCTGCATGGGCCACCACAAAAACCATGTCACGCCCCAGTCCCAATATGTCGAGGGACTAGACACGTGGCAATGGCCAGCAGTACACACCGATGGACAACCCAATTTAATGGATCCATCGGGTGTACTTAAGCTGTAATATAGGTCTACAACAATAAGTCAAAAACTAATCTCATCCACACACACAGAATAATAAGAACAACAACAAATAAAGAAAGTACATCAAGTCCAGTCTCAGCAGAGTATGTCGGGGAACAACCCGATAAGAGTCTAAAACACTGGTTCATCAGACCAGAACAAAAGAGTCCAAAATAAGTATCTGAGGAGTACAAATGTCATAAGCTCAAGTAAAGTCTTCAGCCATCACCTCTGCTTCTATGTTAGGTTCTCCTTCAGCAACAGCTCCTGGTACAGCTTCAGCTCCTGTCCCGTAAACCTCGGGATAATGCTCTTCTGCTAAACCTGGGGACATCATCCATTCCAGGTCCTCAGGGGACATAACAAGGTACAGAAATCACAAGCCAAAAGTAATGCAGTGAAATAGAAAATGAAATAAACAGGGTAACTACATAACCATCTATGTGAAAATGCATCTGAGAGCAACACTAGTACTCAGGCTGAGACTGCTACAAGCTCTGTGTCGGGGAGCCGGTAGCAGCAATATCTAGTAGTGGTCTAGCTCTGCTCGAGAGTCTACAACCTCACAATAGTAGTATATGTATATAGAACAGCCTGTAGCCTGTGTGTCTCTCCCCACCCAATGAAACCACACGTCTCATGTCCATGTCACGTGAGATCAGAGCTAATGCAACAGTCATAATCTACGAGTATAATAACTATGTCCATCCTGTATCCTACACAGTATCACCTTGAATATATCAGGAAGATTCTGTCAATGTATGGTGTCAAGTGTCCTAGGTTATAGTGTACTTGATAAACAAGTACGAGAATATAAAGGGTCTCGAATGTCCATCACTAAATGACGTATACAACTCCGCGTACGGGGTTGGCACCCGACTGTGATCGGACGCTAAGTATGTCATACGGTCCTATGTTATATCATGTACACTAGTCACAGAAAAATAGAGCAAGAGAACAAAATAAACAATTAAACTGTAATTTATGGCAAGGTACACTTGCCTGGGATTGGAATACCAGTAGCGGTCCTTGTAACAGTAGGTTCAGCAATAACTCCTCCAAAAGCTGAAATGAACATTACCAACAGTCTCAGAACATAGGAAATAGTTAGAAACTCCTGTCCTTGAGTCCAGTTTGGACACAAGGGCAAAAACGACATTTCTAGGTCAAAGCGGGTCCATATGTGGGCCGCTTTGCACCGAAAACCGAGTCAGGGTCAAAGGTCTCCAAATCAGTCCAACTTAGTGTGGAACGTTGATACGAACCCAACGGAACTTCCAGAATTGGATTTCGATGAGCCGTTCTCAAAATCGCCCGTCAGGTGGAGCCTGTGGGGCCCACGACACGCGATTTTTTTCAACGTTCTCAGAATCGAACCAAACTTGACCCACAGGACCAGCGTATTGCTACGAGTCCAATGGCGCAAGTTTTGTCTCGATCTGACGTGTATACACTAAGTTACAGCTAAATACAGAAAAGTCGGATACGGGGTGTTGTCCGCGGATACGCACTGATTCCGGTGTGCACGCACATCCGAATCAGCTTCTGCGAAATTCCGTACGTCCATATCTACGATGCTCACGTATCGGTGAAGACCGCACGTGACCAAGTCGTCCCGTTTGGCGGGGCGTACTCGATTCTGGGGTGAAACAGGACTAAGTTTTTCCTGTTTTTTGATCGCGGTGTGCGATCACCACAGGACGCGATGCCCCGAGCGGTTTGTCCGGGTACCGAGAGGGTCATACAGGCTACACGATACAATTTACGGAATTAAAATCAGAGCTACGAGTCAAAAGTTATGGGTACCTGAACTGGGCCTGAAAACCAAATTCGAATCGTGTCCGACACACCTAGGGTTAGGGTTTACTGTGTCCAGCCGTGTCCGACACGACAGGGACCTAGGTTTCAGTTCAGGGTTCTGCCGGAGCTTCGCCGGAGCCGGGAGGATGCTGGTGGCTGCTTGCCGGGTCTGAGTCGAGGCAGGAGAGCTACTGGCCGGAGACACGGCGCTGCGGAACACTCCGGGGACGGCGTCGTTGGTTCGAGGCGTCTCTGCTGCGGGTTGGCGAGGGAACGGCTCTAGCGGCTGCTCGGGTAGGCGTGGCGGAGGAAGAAGATAGAGTGGCCGGGTGCTGGTGGTGGTTGTCTCTGCGGGGATGTAGGATGGCCGGAGAAGAAGGTTCTCGCCGGAGAAGAAAAGGAAGAGGGGAAGTACCCAGGCGGCCGGCTGCGTTTAAATAGGGGAACTTGGGGAGGGGGACGGCCAGGAGTTGGTCGGAATAGGAAGAGAAGGCGGCCGGCGTTGGAGGAAGGCGAAGATGGAGGGTCGCCGGCGGCGGCGGCGGCGGGTGTAACGGGCGGCCGGAGAGGAAGAGTTAGGGTCGGGGTTGCAGGCGTTGGGGGAGGTGAATCGGCCGGGTCGGATTCGGGTTTAGGTGGGTCGGGTCTGACCCGGATCCGACCCACTAGCCTGAGCGGTCCGGGTTGGTCAGACCGGCCGGTCCGGTCCGGTTTAAAACTCTGGGTTTGGTTCAAAATATTGGTTTGGTTTAATTAATTGATTTAATTAATCAGTTAAAATTTTACAATTGTTTTTTTATGCTTTAAAAATTCATCCGGGGTCCAATAAATTCCCAGAAAAATACCCCATGCTCGGTTTTTTTAATTTTACACTAGAAAATATAATTTTCATCACATTTTAATATTATTTAATTTCATTTAAAAATTCATTTTAAATTAGACTACTTTAATTTATAGGTTTTAAATTCACAGAAATTGCTAATTTAATTCCAGAAAATTAAATTTAAAAATTCTTAAAATTTCAGGTGATTATAGTGCAAGGTGGTGGAGAGAGCAAGAGAGAGAAAGCGTGAGAGAGAGAGAGAGAGAGAGAGAGAGAGAGAGAGATCAGGAAAGAGAGGGAGAGGAACCGAGAGGGGGAGGAAGAGATCGAGAGAGAGGGGAGGAAGGGAGCTCGGGGAGAGAGAGGCCGAGAGAGAGAGAGAGAGAGCACCTGAGAGGGGAGGGGAGCGGGGTGAGACTCGGAGAGGACCGGGGGGTCTGCTCCACGGAAGGGGGAGAGAGAAATGAGATGGGGTGTGACCGACCGCTCTGAAGAGGGAAAATGGGGGTAGGTCAGGGTTCGGGTTTCGGTTAGAGTCAGGGTTTATAATAATAATAATATTAATCTTGCCAATAAAATTAAGAAAAATAATATTAGTACTAGTAAAATTAATAACAACAATACCAATGTCAATTTTCAATGTCAATAATAACATAAATAAAATTAATAACTAAATAATGCTAATAATAAAAATAATAAAAATAACAACAACAAGAATAAAATCAGACATCAACAACCAATACAAATCAATTTCAGCAATTAATAATAAAATTTTGAAAATACTCAATTTACGAATACCATCATGTACATATTTATAAAAAATAAGGATATGACAGCAGTACTCCGGCGATATTCTGACACTATAACACTTGATCACAACAACTCAAAAACCCACACAAACAGTATATCGTTTGTGCTGAAAAAGCACATAAATAGTTCGAAAAATAAAATTTCGAAGCTGAAACCGTCCCAATTCCACTCCCGATTCTAACAAATTCGAATGCTAGTGGTGGGTCTCCTACAACATTTATGACTATGTTCAACAAGAAAAACCTAAGTAGCACAATCGATATCTAGTTTCCACTATGGTATCACGATATATGTCCTAGAAATCAAATCTAGGTTAAACCACAACCAAGATCCATACAATGTCGTAAGTAATCAATGAAAACAATTTAAATAAACATGTTTTGGATAAAACTTAGCAACAAATACATAAAAAATACAAATACAAAAAAAATTATAGTTTTGTTCACTCTTTGTAAGATGTACTTGTCTAGGTTAGCTTCCAAGCCTACCTTTTACTCCACCTCCAAGGGGGATTCAGAAATCACACTCTTAGATCTTAAGATCTAAGCTTCTATGATCAGCCCAAGCTCCTAAAATGTAGAATAAAATCCAATTTATTTAGGACATTCTAGGACATCTTTATCTCTAGACATGAAATCCGCGTACACTTTGCGTCCATATTCTAGGATATTTCATGTCTAGAATATCTTAGTAATATTAAAATGTACATCTTCTAGAGATGTCCTAATATTGTAGTTGTAAAAGATATAGTGTCACGCCCCAGTCCCAAAATATATGGAACCAGGCCACGTGGCATTGGCCAGCTGACACATCTCCAAGGATATCATAATTTAATGGATCCTAACGAAGCGTGCTACGCTGTCCTAAATCTAACAAGTCTAATATCAACAACAGGCAGAGTCTAATCTCATCCACAAATAACAAGTAAATACTGAAATGAAAGACTGGAATATAAGAACATAGTCGAATGTCATAGTACAAACCGAAATATGTCTGGTGGGAACAAACCCACTACAAATGATGGAAATAAAGTACTGAAGACTGAATAAAATAGTGTGACTGAAACAACTGCTAACTAGATAAGAAGTTCCAGTCCTAGGCGGAAGGCCTACCAAGATGATCAGGGATACTCCGATGGTAAAACCTCAAGCTCCTCCTCTAGAGCGTATCTCGTCTCCACACCTGGTCCGTACACAGTGGGGTAATAGGCCTCGTCCAGATCTGGAAGATAACCAGGTCCTCAGAGGGACGTAACAAGATACAAAATGCATGCCAGATATAGTACTGAATAAAATAAAGAGGGTGTGCTAACCATCTAAGTGAATGCAATATAAGGACAACCTCGGAACGTATAGGTAGGTGTAGGCATAACGTCCAACGTCCTCTAGAGTGTGGTATCTGCAACGTCCATCATTCCGAAGAATAAGGTATCTGTATATGTATAACGTCCAACACTCTAAGGGACGTGGTATCTGCAATGTATATACGTCCGTAACACACCGAAGAGCGCGGTGTCTGAATATAGGAAGTCATCGGGTCTGTGGCTCCTCTGGATACCACGGAGTCCGATGTGTGTATCCCATACGTTTATCAGTTGTCCTCCCCGCCCAATGTGGATACACAAGTCGAATACACGATATGAGGATCCCGTATCTATATGCCAAGTCACATCTAATTATATTACTCTAGATTACGTGCTAGTCCGTGATGCATGTCGTACGCACCGATAGCGAATCGGGTACGCGGACCCACATCCCAATATGAATGTACCATCGTGATACGTGTAAAGTGTCACGGTCTAGGAAGATATCAAAATATCCTCACAGTAGTAGGTGAGTCAGCTAGCAGCTAGGTCAAGTACACTACTCATCGACGCATTCGTCGACTGCACCCGAGTCAATCTCGGAAGCGCACAGTTTATGCATATTGCAATATTTATCATTTAATTTAAACAGTAATCCAGCAAGGTATACTTGCCTGTCCCGGGTAGCTGCGAAAGCCAATGTCCTGCTCCTGAAGCCTCGGCTGTACGGTCCAGCAGTCCTATATATGATATAATATTGTCACATCAGTCGCTACAATAGCACGACCAAGACACACTACTTGTAGCAATAACTGACACGGGATCTGGACTGTACAATTAGTGGGACCCCTTAGTACATATATTTATATATAGATATCACAATTATATATATATATATATATATATATATATATATATATATATATATACACTAATACATATTTAAATATATTAAAATAATATGTATGTTTAATAGTACATTTAAAATAGCATCTTTATATTACTTAATAACACACCAATACATATGTATATATACACATATTAATAATTACATATATATGTATATAATAGATAAATACATAATATCATATATCTATACATATACATATATTTAGATACAATTTATGTACATAAATAAATATACACAACATTATTTATATGTATTTAAATAGTAATTTTATGTACCTAAGTAAATATACATAACATATTTATATATATTTAAATATATATATATATATATATATATATATATATATATATATATATATATATATATATATATATATACTAATATTCACAAGTATATATATATATATATATATATATATATATATAGATATATATAGATATATACCCATATTTATATACTAAGTACACAATATATAATAATATATATATGTAGGCATATACATATATTTATTTCACTAATATACTAAATATATAAGGTAGATATATATTTATATATATACAACATACATTTATATACACAAAATACATATATACTTATATACACAAAATACATACATATACCAACCAATATATATATTTATATATTTACACAACATATAATAATTATGTAATATACTAATACATAAAACGTATTTCTGAAATATATACATTTATATATATATATATATATATATATATATATATATATATATATATATATATATATATATATATATATATATTAGCAAGGTTCAAAGTATCGGTATCAGAATCGGTATCGGACCATTCCTATGAGTATCGGGATCGGCGGTATCGGTAGTATCGGCAGTTTCGAATCGGAGTATCAGATTTTTTGGTATCGGAAAGCAAACAACTATTAGTAAATTATTAACATTTTAGAGAATATATTTTATACATTTATGCATAATTTAAAGTATTTTTAGTATTGTTTCTTAGTATTTTTGATATTGAATGAAATAGTAGTCATCCTTGTCGATTGATTTATATGCGATAGATAAGTTTTTATCTTTTATATGTTTTTACATCCTTACTATGCTTTTACATTATTTCTAATTGGTCTTTTTAATTCAAATTTTTTTGCCGAATTGACTGGAAAAACTAATGTCGGTATCGGTCAGTATCGGGTATCGGTCGGTATCGGATCGGGACATGCCAAACTGTATCGGTATCGGCCGTATCGGATCGGTATCGGCCGATACTTTAAACTATGCATATTAGGTATTTAATAAATATAAAGTATTTAGACTCAAGTATATATATACTAGGTATATACATACATTTTATTATGAAATACATACATATATATTTCTATTATATATAAGATATACTCAGAATATAGTAATACAGTATATACACATATTTATATACATAAATACTACAGAATAATATATATACTATACTGAATACGTATTTAAATACAGAAATAAATACATAAACTATATATATACATGTACATAACCAATGCAACCCTAAATACGTATTTAAATAAATGTATAAATACATAAAATATAGTACCTAAACGTAGCTCAGGTCGAGGGGGATCCGGTGGCTGGCCGTCGACGGCGGGGGTGGCCGGGCGGAGCTCCGGCAGGGCTCGGGGAGTTCGGCAACAGCAGCAGCGGCATGGGATGGTCTGTGCTGCGGGAGCGAGGGCGGCCAGCTGCGGCGTCGACCGGCGCTGGGAGTTGGCGGGAACGGAGGTGGTCGGTCGGGGAAGAGATCAGTGGAGTTGGGCGGCCGGGCTTGCTACGGCGGCGGAGAAAAAGGAGGTCGGGTGGTCGGGTTGGCTCGGGGGAGTGGGGAGCTCGGGTTGAGGAGGATGGTTCTGGCGGTGGCTGTAGGCGGCTAGGCGGCGGGTAGCGGTGGCTGGAGGTAGGGGAAAGGTCGCCGGAGGGGGTCGGGTGGTTGCGGGGGTGGCCGGAGGCGGGGGCTGGCCGGGAGAGGGTGGCGGGGTGATGGGCAGGGGTCGGGCTGTTGGTGAAGGTTTTTAGTGAAAATAGGGTTTTGGGTAGTGTTTTCTAGGTTTGTGTGCATTTAATGAGATGTAATGTGATGTATATGTAGGAGAGAGAGTGGGGGGGCTGCCTTGGGATTAGGGCCGGCTGTGTGTTGTTTTTGGGGAGTTGGGGAGGCTTCATCATGATGAAGGGAGGGCTAGGAATTAAGCATTTCAAATGAAGGGTCATGATGTGCCCTCCAAAAAGTGATGCAAGTACATAAAAAATGGGGGGAAAAATACATGGTGACCGGTCAAGGAATGTAGGCTTTTTCTCCATGTGGTTGGGCCAAGGAGAGGGGGGCACCTCATTGCAATTTTGCACAAAGGCCCCTGAACAAATTGGAATTTGCACAAATTCTGGAATTGGGGATTTGATGTAACAAAACACCATGTTTGGTGTTTTATATTGGGCTAGGATGGTGTATGGTGTTTTGTATGAGGCTTGTGGGTGTGTGGGTGGGTTTGGGTTGGAGTTGGGTCTAATTTAAATGAGGCTAGGTCACTACATTAATTAATTTATAATTAATGCACCGGGTGTCCCTAAATTAATTTAATAAATACCGGGGGTCTAAATTTGGGTGGCACAAGTGTCATTGGTGTGGTAGGCTCAGAGTACAATAATGTCATGATCTGGGTTGGTCAAAACGGGTTGAGATTGTGTCTCAATTTCGATTGGAACGGACAACGAACGTAAATACGCAATTTATTTAATTTATGTACGGACGTTTGTAACGACTTTTGTGCGACTAAAATTAGGCACAAAAATTAGTATCCGGGGGTTGCACAAGGGTCATTATGGTAGGTTAGTATGTCTAGGCCAAGTGTATGAAATTTGTTTCAGGGTAACAGCTAGGGTAGTGTCCTAAATATCGGGACAACGGTAATATGTCCTAAATAACAAAACACTGCACAAATATTAGTACTCAGTATAATAAATTCTAATTAGGACCAAAATAACCCTAATCTCTTTATCTAAATTAATTAAAAATAAATTTTTGGTCGAGGGGGTTTACATATAGAATATCCATAAATATATTTTAGTATATAGATTCTTCCAAAAGTCCTACAAATAGAAGTACATAACAGATACTATAAGTTCAGTGCTATCATAAAGTTTTTTTTTCCTTCCAATTCTTTTCTTCCACCAGAATTTCTCTCTCTCCAAATTAGTTCTTCCTGGCTATGTGGCATACCACCTTTCCAACAAGAGGTATTTGAGCCCTCCAAATCCGTTTGACTGATGTTCAAATTGTGTCGGTCGAGTTTATCACTAAAGAGATTTAACTTTAATGATAACTTTCATAGTTACAAGCAATGGCAGAACTAATCTCTAAAATTAGACAGGATTGAACTTTAGTTATAGCTTGAGCGACATGAGGACACTAGCATCGTACTATCTAAAATATCAATTTTTTAAGAATTTATTTATCAATTAATTGTTTCATACTTAAAATTCAAACAAAAGAATAAAACATAACTCAAAAAAATATTACAAAAAACTCAACAACAAAAAATCCAAAAAATTTGGTCAACCTACAGTCCGGCAGTGCCCATTACGAGATATATGACAAGTTTTGATTTGCCTATGTTTGGGTAACCCTAGCTGTACTTTTCAGAAACATTGGTGAGTTATTTCTATGTTAGCAGTTGCATATTCCAATTGATCTTTTTGCTGCTGCTGTAGGCAAAGAAACTCGTTTACAGATTTCTGGAGCAACTCATGGAAGAGCGGAGGGGTTGTAATGCAAATGGAAACAATCTCCTCGACTACACTATTAACCAATCTACATTCTCAAGCAACCAGCAAATGCTCGATTTTGTGCATAGTTCATTCTTTGGTAGCGACTCAGTGCCAAGTGGTCTCTCTCTCGCAGTTTATTTCCTTCATCACTGTCCTAAAGCAGTTGAAGAATTACGGGTAACCAAATTCTTTCATTTCCTTTTGTGCTGTACATTTTTTAACTTAGTAACAATTCAGATCTCTAAATACACGAAGGTGATGCTATATTTGCAGGAAGAGCACCTCAGCTTTGGTATAACTAATACGAAAGATGGATCGAGTGAGCTAACATGGGAGGGCTACAAGAAGCTGGACTTCACTCAATGTGTAAGATTAGATCAAACCTCGTGATAGGGCAAAGTGGGGGTCATGTGACCACATTTAAAAAATAATAATAATAATAATAATAATACAGTACAAAATTTTAATAAATTATAAAAGCAGAACCAATACTACAGCTTCCCCATCCCATATCTAACACTGGATCGAGTTAAAGATGTCAATAACCTTCCTCCTGGGTTTGAGCAAAAATATATTACAGGAGAAGAAATACAAACGAATGTCAATGCCAATAATTGTGTCCCATCGACAGCTACATGTGGTTTCAGTGATGGTAATCATCCTTCAAAGAGTGTTGGCATAGAGAAAGTTCAGTAATGGGGTGGAAATAATGCTATCAAGATTATTCGGGCCGGACCAGGCCTCGGATCGGAACGGCTTGGGCATTCGGATCAGATTGAACCGAACCTCTTGTGGGCCGAGATATAAATCTTTTGGACATTTTTATTTGTCTACATGAACTTGACTTACGTAGAAATATGACCACTATGACTAATATTCCGTTTATATATATATATATATATATATATATATGATCGGCGTCATGTGACAGATATAATTTGACATCTAAAAAATTATGCAATATCAGTCGCACGTCATTTGAAATGAATGGTTCATATTTAAATATATACCAAATTTATATGCATGCTAATTAATAGTATGTTGTATTAATTAGTAGAAATTCAATTTGACATGCATGCTAATTGATACAAATTACTCTATTAAATCTGAACCATTCACTTCAAATGACGTGCGGTTGAAATTGTATATTTTTTAAATGTCAAATTGTATATGTCACATGATCTCGATCCACACACACACACACACACACACACACACACATATATATATATATATATATATATATATATATATATATATATATATATAATGCTATAGAACCATCCGGGTGGTTTCATATTATGAAACCACCATATGTTACATGAGTTGGATTTGGATTGAATGGTTGAGATTAAAATGTGTGGACTCCACCACTTTTTAATCTCAACCACCCAATCTAAATCCAATCAATATAACATTGGATGGTTTCATATTATGAAACCATCCGAGTAGTTATATATATATATATATATATATATATATATATATATATAAAAGGTTGGAAAAAGATATTTTTGGAACTCAAAGTTTTTCTGTGAAACTAGAACTTTTCGTATTATATGTAAGATATATCAAACACCTCTAGCTCAAGTGATTGAGGTAGGAGACATTGGTCCCATCTAGCAGGAATCAAACCGGTGTGGAACTGTATTATTCTCTCCATTAATTTAATAATTACATGATGTATATACGCCCTCTAACACCTCTTCTTTGTGCTAATTTAATTTTGAAGGTCATCAATGAAGCCCTGCGACTCGGAAATCTCGGTAGATATTTAACGAGGAAAGCGAGTACAAATGTCCAATTCAAAGGTAGGCCAAATGAATCATTTTCGTGAATTTTTTTTTTTTACTATTATTATAGGAGAATGAAGTATGTATTTTCAATTATTAGCAACTCTACCTGAAACTCCATCTTCTTGGGACTTCAGCAGAAATATAGACTTATAGTCGTGTAATGTTTCAATTTACTCTTTTTGTTCGTATTAACTGAGCTTGACATCTTCATTGTTGTGTTAAGGCTATGAGATTCCACAGGGCTGCCAAGTCTTCACTCATATATGTGCAATGCATTTGGATCCTTCTGTGTACGGAGATCCTGAGGTTTTTAATCCTTGGAGATGGATGGTGAGTCTTATAAGTTTTTAAAGCATTCAATAATAAACAAATCTGCGATGAAAACTTCTCCTATAAATTACGATTTCTACTAGAAATGATGAAGATTTCTTTCAGAGCATGAGTGGCACCAACAAAACAGGCAATCTATGGGCATTTGGTGGGCGCACACGATATTGTCCCGGAGCTGAACTAGCAAGGTTGGAGATATCAGTCTTTTTGCACCATCTTATCCTTCGCTATAATTGGAAGCCACAAGAATCTGACAAGCCAATAGGATTTCCCGTAAGATTTCTCAGAGGTCTGCCAGTGAGAGTTGATAAAGTGCCTTCAACTATCTAACATTTGGAGTTAAAAGATTTAGCAGAGGC
Organism: Iris macrosiphon; assembly: GCA_036927795.1. Taxonomy (NCBI): domain Eukaryota; kingdom Viridiplantae; phylum Streptophyta; class Magnoliopsida; order Asparagales; family Iridaceae; genus Iris; species Iris macrosiphon. The sequence continues at coordinate 180,459,144 of JAYESA010000002.1, read as the reverse complement.
CTACCAGTGAAAGTTGAATAATATTTGAAGTTATCTATGGACAAGTATTTCCTTTTCACCGACATTATGCATGTAATTGAAATTTCAGCTATCGAAACTCCGTGATTTCAATTCCATATGGAATAAATTACAAGAAAACTCCTATATTTTCCATGTTTTTAGATTATTAACCTTTTTTTCTTTCTTTCCCCATGTTGTCATAAACAAAGAGAGACCTTAGATTGAATTACATGTCTACCATTTTACGCATGATTTTAATTGAACTTGTTTTAAAATGTAACTTTTGAAAGGAAACCTATCATGATTAATTCAGTGGGTTGAGTGGAAAAGCCAACTATGCAGAATGGGGGTGTTTGGTTGTCCGAAAGTGGTCTGAAAGTGAGAATTTTGCTGAACTCAAAAGATTTCCAGTGAAAGTATGTTTTTGATGATTTGATAGAGTGAAGAGGGGATGTCGAGCACCTTCAGCGCCGAACATTTGGGAGCATTTGGATAATTAATGATAACATTAGGAGAATTTGGATAGTTAATGAGAATATTTTGAGCATTTGGAATATTTGGATAATTGATAAAATTAATGAGATAATTACTTGAGAAATTAACTAGACAAATTAAAGGATAACATTTGGAAAAAATATTTGAGAAACTAATGAGACATTAGGATAAATTTTTATTTCATTATTTGTGTCTACTAATGAGACAAATTATATGATTTAAACTATAGACAAAATTATTTGAATTTTTTTTTATTATATTAAATTTACAATTACAATTATTTGTGGCTAATAATGTAAGAAATTTGGGGGTAAACCTATTCAAGGTTACCACAACTCTAACCAACATCCAATTTCAACCACCATATAAACAACTAAACTTATATTTTTTTCTACTTTCAACAGTCATCCAAACAACGAACATTCTTTTTTTTCACTTTCATACTTTTTTTACACTTTCATGCAACCAAACAGATCCAAAAAATCAGAGAGACGAGGACAAGGTGGGAGGCAAATGAGGACGTCTTTCATTTTGATACACTTTCGTATAACCAAACAGGTCAGAGGAACCACGTAGATGAGGACAAGGTGGGAGGCGAATGAGGATGTCTTTCTTTAGATAAATATTATTAAATTTATATGTAAAAATTAATAAGCTAGTTAGATATTATATTATTATGCCGTTGAAGAAGTCAGGTGATCGTGTATCCTAATCACTCGTCATGAGACGTGACGATTAATCAGTCGTCATGCATCACCGTCGGCATCCGGTTATAGCAATTGCACATGAGATTTTATGAAAGGTTATGTTGTGTGCAGAAAGAATACAGTTGAGCAAATGATTGTCTTAATCATGAGTAATGATATTAATCTTTTAAAAGTGCTCCTCCAAATCACTTCTTCTTGTACGACAGCTAACGTGATAGGTTAAATAGCATTATGTGATATCTAGCATGACAATTAATCACATATCAAATTTTAACCCAAAAAATTAATCATCTAAATTTTTTTAATGTTAATATTAATTTAATTTAATTTTAATTTTAATTTTTAAATTTTGTCATAAAAGTTGTCACATTAATCGTAACGTTGACTGTCAGATAAGGAAGAATGGTTTTGAAGGACAATTTAGAAATATTAATAGTATTAGGGTTATGTTAACATGTCTCCCAATGGCACATTTATAAATTTGTATTTTTTGTATGGATACTTCTACCAACACATTTAGCAATACACATTTTATATTTATCAATACACATTTTAAGTAAAATATTATGCATTGATAAATGTGTTGGTAAAAGTACCCATATAAAATATATATTTATCAATGTGTTATTATCAGGTCCGGACTTTATATGAGGCGACGGCCTAAGGTCCAAAATTTTAGAGGACACCAAATTTTTATATATTATTTAATATATGTAAGTTCATATAATATTTATTATATGTAATATTATTTAATATATGTAATATTATTTAAAATATTAAAGTATCCATATAATATTTTATTATGAATTATATTATTTTGGATATATTATTTTATTTATTGTTTTATTTCTTAAATTTTGCGTTGATAATTGTGAGACTTTGTCTCACAGTATCTATATCGGTATATGGATACGTATTTTATACTGCATGTTTTATTTTTTGGATTTCGTGGAATTTTAGAAACTTGGAAATTGAAACTTTACTGCATTATGGGTATACCGATGGTATACTGTAGTATACCGATGGTATACTGTAGTATACCGACGGTATACCGATCCTGAAAATATTTGTTTCACTTTTTGAGATATCTCTATATATAGTGCTTGGTTTCTTTTCTTTTCTTTTCTTTTCTCTTTCTCTCTCTTCTCTCCACCCTTTTTCTCTTGAGCTTACAGCTTGGAGAGTGGTTTCTGAACCCCTTCGTGGTGGTGAACTAGAAGGTTGAGGCTGGGAGTTCGCTGCAGGCAAGTACATATTGTCGATTCTATGAACTCTTCTTGCTTTCTGTCATTTTTTTTCCTGGAGCCTTGGTAGTTGCTTTTTAGCTTAGACTTGTTTTACTATTATTGTTCATCTCATGACTTCTAGCCTTTTTATCGTCTCGATTTTGGTTTCTGATAAAATTTTGTTCCGTCCCTTTTTGGTAACTCGGTAACGGTGACGCTACCGGAGTTGTGACCATGAGATCTAGTCCATATTGTGATATGTGACTTACCACTAGACTTGACTCCTTGTTAGTCTTGGTTTTGGTAATTTTCGGGATTTGATTTGTGTCCCGAAATCAGTTTTGGCTTTGGCATTGTTTTTCTCGGAAACCGGCATACCGACGGTATACTCCAATATACCGACGGTATACCGATTTCGACCAACTTGATTTCTAGATATTATTCAGTGACCCTTATCGGCATACCGATGGTATACTATAGTATACCGATAGTATACTACAGTATACCGACGGTGTACCTATTCTGCCGACAGTTTTAGATATTTGTCCTGGCCGGCATACCGACGGTGCACTGGGTTGTGCCGACGGTATACCGATTTGTGAACCTTATTTTTCAGCAGCCTTCTTGCCCGCTTGGAACGACATACCGACGGTATACCAATTTGTTAGAATCTATCACTTGCTGTATTTTTTATGTCTCTGGATCGGTATACCGATGGTATACTGGAGTATACCGATAGTATACCGATTGTGTTCTCTTTTGCATGTAATTTTTTTTTCTTTTGCTCCTTGATTGCTTGTACCTGGCTTACTTGTATTTATTTCTTGCATGTTTATTTATGCCTTATTGTCTCGACCCGATCGATGTATAGTTAGGGACTTTACACCCTATTTACACATGGCCAGTACATGTTACCGACCAATACCCCGACGACCAGGCATATGTATTAGTAGAGGATGATTTATACTCTATGTACATATGGAGACGATCAGGCATGTGTATTAGTAGAGAATGATTTACACTCAATGTACATATTGAGACGACCAGACATTTGTATTAGTAGAGGATGATTTATACTCTATGTACATATTGACTCGACCAGACATATGTATTAGTAGGAGACGATTACGCCCTATGTACATTTGACCAGTGTTCAGTAGGCAGTGGCTTGTATCAACATTATTGTGTTTCCTGTTCGTAACACTTTCTGTATGGCTTGAGTTGTGTACCTTAGCTCTGCGTTTGCCTGTGTAGTTGTGATCGATCTGTCTTGTGCATGTGTAGATGTGACGTTCAATTATATTGCTTGAGCCTTTACTTTCTGTTATAGTTATGTGTATCGGAAAGTAACTTGAGACTAGGTCCGACTTGGAAAAAGAATCATAATCTTGGTCCTTGTTTGATTTAAGGGTTATGATTCATATTTCGAGGAGTTCCCAAATCTTTTCATTGCTTGTCGACTTATCCTTACTCGTGTTTTTTTTATTTCTCCTTGGCATGTCTCGGTTATTTGTCATGTTTCATATATCCAGTTATATTCGTGTTCATATGGTACTCTTTATATTCCTAGTGGTTATATGTTGTTCAGCTTATTGTCTTCTTTCTCGGGATAAGTACAGTGGTAGCGCACGAGTCTCGAATCGCATTTATTTATTCATGTTGCTTAGCGTATTGTAGCTCTACGTTATTTTTGCTGGTTTTTAGTTCATAGCTCTTTGCCTCTTTTGTGGTACTTGCTATTTAGGGGTCTGATCCCACTGATTTTGCTTGACCAGATTTGGTAGCAGAGCCCGAGGATCTTACCCTCATTCCCACGGATGGTGACTACCCGGAGCACCAAACAGCCTGAGTGAGTTTCCTTCTATCCCCACTAGATCTCGTATTATTTATTTATTTTGAAGCGTTTAGCCGCCGAGCACGTGTTAGCTCGTGTTTTGGACTTGACATTCTGCCTACTGGCCATGACATGATTAGCGTATTCTAGACCATGGCTAGTGTTGATCATGTATGACTTATACTCTGTTAGTTCTCCATTTTGCATTACTAGCTTCATGATCAATTATGTATATTTGGTTTGTGACGCTTTACTATTTTGCTCCAGGTGATCTTATTTTTTGCTTATCTGCTTGTGATTGAGACACCTAAGACCGTTGACCTAGGTTTGACTGATAGATTGTAATATTAACCCCTATGTTTTACAGCTTCACCGTATATGCAGAGTATGGGTGTGCTCTAAGTATACGTATCTGACCGTTGTCATCTCCCGCTCTCCAGTATTCTGGTTCTGGGGCATGACAATAATATTATTGTATCATCGTCAATGGAAAAAGAAGTATGTGAATAAGCTTCGAGGGCACCACTTTTAGAGTTCGTCTCGGACCTTAAAATCTAAAGTCCGACACTGGTTATCATGTACCCTTACCTAGTTTGGTTCACGGAAAGAAAAGGAAAGAAAATCAATTCATTGCTCTTTCATTTCCTTTTGAAAATTGTAATTTTTATTATTTTATTTTATTTTGTTTGGAAATAGCTAAAAGAATTGGAAGAAAAGTGAATACTTAAGATAAAAAGAAAGTGAATCATTGAATGGGTGAAGGAAACTTTTTTTTTCTGTTTTCTTTTTTATTGGTAATCACTTTCATTTTCTTCTTCTTTCTTTTGTCATCCAAGCATAGAAAATAAATAACTATTTTTTTCGTACGTCATAATTCTGCGAATCAAACCAGGCCTAAAGGGCACATGTTAACATAATTATTCAGAGCACGAGAGAGAGTTAACCTCACCAGGATTGGTTCAAAGAGTGGAAGTTTCATCAAGCTAGTATATACTGGTTGATTTAACTTAGTTTCATAAACCTCACCAGGATCCTGTATCTTTACTTATTGGTTCTACTCTCCGATTACTAATTACAATCGCAAACACAATTTAATCTAAAAAATAATATTACTTATTCTCTTACAACGCTGCTCTTTTGTTCGTCGATAACGTTTTTCTGTACAACCGGTTCTTCTCTCCACGATGGTGCCCGTTCTCGTTTCCTCTGCTCTTCTTCCTCTTCTCCTCTCTGCCATTATTCTCCTCCTCCTCCTCCTCCACCTCCACCTCCTCCTCCTCCTCGTCCGCCGCGTTGTACACGAACGCCACCGCTTCGTCGGCCAGATGCTGCAGGGGTTCCAGTGCCTCGATGACGGCAGACATGTGCGGCCGAGACTTTGCGTTCTGGCTCAGGCACTCGTAGGCGACCGCCGACGCCTTGTGCACCCCCTTGGTCGAGTACTGTCCCTTGAGGTTCGGGTCCAGTATCCTGGCCAGCCTCCTCGTGTCCACCAAGCACGGTCGAGCCCACTCCACGAGGTTCTGCTCCCTGCTGGGACGGCTCTTGTCCACGGACCTCCGTCCCGTCAGCAGCTCGAGCAGCACCACGCCGAAGCTGTACACGTCGCTCCTCGTCGTCAAATGGCCTGGAAAAACATTAATAACATTGTCAGGGGTCCTACTGGAGAAAGTACTCAGTGAGCCAGACCTACTGTACATCTTGATTCTCTTCCACTTGAAGGCATTAAAAATGAGTGCATGCAATGGCAGTCTGGAACAATCATCATTCCTCTGTCATCAAGTGGAGAAGAATCAAAAACCTGGCTCACTAAATAATTTCTGGTCCTTCTGTTGCCTGTGCTCTGTCACGAATAAATTGGACCGACAACTGACCGGTCATGATGTACTCCGGCGCAGCGTATCCCTGGGTGCCCATGACGCGGGTCGAGACGTGGGTCTCGTCGCCCTCGGGCCCGTCCTTTGCGAGCCCCAAGTCGGATAGCTTGACATTGTAGTCCTGGAGATTCAAGGAGAATGAAACTTTGTTATAGGGACAAGAACCAAACGTCCGTTGAGCAATGAAGATTTGTTCGCCTAATAAGAAGCTGGCAATATATGATGCTTAAGCAGTAAGTCACAACTTCCTCTATGACAACAACAACTATATTGACAGGCTTAGATTTAATAAACTACAAGATCAAACTGTGTCTGGTTGGTTCATGACCAAGTTATCAAATACTAGGTTAGCTCAACTTTGCTAATTATATTATAGGGTGTGACATAGTGGTCTAGTTGACACACCATTATTCTCATTAATCTAACTTGTTTGTGCAACAACAACAAAAAAAAAAGTTTCCCTACTAGCTAGAGTATCATACAATATCTTGATGAGACTTGCTAATTCAAGATATGAAGAAAAGCAAGAAAAGGGAAGTATGAGGAGAGTCAAATTGAAGGAAGAAATTTTACCGAGTCCAATAGTATGTTTGAAGCCTTAAAATCACGGTAGATCACAGGTTGCTCGATCTGGTGGAGGAAAGCGAGGCCCTTGGCTGCTCCGACCGCAATCTTCAGTCTCGTTGCCCAAGGCAAACTGGTCGAGAATCCTGCACCACAAGGCAGAAATCGAGTTAAATCAAAGTCCTTAAGATGATCCAATTATTGTCACCAATGCATAAACAGGGGAGGGGGGGTTGATTTTTTCCTCCAATTTACCTTATTCTCAGTAAACTAGCAGATGGTGTGAGTGGATAATGTCACCGAAATGGATACCTAATAGTATATCAATCCACTAGAAAATGAAATGATTAAGAATGATGCATGGATACAGTTTGTCACAATATGGACACAATGACACAAACACAGATTCTGCCGTGTCCTATTGTATTCAGGTATGTCCATGCCATGTCATATACGTATCCAATACAGACAAGAAAAAGTGCAACAACAATTTTGGAGTATCCATTCTCCCTTTTTAAGGAACAAGAAGATAACAAGAGCTAACTGGAGTGTATGGGATGAGTATGCGTGACTGAGGGAGTATCAGCAGAGTATCAAAACATAATTCTACTGCAGACAACATACAAAAGGAAACAAAGCAATCTGAGGATTCTGAGGGCTTCCTTCAAAGAAACCGAGACGACAAATCAGCACAACTCAACCATTCGGAAACTATCAACTCATAATTCATAATTGAACTCCACCACCTACATAAAAACTATCCGAAGTGCCTAATTCTCGCAAGTCACAAAGACCAAAGTAAAAAATACTATACTTCTAAAGATTGCAATATGCCTTGGGAAATTTATTCAACCTGATAGAACTTTAAGAAAGCATATCATATTCTAATATGATTTCAGTATATTAGTATTAGGCATTGGTCATGTAATAAATACTCTGGAATAAGTTTCTACAGAGATAAAAAGGATATTTACTTTTGAATAGATGGTTCTCCAAGCTTCCCTTGGCCATGTACTCGTATACAAGAAGTCGGTGCTCTTGTTCGTAGCAGTAACCGACCAGTTTCACTAAGTGGGGATGCCGCAATTGTCCGAGAAAGATTACTTCAGCCTGACATGACATTAGAAAAAATCATAAGATGGAAAATACTACTTTTCATATATTCTTTAAAAATTTCTTTTGTCTACTTAGTAATTCTTAGAGTTCAATCACCATGGTGCCTTTTAAAATTTATATTTAGTTTTATTATGAGGGATTTAGTCACCAAGGTTTTAGCTCTACGCAGTTGATTTTGCACAATATCTTGAATTATTGTTGACTTTGTTATAGCCACTTATTAGAATGAATCAAGTTATCCATGATAGCTTCATAGTTTCTTGACTTAGCAAATTATCTGGTAGTAATTACTCACGAATATGTAGATTAATCATGCAATATCTTGCCATTACTGATTGAATATGGAATCAATGATGATAGTGAACACTCAGTGTTAGCAAGTCCCTTGCATCACCTTATGTGCTTCAAACCAGTATCACCATAACTGGTTTGTAAAACTCTATAATCACAGACAACTAAGAGTGTTGATTGGCTAAGATTAAAATCTATATAGTTCTACAGAAATATAGATGAGTGTGTCTAATTTTTAGCAATTTATTATATTCTTCCTGTCTATCAGGTGATTTTTGACTTGTAGTGCATTTGTTCTTAATTCTAAGTTGTTTGCAACACTAGTTAATTATTTGTCTATCTAGTTTGTTAACGAGTACTGACATATTGGGGAAAGGACCAGAGAAGTAAAGGCAAGACTATATTTCCGAAAGTGAAATGGGAAAGAAAAAGAAAAAAGAAATGAAAAAATGAAGTCAAAAATCTCCTACATATACTTTGTAAGAATATGTACTAAAATCACTCAACCAACTTTGCCTCCATGGTGATTTCAGAATGTTGGAACAATCTCTCTCTCTCTCTCTCTCCTCTCTCTCTCTCTCTCTCTCTCTCTCTGTGGTTGACCTGTCAATAGCAGTTCTATTCAAAATACTTCAATCACAGGGGTTTTAGCTTGACGCGTTGCCGACGAGAAAAAAAAGGACCGATCAAAAAAACAAACAAACAAGCAATAATAATTAGTCCATACCATCCATTCCTTGTGCCCCTGCACCCCTTCCAAGTCCAAGAGCTTGACAGCGACCGGCTGGGCTGCGAGCCCGGCCCGCACCTTGCTGTCCAAGAAGCCCTTGTAGACCGGGCCGAAGCCGCCTTCGCCGATGAAGTTCCCCTCCGAGAAACCCGAGGTCGCGGCCTCGAGCTCGGTGACGGTGAACTTGCAGAGGTTGCACCCCATCAAAGACAGCGATAGGTCCTCGGGCGAGCTCACGTCGGCGGAGGACAGCCTCGACCGGACCAGAGACTTCGCCCTCGCGGGCCTGCCGGGGGCCGGGTTGCCGCAGCAGGCCAGGAGGGACTGCCATGAAGACGACGACTTGGGCGACATCAAGAATTTATTAAGAAGAAGAAGCTTAGCTAGCAATGGCCAGGGGTTTTAATTGGTACTATGCTTACATGTGGAGGTGTAAGAGGAAGAAGAAGAAGAAGAAGACGACGACGACTTGGACAAAGTGTTTGAGAACTTTCACCACCAACTCTTACCAAATTTAAAGGATTCAAGTGAGGTTGGGAGGGAGGGAAAGTGTCTCTTTGCTGACCCTTGACTTTGAGAGGGGGAGAGAGACATTTGGATTATGCCTACCGAAAAGCCAAGGTATTAGGTATATATTGTGTATTAGGTAATCCATGTCTTTGATATCATTATATGTTACTTGCTATGCACATAGGTAGACTGGTAAGGTTACGGGACATTACCGAGTAGGTCCAGATATCGAGTCCTGCCATCGGTTACGGGATAGAAGGAAATATGTCTCAACTGGGGTCGATTCCTCGATCGCTTGGGTCGTATACCTCCGCTCTACCATTAGACTGGTGCCTCGTTGCGTGTGAATATATATATATATATATATATATATATTGTAGATTTTGGATATCTCAACTAAAAGGTACGATCAGGGCCGGCCCTGAGCTCACAGGGGCCCGGGACGAACTTTCAAAATGAGGCTCCATACATAATGTAAAAAAATAAAACAAAAGTAAAAATAAAAAATATGCCTCTACCAAGATTTGAACTAGGAACCTTTTGTGTACAAGTCTAATGTAATAACCACTACACAACAATTGCTTTGTGATAAGAATGGTCCATGGTAAATACTAGTTCTATTTTCGGTACAAAATTATTTCTATATTTAAACAAAAAAAAAATTTGGATTCTTTTGGTCTATGGGGTCCTGGACGGTCGTCCTGTCCGTCCTGGACCAGGGCCGACCCTGGGTACGATAAAAACGAATCCTTCTTTTATGAGTTAAGGTTGGTCATTAATGATTGTCTCCGTTCTAAACTACTAACAACAAAATTTTCCATCCGATACAATTTTTATTTTGTTAGGACTAGAATTCAGACTCATGCTCACTCCTCTCCCTCCTTAGTCCTTCCTTGCTAGTTTCCAACCCCCCTGTTGGTTTGTGGTGGTTTGTGTGGTCCTTTTATCCCATCCTTTATCGCAAAGACGAAGAATACGCAAAAATCGTCCCTTGATATATCAAGAACAAAGACTCCATACAAATATGGCTGCATGTATCTTGACCTCTGTGACAAAACTTCATATATTTGGGCATATTTGCTTCGAATTACACTCTTGAGCCACAGCTGATGGGAAAGGATTCATTGACATCTGCTTGCCTTCAGTACCCAAACCTACTGTTGGATCCTTCCGAAGAACTTTTGTGCCATTCCTTTTGGCATTATTTTATTGACATAGCCATTTCTTAAGAAAGACTACCATACCATACAGGCCAGACCCTAAAGTAAACCGGCAGAAATTTTTCTACAGACAAATATATTTTAACAAAACTAACGGTAGAGAAAAATTTATAGTTGAGAACAAAAACACATGTGTTAAGTGCGTTCTCAATAAAAAAAAAATATGTACAGAACGAGAACGCATATAACAAATACGTTTTTAAATAAAAATTTAATTTTTAACTGTAGTCGTACCTACTAAATACGTTTTTATATTTTATATATATTTTTTTACAAAAGAAAAAAAATATACAGTTAAAAAATAAAATAAAATAAAATAATCAAATCTGAAAACGTACCTAATACGTGCGGTTTCAAAAAAAAAAAATTTTAAAAAAAAAGAAGAACTCTGGAAAAAAAGAAAAAATAAGGTAAAAACGCATATAGTAGGTGCGGTTTGTTTTAAAGGCAGAAATTTTTATTTTTATTTTGTTCCGGTTTTTTTTTTTTTCCAATGTCTTCTCTTCCGGCAATCTTGCTTCCGAAGAGACTTAGAAGTGATTCCTCACTGACAACTTTTGTCACTGTAGTATTCGATTTATACATTTACAACTGCTATATTACTTTTACAACAGCTATATTATTTTTCTTTATTTTATAAATAGGAATATTATCTCATATCCACAACAGCAACAAATAAAATTCTCTACTCTTCTCTTTCTGTTCTTTCTTCTCTCTATCTTCAGATTCTTCAACAGCAGCAGATAGAAATTTTATCTCAAATCCACCTACAGCAACAGTTTACGTACACAACAGCTCTCCACCAAATGCAACAGCTATCTCGACAAACTGCAATAGCTCTCTACAAGTTTCTTTCTTTCTATTATTTTTTATTACTTATGGATCAAACCATAAATATGATATGCTGACACGGAGGTACACTAAATAATTTATCTTATGAAAGAGGTAGAAGTGAATTTTTTTTAGCGTATAAAAATATTACATTAGAAAATTTACGCAATCTTATTGTTCAAAATTATTTTATTACATATGATTTTATAATAAACTGGATATTTTTCGATACTTGGTTCGAAATAAATTCTGAAAATGCATGAAATTATGTTGTTCAAAGTATTTTTGGTTCATCGTGTATAAAAATTTATATTACTCCATCAGTAACAATTTTTGATAGCAATATCATTTCAAGTGCTCAACTATTTTGTAATCAAGTAGCCAATCATATAGGTGTTAGTTCTTCAAACCAAATTGAAGAGAACAATAATGATGAAAATAGTGATAATTTAATTGAAGATTTAGATTATTATTTAGATGTCAATGACAATAGTAGTTTAGATGCTAATAACATTCTCGGATTATTTCTTAGAAGAACATTTGATTCTCGTTTTGAATTTAAAAATTTTATAAGTAATATTGCAATTACACATAATTTTACTTGTTCAAGTAATGCGAACAATGCTAAACGAATTGTGTATACTTGTGAATCTCCAAATTGTGGTTGGAGGGTATATGCTACAGTTATTGGCACGGACGAGTCATTTACTATTTCAACATTAGAAAGTCGACATTCATGTTTAGGTGAAGTTACAGGAAGTCATCCATTAGCTACAACTGCATGGGTTAAAAATCAGATAATTGGAAGAATTAGAGATAACAACTCTTATATCTCAGCACACATTGTAAATGATATATATAGAGATCATCAAGTACGTATTACATATTCTAAAGCATGGAAAGCACGAGAAATTGCGTTATCTGAAATTTTTGGTACGTATGTGGATGCATATGGTAATCCCGAAAAATATTGTTATACAATTATCGAAACAAATCATGGAAGCAAATGTTACTTAAAGAAGGTAGAAAATAATATATTTCAAAGAATATTTATTTGTTTCAAGGCATGTATGGATGGTTTTTTGAGTGGTTGTTTACCTGTAATTAGTGTAGATGCTACTTTTTTTACATCTAGATATCAAGGTAATTTATATGTTGCTTGTGCTCACGATACCAACTATCAATTATATCCAATTGCTTATGTTGTTGCTGAAAGTGAAAGTACTGATTCTTTGACATTGTTTTTACATTGTTTGAAATTTTTTTTTGAAGGTTGTTTTGATCAATGGAATATAATTTTATTTATATCAGATAAGCAGAAAGAATTAATTCGTGGGATGCGTGACACCTTTCCAAAATTTCCACATTTTTTCTGTATTCAACATTTCAAACAAAATATAAAAAAAATATGCATCCGGCACCGACCAATATCAAAAATATTTAGATCAGCTTGCTAGATCTTATAATGAGGTGGATGCGAATATTTTGTTTGAAAAAATAAAATCATCGGATATTAATGTTTTCAATTGGATTGTTGGTAGAAATGATGAAAATCGTAGATTTGAACACTGGATAACAGCTTATGCTCCGTGTCCAAGATTAGATATTAACACTTCAAATATTGCTGAAAGTTTTAATAATTAGATTAAAACTTTATGTAATAAACCAATAATGACACTTATTGATGATATTAGAGCAAAGATTATAAACACTTAAATGATAAAAATTGGTGAAATGCCGAAAATTTGTCAACACAATATTGTCCAAGAATGCTACAAACTATGGCCTACAACAAAAGAGAGTCACACCAATTTCAAATATTGAAAGTTAGAAGCCGTGTGTTTGAAATAAGAGATCATAAAATAGAAATGAACTACATAGGCAAAGTAAGTATGCCCTAGTGCAACACATTACCTGAAATTAAACATTAAGATTTATTATCAGCTAAATTAAGTAAGCAATGTTATTAAGTATTGAATAAAAATATAAATACCCGTAATTCATCTGTTGTATCGCCGATATCCCTTAAGGTAGAACGAAGCCAAGTGAGCTTGACACTGTAACCATCTCCTAAATCTGATAGGGGCTCCACACCAAGATATGTCATAATCATCTCTTTAGATTTTATCGTATCATCATAATATATAGGATCACGTATAATTGGTAATCCTAGAATTTCTGCCACATCAGCTAATGTGATTGTCATCTCTCCAACTAGCAAATTAAATGTGTTGCGTTGGGGCCACCAACGATCAATGAGACTCAGAATCAAATCCTTATCATGACGCACAAATCGTATCATGTCCACATGATGAAATCCAAAGGATTGCACCAAGTCCTTTTGGGCACTAGTCAGCTCCCATCATTGCCGCCATTCACCACACTCACGTAGTTTTGTATCGACATAATCATGTAGCTATGTAATATACATTATTTTTTTATTAAATTATTAATATATAATAAACACTAACTAATATTAAGTAATTAAAACTTAGGATTACATGTCCACCAAATATTAAGGATGATATATGTGACACACGTTGTTGGACAATAGTGGAAGTAGTGGGCCCACATGAAATTCTTTCATCGTTTTGAGTCGCCATCTATAAAATAATTATAATATTGGAATGATTATGATTAGGATTTGAGGGATGATTATATTAGGATTTGAAGGATAATTACAAAATTATGGTTAAAATTAGTAATAGAATTTAAGTTTACATTGCTACCATCAAACAATTAACTATCAAAAGCATTTTCTATTTTTTGCTACACATGATCATCTAAAAAATAATATTATCTAAAATATTTAAGAATTAGTTTAACTAAATTACCTTGTAAAAATTTGCTCTCCTCCTCGTTCAGATACCCTTTTCTTCTTGCCTTCTTCCTCCTCGGTTCAACTTCAATCCTCTTCCACCCCTACACCCGAACCCATATTCCTCTCACACACACATGGTCAAAAGGACCCCCCATCATACACACAAGCCAACTTTGCAGTGATCCATCACTTCCTAAATGACCCTCCCCTATCACAAAAGTTGGAAGCAAGATTCCCGGATGAAAAGAAAAAGAAAACCTTTAATAACGGGCCTAAAGAAACCAAAAAAAAATTAAAAATTAAAAAAAAAAAATCAAACCGCACCTACTAGGTGCGCTTTCACATTTTCTTTTCTTTTACTTTTTTTTTTTTCCCGAGTTCAACCGCACCTACTAGGTGCGTTTTCACCTTCTTTTTTCTTTTTCTTTTTTCCAGAGTTCTTCTTTTTTTTAAAAATATATATATTTGAAACAGCACGTATTATGTGCGTTTTCATATTTGATTTTTTTGTTTTATTTTTTAACTGTATTTTTTTTTGTAAAAAAATATAAAACATGAAAACTATTTAGTAGGTGCGGCTAAAGTTAAAAATTAAATTTTTATTTAAAAACGTATTTGTTATATGCGTTCTCGTTCTTTACGTATTTTTTTTATCGAGGACGCACTTAACACATGCGTTTTTGTTCTCTACTTCAAATTTTCATAAACTTTGTTCTCTTCCGCTAATTTTGCTAAAAATATATTTCTTTGTAGAAAAATTTCTGGTAAACCGGACAAACCATCGAACGCGTACAACTCTTCGATTAGGATAACTTTCCAAATCCCTAAGTCCCCACCTCTCCGTCAATAAAGTTTGCGTAGTTCATTCCAACTCCTCTCCTTCAGTTGAACTAGTAATCCACCAGGCCTATATTTTCAGTTCCTATTGGGAAGGTCTCGAGTAGCTCATGGAGATGAATTCGGAATTCGAGATCCACGACGTCGCTGCCAACCGCACATGTAGAAGCATGAAAAATATGATGGAGAATTATACACGTAAAACCCCCAACGTGCATGAAGTACGCATAAAACAGAAGCTTCAGCGCTGTGTGGCATAAAACATGACTTCAGAGTTGCCCGTGTAAAGCAGCACTTCAAGGCTATTTTGGGGTAAAAGGTTGCTACACCTCCCTCCGGCGTAAACTATGTCTGCTTTTAATGCAGCGTGAAGTTGTACGAGAAACTCTTCGTATTCCTCGAATGAACCTGTCAGACAGAACAGTGAACCTGACTCCTGACAAAGAGCACTGCACGACGATCGAGAGGACAGCTGTAATGATGATTCTGCACAGAGCCCCAGACTGTCATTTAGTGGCATATCCTTGATACAAGTTATTTTTACGCACTCAAGGAATACGCTGCCTATTTTTACAGGCAGAAATGAGCCTTTACGCTCAAGATGAGACGAAACCAAATGCCACGTCAAAAGCTGTTCTTCGTACAGAACTCGAGGCACATCTCTGCAGTTAATGCGCGAGATGGGGGCAGATCTTTGCATTTAATGCACGAGATTTGGTTCTACTTTTAATGACTGGGAGAGCTAAAATTAGGGCTAATATGCTCACATCACTATCCCTGCATATTACGCCAACCAGGCTATTTTCAACTATAGGAGCACGCCGTATGCTATCTCCTCAAAATACGCCAACTCTGGCTATATTTGCAAAGGTACGTGATAAGGCAATTTGGCCCAGAATACGCTCAAAATATTAGTCAGGGAGGATAAATGGCTAGTTTACGCTGGTTACCTACCTATGCAGCATCAAGCTTTACGCAGAACTTGGCTTTTACGCCAATAAGACAGCTATTTGGCTTTTACGCCAACAAGACAGCTATTCGGCTTTTACGCCAACAGGACAGCTATTTGGCTTTTACGCCAATAAGACAGCTATTTGGCTTTTACGCCAACAAGACAGCTATTCGGCTTTTACGCCAACAGGACAGCTACTTGGCTTTTACGCCAACAAGACAGCTATTTGGCTTTTACGCCAACATGACAGCTACTTGGCTTTTACGCCAACAAGACAGCTATGTGACTTTTACGCCAACGAGATAGTTATTCTGCTTTTATGCCAACCATCTATACGCGAGGGGCAGTTACCTACGTGGCTTGAATGCCGTGGTCTTCGAGAAGCAGTTATATGCGCTACCTTATAATGGGACATGCGTCACACGCAGATTCAGGAGATCATTCAGACGTGGATAGCAGTTATTATAACCGCCGCGTAAAAGATGCAACTCTCTCCACTAATTTGCTTCTACGCCGACCGGTCAGTTACTGTGACCGAGCTCTATAAATAGAGACTTTCGGTCACAGAAGAAAAGGTCGGGGGGGAAAAGGTCGAAATCAGAGGAGATCAGAGAGAGAGCACATATAGAGAGTGTTGATTGACGACTTTGGCAACGAGCGTTCAATCCCTCTAGCAATCTTTTGAAGCTTCTTCTTCTTTGTCACGCCCCAGTCCCAAAATACATAGGACTAGGACACGTAAGCATGCCAGCCGCATGGATATAGCAACTCCAATATTTGGAAACCAAATCCACACATACGTTGTAATATGAATATTAAATCCATAAGTGGTATAAATATATGTCACAATTCACATGGTACAATCTAAATCCCATCCACAGAAAATCAATATAAATGAATAACCAACATCTATATAACTAGATCTCAACATAAGTATCTAAGGATGATAGTTGGATGGAAACAAATCCACTACCAACTCGAATGTAAGAGCAAATACAAAATAAGTACAACACAACAACACCATATAAGAATACCAGCTAACAATCACGGGCTCGGAGAGAGGACATCCACGAAACATATATAACCATCCCAATCTGCGCTCCTGCAAATACTCAAGAACAGATACACCTGGCGGAGGACCAGGTCCTCAGAGGGACGTAACAAGATACAGAAAATACGAGCCAATTTGAATACAGTAAACATGCATATTGTTTGAAAATAGATAAGTACGCTGTACAAGACAATCTATATGAATGCAATGAGGATAACTTTTCGACGTATGGGCAAGGGTAGGCTACTCGATCTAGTCCCCACAACTCACGCTCGTCAGTGGACATCATCAGCCGACATACCTCTGGGGTAGCGACCCTCGGACTCCATCAATCGACATACCTTTGGGGTAGCGACCATCGGACACGACCACCATAGTGCGTGCTAGTGACTACGGTGTTACCAAAGTGGTTAAAGCCCATACGCCTAATGATTGTCCTCTATGATACTAAGTGTCAAGTGTGTGTCAACATATCTAATATATAGTAATGACAGAAAGGAACTACACATGCAAGAACTATACAGAAATGCAATAAATAAATAGAAATATAAATAGCATGCGAAGTACTGTAAATAATTTGGCAAGGTATCTTGCCTGGGGTCCTGCTGCTGGTATGAATCAGAGTCCAAGTCACAGTCCAAATAGCCTATGTATTACAAATTTATCATGTCAAAATATAATTTATTTTAATTTATTTAATTCTGGAATAATTACTCTAAAATCCTATTTTAATCTTATTATTCTGATTTTTATGTTAATTCCTAAATTTTGTCCAAAGAAACTGAATTTTATCAACTCGAGACTCATGGCACGCAAATCGAGACGATCTGTTGACCGAAAAGTCAACCGACACAAACTCAACTTTAATGCATGATTTCCTGTAGATTTCAGCGTCAAAAATATGTTAGAATTTACGGCTCGTCCGAATTCAAATTCGTTTGGGAATTATGGCACATACAAATTTTGTATTGTGCACCGATGGTTAAATTCTAACCTAGAAGTTCTACAGAATTAACAGTATATAAATAATTTGAATTAAATTCTGGGAAAAACATATGTCAATGATCTTGACATTAGCTTTCCAAAACTTTAAACGGTTCATGATTCTGATTCCTGGTTCTCCCGGAATCGCAAAAATATTGAAACACGTCTATTTTCGGACATGCTGTGCTCTACGAATTTTTCAGAATTTAATACTCATAATTTCATAAAATAAATTATATAATCAGAAAGGTAACCTTAATATATTTCTAACGCAAGAAACTAGGCCTCGTTTGGAGTCCGGAGCTATGCGCAATGGCTTGTGGAAGATGAAGGAACCCTAGATGGCAATTCTCCAAAATCTCTCCTTCTATGATAATGGGATAATTAGGGTTATAATAATATATATATATATATATATATATATATATATATATATATATATATATATATATATATATATATATATATATATATATATATATATAGGGATGTACCTGCGGCTGAATGGATATTTATAGGCTAACACGTGTCAGAATCTGATTGGATGATTTTTGTTATATTATTTATTTTTGATTTGCCTTTATCAAAACATTATTTAAGTCATTTTAAATCTAAATAACTCCAAATAAATATTAAAAATAATCATAAAAATCTGGAAAAATTACATAAAATATATTTTGAACCTATAAACCCTAGAAAATTATTTGGGATAATTTTATATTCATAAGTTTACTACTATAATTAGGAGAAGCTCTAAACATTAGTTTTATCCATATAACTAAAAATAAATACTAACATTATTCCAAAAATTTTGAAATAATTCCAGAAAATATATAATAATATTACAAACCCTAAAAAATAACGTGGGTCCATTCTATATTCCTGGACATGCACAATAAATTCTACAAGTCCTAAAAATTAGTTATTAATCTAAATAACTCTCAATAAATACTAAAAGTATTCAAAAAATTCCCAGAAAATTCTAGAAAATATATTTGACTATTTAGAACCTAAAATAAAATTTTGAAATATTTTTAATTAAGTTTGAATATAAAATAAATTCTTCAAAGTCCTAGATAATTAGTGTTACTAGTTTTTAATTAACTAAAATTTATGAAAAAATCTCAATAATCTAAAATAGCCTAAAAATAATTCTAAATAAATATTTATATAAGTAAATATACTAAAAAAATTATTTTCTAATTAACTAAGAGAATACTCTAAATAAATTTAACATCTATAATAAATATAATAATATAAAATATACACAAAATACCTATTTTTGGTGAGGGAGTTTACATTCTTCTACAGCACTTCTTCGTCATTGTCATGCCCCAGTCCCAAAAATACGTAGGACTATAACACGTAAGCATGCCAGCCGCATGTATATGGCAACTCCAATATATGGAAATCAAATCCACACGTACGCTGTAATATGAATATCAAGTCCACAAGTGGTATAACATGTATCACAAGTCACAGGAAAAAAATCTAAATCTCATCCACCAAAATCATATAGAAATAAATAACCAGTATCTATGAAACTAGATCTCAATAAGAAATATCTAAGGATGATAGTTGGATGGAAACAAATCCACTACCAACTCGAATATAAGAGCAAATACAATATGAGTACAACACAATAAACACAATATAGGAATACCAGCTAACAACCATGGGCTCGAAGAGAAGACATCCTCGCAACACAAGTAATCATCCAAATCTGCGCTCCTGCAATTACTCAAGAACAGATACACCTGGCAGAGGACCAGGTCCTCAGAGAAACGTAACAAGATACAGAAAATACGAGCCAATTTGAATACAGTAAACATGTAATTATTTGAAAATAAATAAGTACGCTGTACAAGACCATCTATATGAATGCAAATGAGGACAACTTTTTGACGTATGGGCAAGGGTAGGCTACTCGATCTACCTCACAACTCACACACACGTCAATGGACATCAGAAATCGACATACCGTGGGGGTAGCGACCATCGAGACTCCAAAAATCGACATACCGCGGGGGTAGCGACCAGCACGACACACGCCCGTAGTGCGAGCTATATACTATGGTTTACCAGAGTGGTTAAAAGCCCATACGCCTAATGATTGTCCTCTCATGATACTAGGTGCCATGTGTGTGTCAACATATCTAATATATAGTATGACTGAAAAAAACTACACATGCAATAAATAAATAGAAAAGAAATAAATATACAGAAATATACTAAGCATGCAAAATATTGTAAACAACTTGGCAAGGTATCTTGCCTGGGGTCCTGCTGCTGGTATGAATCAGAGTCCAAGTCACAGTCCAAATAGCCTATGTATTACAAATTTTTCACGTCAAAAGATAATTTATTTTAATTTATTTAATTCTGGAATAATTACTCTAAAATCCTATTTTAATCTTATTATTCTGATTTTTATGTTAATTCCTAAATTTTGTCCAAAGAAACTGAATTTTATCAACTCGAGACTCATAGCACGCAAATCGAGGCGATCTGTTGACCGAAAAGTCAACCGACACAAACTCAAATTTCATGCATTATTTCCTGTATATTTCAGCGTCAAAAATATGCTAGAATTTACGGCTCGTCCGAATTCAAATTTGTTTGGGAATTATGGCACATACAAATTTTGTATTGTGCACCGATGGTTAAATTCTAACCTAGAAGTTCTACAGAATTAACAGTATACAAATACTTTGAATTAAATTCTAGGAAAAACATATGTCAATGATCTCGACATTAGCTTTCCAAAACTTTAAACGGTTCATGATTCAGATTTCTGGTTCTCCCGGAATCGCGAAAATATTGAAACACGTCTATTTTCGGACATGTTGTGTTCTACGAATTTTTTAGAATTTAATACTCATAATTTCATAAAACAAATTATATAATCAGAAAGCTAACCTCAATATCTTTCTAACGCAAGAAACTAGGCCTCGTTTGGAGTCCGGAGCTATGTGCAATAGCTTGTGGAAGATGAAGGAACCCTAGATGGCAATTCTCCAAAATCTTTCTCTCTCTAAGATAATGGGATAATTAGGGTTATAATATATATATATATATATATATATATATATATATATATATATATATATATATATATATATATAGGGATGTACCTACGGCTGAATGGATATTTATAGGCTGACACGTGTCAGAATCTGATTGGATGGTTTTTGTTATATTATTTGTTTTTGATTTGCCTTTATCAAAACATTATTTAAGTCATTTTAAATCTAAATAACTCCAAATAAATATTAAAAATAATCATAAAAATCTAGAAAAATTATATAAAATATATTTTGAACCTATAAACCCTAGAAAAATATTTGAGATAATTTTATATTCATAAGTTTACTACTATAATTAGGAGAAGCTCTAAACATTAGTTTTATCCATTTAACTAAAAATAAATAATAACATTATTCCAAAAATTCTGAAATAATTTCAGAAAATATATAATAATATTATAATCCCTAGAAAATAACGTGGGTCCATTCTATATTCCTGGGGTTGCACAATAAATTTTACAAGTCCTAAAAATTAGTTATTAGTCTAAATAACTCCCAATAAATACTAAAAGTATTCAGAAAATTCCCAGAAAATTCTACAAAATATATTTCACTATTTCAAACCTAAAATAAAATTATGGAATATTTTTAATTAAGTTTCAACATAAAATAAATTCTTTAAAGTCCTAGAAAATTAGTGTTACTAGTTTTTAATTAACTAAAAATTATGGAAAAATCTCAATAATCTAAAATAGCCTAAAAATAATTCTAAATAAATATTTATATAAGTAAATATACTAAAAAAAATTATTTTCTAATTAACTAAGATAATACGCTAAATAAATTCAACATCTACAATAAATATAATAATATAAAATATACACAAAATACCTATTTTGTGTGAGGGAGTTTACAATCTACCCAACTTAAAACAATTTCGTCCTCGAAATTAAAATAAGGCATAATTTGTTAAATCCTTCACATTCGTACATAAGGTACGTCAATCGCAATCTCTTCCAAAAATTTAAATAATAAAATCTATTCAAATCTATCGTGATCACTTCAAAATTAAGATAACCACTGTTTAAATCAAAATTCAACCTGTCGTAATCTCTTCTCGATTTTTTTTAAATAATCAACATTCAAATCTAACTCAAGTCTATATGACATCCCACATCAAAATTTATATCACCATTTTCAACTATCATAATCTCCTCTAGACTTTGAACAATAAACAATTCTAATCAAATCTTGTTCCTATTCTCAAATTAAGAATTTTGTACTCTTCAAATATTTAAAATCAATTTACATCCTCAATATTTCAAATAGGTGACCCAACAATCAAAATTAAACTTTTAATTCAAGTCATCAAATTGTAAAATTTAAATCTAATTCACCAATTGTTCAAGTCTAAAATTCTATATTTATCCTCAAAATTTAAATCGATGATTCATCCTTCAATATTCAAAATTTAAATCATGTGCTCAAAGTATAAATATTTGGTCCGCAATATCAAGATTTTAAAATTCGTTAAATCCTCATTATCTTAATCCTTCTTTTAAAATTTCTCAAAATTAAAATGACTTGAATCTCCCAATCTAATCTTACTTGATCACAATCTAAAAGAAATTCCTCTCAAGTTGGCAATGCACTGCTACCCAACTTAGAATTTACCCATCTATCACAGAAGGCTATATACTTTAAGAAAAATATTCTTTAATTTATTTACTCATGTCATTCAATCCTCAAAACTTCAACGCCGATTATATCATATATGATATGTCCTTAATTACAAAAGAATAATCCTCAAGTATGTGATCGGCCTACGGGGTATATCTAGTACTCTCTGTGTATCAAACTTATACCAAGTATGAGATTTCGTCTTTCCGAAATAAGGGAAGACAGAGATCAATAATAAAGAGTTCAAGAGCGAGGTAATAGAATAGAAGTATCGGGATCAAGGCGTTTAAAGAATTCAAATAGGAATTATTAAAGTAGTTGTGGATTGAAATCCTATTTTGGTAATTCTTTGTTCGCATGCTCGTATTAGTACAGTTATGTAACCGATACGATCTGCTCAGACATATCTAGGGGCAAGTATATTCGTCTACCAATCACTACATATCTCAATCCACGTAAAGTAGTATTACGAAGGACGAATCAAGCGCACTAAGGTTAGCTAGACCTTAATACACTGATTATAAAATGTATTAGTAGGCGTCCCCAATAATACATATCTCATGATCAAGCTCGATAAAAGAGTAAGCTTGCAAAACTAGGCTATAATAGCAGCATAAGTCAAGGTAGTGCAACAAATATAAGTACGC
Source organism: Iris macrosiphon (assembly GCA_036927795.1). Lineage (NCBI taxonomy): Eukaryota > Viridiplantae > Streptophyta > Magnoliopsida > Asparagales > Iridaceae > Iris > Iris macrosiphon. The sequence continues at coordinate 180,435,745 of JAYESA010000002.1, read as the reverse complement.
TAGATGATGATGAAAGGAGGTACAAATTAATTCAAGTTCACAAAACAAAACAACTAAGCAACAATAATAAAAGACTCTACAATCCCTACAGTTATCATACAACCTCCTTGTCTATGTCGCTAGTCGACCAAATGTGGGCAAGGATCTCTAACTTCTATTGTCTGAATAACCATTGTTGTCTTATGCTAGTATACAATTAATGTTGTTCAATCACACTTCAATAATAGGTCAAAAGACTATGTGATACTAGGTTGTGAGGTATACTACCCAACTTAAAACAATAAACTAATACTGTGACAGTCTTAAGGGTACCGTAGAAGCTCCTGTTAAGGTCTTCGAGAAGGGGTCTTGGTACTTGTTAGGGTATCCTCTTATATTACATAGGTCATGGTCGTCTTAACTCTTAGTCATAGTGCAAGTGTCAATAGTAAGAATGGGACGGTTACTGGCCTCAAGGGAAAGGGAATATAACTCGTATTGAGGTGTGGTACAAGTTACGCAATTTAAAACTAAGGGATAAGCACCAGGTCTCAATCTACAAGAATAACTTAACTATCAAGTTTTAACTACTAAGCACACAATTTCAAAATTCAAGATTACAACTATAATCCTAGCAAACTATGTGTCCTTAACAAAGAAATAAATTACTTGGCCTACTATCAGAAGTGTCAGGTGGCACGAGTTGAAAGATAAAGAAAAGAAGAACGTAATTTTGGTCGTCGCACAATTAGCGAACGTTAAGGTCACAGAGGAACAATATGTGAAATAGAGGGGCTCTAGGTAGCATTATGGTTTTCCAAGGGGGAGTGGTATACTAGTTGAATGTTCGAGGTATGATCAAGGGAGAAGTGTTGATTGCATTCCTCTAGGCTTCCTAGGGTGCTGTCTACTAATAACAAGACAATGATATAAGTTTATAGTTCTCCAATACTATCTAACTATGAGGGTTAGGTTCAGTCCTAATATTCTCTTTTGGTTTTCTATTGGTTCCTTCATACTAGGGTCAAACATTATGGTAAGCTTCTAACTAACTCTAGTGGTATCTATACTACTCTTAAGTCTTCATAATACATCAAGGGATAATGGTAAACCAATATATAGATAAGGAATTCTAGGTTCACTAGATATTCTAAACTTAGTGGTGTGTCTATATCATCGTTGTAATCTTAATAGGTATGCTACTCTAATTATCATCCTAATAACAGGGGTTCCTATATTCTCAGCAGAAGGCTATACTCAAGGAACTATTAGGGAAGCACATGAATCAAGCAGGATACAATTGTTCAAATAGAACAGATAGGAGGAAGATAAATCATAGTCAATTGTGGATGAGATCCTATACTCTAGTCCTAGGTGCAGGCTTGCTCGGTACAGTAACGTAACTGAGACAATATGCTCTCGACCTGCATGGGCCACCACAAAAATATGTCACGTCCCAGTCCCAAAAATACATAGGACTAGGACACGTAAGCATGTCAGCCGCTTGTATATGGCAACTCCAATATATGGAAACCAAATCCACACGCATGCTGTAATATGAATATCAAGTCCACAAGTGGTATAACATATATCACAAGTCACAGAGAAAAAACTAAATCTCATCCACCAAAATCATATAGAAATAAATAACCAGTATCTATGAAACTAGATCTCAATAAGAAATATCTAAGGATGATAGTTGAATGAAAACAAATACACTACCAACTCGAATATAAGAGCAAATACAATATGAGTACAACACAATAAACACAATATAGAAATACCAGCTAACAACTATGGGCTCGAAGAGAAGACATCCTCGCAACACAAGTAATCATCCAAATCTGCGCTCCTGCAATTACTCAAGAACAGATATACCTAGCAGAGGACCAGGTCCTCAGAGGGACGTAACAAGATACAGAAAATACGAGCCAATTTGAATACAGTAAACATACAATTATTTAAAATAAATAAGTACACTGTACAAGACCATCTATATGAATGCAAATGAGGATAACTTTTCGACGTATGGACAAGGGTAGGCTACTCGATCTACCTCACAACTCACACACACGTCAATGGACATCAGAAATTGACATACCGCGGGGGTAGCGACCAGCGAGACTCCAGAAATTGATATACCGTGGGGGTAGCGACCAGCGCGACACACGCCCGTAGTGTGAGCTATATACTACGGTTTACCAGAGTGGTTAAAAGTCCATACGCCTAATGATTGTCCTCTCATGATACTAGGTGCCATGTGTGTGTCAACATATCTAATATATAGTATGACTGAAAGAAACTACACATGCAATAAATAAATAGAAAGGAAATAAATATATAAAAATATACTAAGCATGCAAAATACTGTAAACAACTTGGCAAGGTATCTTGCCTGGGGTCCTGCTGCTGGTATGAATCAGAGTCCAAGTCACAGTCCAAATAGCCTATGTATTACAAATTTATCACGTCAAAAGATAATTTATTTTAATTTATTTAATTCTGGAATAATTACTCTAAAATCCTATTTTAATCTTATTATTCTGATTTTTATGTTAATTTCTAAATTTTGTCCAAAGAAACTGAATTTTATCAACTCGAGACTCATGGCACGCAAATCGAGGCGATCTGTTGACCGAAAAGTCAACCGACACAAACTCAACTTTCATGCATGATTTCCTGTAGATTTTAGCGTCAAAAATATGCTAAAATTTATGGCTCATCCGAATTCAAATTTGTTTGGGAATTATGGCACATACAAATTTTGTATTGTGCACCGATGGTTAAATTCTAACCTAGAAGTTCTACAGAATTAACAGTATATAAATAATTCGAATTAAATTCTGGAAAAAACATATGTCAATGATCTCGACATTATCTTTCCAAAACTTCAAACGGTTCATGATTCAGATTCCTGGTTCTCCCGAAATCGCGAAAATATTGAAACACGTCTATTTTTGGACATGTTGTGCTCTACAAATTTTTCAGAATTTAATACTCATAATTTCATAAAATAAATTATATAATCAGAAAGCTAATCTCAATATCTTTCTAACGCAAGAAACTAGGCCACGTTTAGAGTCTGAAACTATACGCAATGGCTTGTGGAAGATGAAGGAACCCTAGATGGCAATTCTCCAAAATCTCTCTCTCTCTAAGATAATGGGATAATTAGGGTTATAATAATATATATATATATATATATATAGGGATGTACCTGCTGCTGAATGAATATTTATAGGCTGACACGTGTCAGAATCTGATTGGATGGTTTTTGTTATATTATTTGTTTTTGATTTGCCTTTATCAAAACATTATTTAAGTCATCTTAAATCTAAATAACTCTAAATAAATATTAAAAATAATTATAAAAATCTGAAAAAATTACATAAAATATATCTTGAACCTATAAACCCTAGAAAAATATTTGGGACAATTTTATATTCATAAGTTTACTACTATAATTAGGAGAAGCTCGAAACATTAGTTTTATCCATTTAACTAAAAATAAATACTAACATTATTCCAAAAATTCTGAAATAATTCCAGAAAATATATAATAATATTATAATCCCTAGAAAATAACGTGGGTCCATTCTATATTCCTGGTCTTGTACAATAAATTCTACAAATTCTAAAAATTAGTTATTAGTCTAAATAACTCCCAATAAATACTAAAAGTATTCAGAAAATTCCCAGAAAATTCTAGAAAATATATTTGACTATTTCGAACCTAAAATAAAATTTTAGAATATTTTTAATTAATTTTGTACATAAAATAAATTTTTTAAAGTCCTAAAAAATTAGTGTTACTAGTTTTTAATTAACTAAAAATTATGAAAAAATCTCAATAATCTAAAATAGCCTAAAAATAATTCTAAATAAATATTTATATAAGTATATATACTAAAAAAATTTATTTTCTAATTAACTAAGAGAATACTCTAAATAAATTCAACATCTACAATAAATATAATAATATAAATATACACAAAATACCTATTTTGGGTGAGGAAGTTTACAGTCATCGTGTGGTCCAAGGGACAAAGTGATCGACCGCATATCAGACTCCTATAGCAATATTTCCCCATAATTATTTTGTTTGTACTTAACATCCTCGTATAGGATTAATTATACTTCTTTTTCTTGTTTGTAAACAAAGAAAGGGTTTCGTATAAACCTACTCTCAATTTCTTCTGTTTATCATCAAACACAAGATGACGACTCTGCTGGGGACTACTTTCTCATCTGACGAGAAATCCATTGCTCAATACGATGCTGTATCCGTCGGATCAACGAAGAAGACTTTGGTCGTCCAATTCGACCAATCGGCTTATGAAGACATGCTTCGAGCAGGGGGTAGCTCTCATTCCCTCTCTGTCCAGGACAACAGGAAGCTGCATAAAATATGGATGTCCCGGACATCCTCTACCCTTCCTGAGGATTCTCTCTCTCCGATCAACAAGGTTGTGACATCACAACCTATACGCTCTGTGTGTAAAAACTCGTCTCCCGTCTATGACGTGGCAGACAAAGCTTCTGGCAATTCCCTAGTGTCAATCCAGAAGTCTAGAACGCGCCTTGCGCGTAAAACTTCGTCTCCCGTCGCAGACAAAATTTCTGACAAGGCCTCAGTGCCAATTCAGAAATTTCAAACGTGCCCTGCGAGTAAAACTTCGTCTCTCCTCTGTGACGTGACAGACAAAATTTCTGACAAGGCCTCAGTGCCAATTCAGAAATTTCAAACACGTCCTGCGCGTAAAAATATATCTCCCATCTGTGATATGGCAGGTGGACCCTTGGATCACATCAAGGAAAAACGAGTGGCGAATCTCCCAACCTCTAGAGTTGTACGCCACCAAGTGAAGAAGATTACGCGTAACGTTGGAGGCTGTTTGAGGACTCCCCTTATTTTATGCGAATCTGTGCAAAGCTCCAGATTATGCCAGGATAAGCCCATCCGCATAAAGAAGACCTGTTTCATGGGGAAATATGCTCCTCAGACGGATGATGGATCGTATCCTACTCACATGGGCGAACTGATGTATACTTATGGCAGAGAGAGGGTCATGGTTCCCAATATCCACGCTCCCACTGATGTCAAAAGGCAGAATAAGCCTTCTTCTTCTTCTTCTGTTAATCTCCCTGATTTGCGTAATTTTTTGATCCAGAAGCGCAAAGACAGGGGATCTTCTAACATGTCTATTACACCCCCTAGGGAGCATTTTGTAATAGTCATAAAGTTGTAGTTAACTACTGATGTTCTAAGGCAAAACAATTAGTTTTTGACCGGTTGAACTACTCTTTGTCTCTACAGGAAGAAGAGCCGACAGTCGCATCAGTGAACATGGCTTCACACATGCCTAGAGGAAGGTCAAGTTCAAGACGTCATCCCTCTAGAACTCCAAGCCAAAGGAAATTTGACAGACTCCTTGAGAATATTGAAGCAGGTATTTTTCGAAACACCCGCTCGAGGTCACGACAACCAGCTTCATATTCTTCTGATTCTGTAAACCCCCTCACCAAAAATAGATATTTTATGTGTATTTTATATTATTATATTTATTATAGATATTAAATTTTTTTAGAGTATTCTCTTAGTTAATTAGAAAATAAATTTCTTGATATATTTACTTATATAAATATTTATTTAGAATTATTTTTGATTTTTGGAGATTTTTCTAGAATTTTTGGTAATTAAAACTTAGGAAACATAAATTTCTAGGATTTCTATGATTTACTATACGACCATACTTGCATGTTGTTCCTACCAAATATTTATTTTTATTTAAAATATTTAATTATATTTTTCTGTAATTTATTTTGAATTTTAAGAAATTTATTTAGATTTTTAAAATTATTTAGGATTTATTTGGATATATATAGTCTTAATATTAGATAGATGACAATTTAGTATTAATAGATATTAATAATATTTTATAAATTATTTGTATTATCTTTAATTATATTTAAGATTATAAATTATTGAGATAAATTCAAACTCTATTTTTAAATTAATTCAAATCCTGAACCTAGCAACTTCATGCATATCATATCCTTATTTAAATTCATCATCTATCCAAATTAACCAATCCTAGTCGTATTAAATTAAGTAGTGTCCACCATTATAAATATCTCATCCTTCATATTTTTCTTCCACAAATTCCTCTCTTTTTCGTCCAAAAATAGTCAAAATTCGTCATAAATTCAGCCTCATTTTCTACTAGTTATGACGAATTAAAAAGACGATATCTCCTAGCTTCGGACTCCAAACGCGCTCCAGTTTTTTGGTTAGAACTATATCAAGGTTAGTTTTTTGATTATATAATTTATTTTAATAATTTTATAACATATTTTTCTAGAATATTCTAAAAGTGCCAGCTGTCCGAAATCAGACGCATTTTCGTATTTTCGAGATTTCGGGAGATCCCGAATTCGAAATTACGAACCGTTTGAAGTTTCAGAAAGTTGACATGATAAACTTAAATAAAATAATATTTTCATAATTTAACATGTAAGTTTAATTTACTGTAAAATTCGTGCAACGTATACGTAAATAGAAAACTACCGAAAATTATCATCTGTGCGCCCTTGTGGACATAACTCTTTACCGACTTATAATTTTATGAAACTGTCGATTCTGGTGTTCATGTAGCAATGAAATCTATATAATTATACACACAAATCAAGGATTTGAGTCGATTGACTTTTTGGTCAACGGATTGCCTCGATTTGCGTGCCATGGATCACAAATCCATAAAGTTGACTTTTTTTGGACCAAAATTAGAGCTTAACAATAAAATCAGATTATAATAAGATTAAAATACTATTTTAAGTTATTTTATTTATAATTAAAATAGATTAAAATTGAGGAACCTATTCACCCACTTTTGTAACCTAACTTGTTTAATTTATGTGACGGGTAGATCGGATGACGCCTTGAGTTGGGACTTCATCCTTTTCAGACCAGGCAAGATACCTTGCCAAATTGCTTACAGTATTTTGTATGCTTAGTATATTTCTGTATATTTATTACATTTCTGTATATTTCTTGCATGTATAATTTTCTTTTAGTCATTACTATGTATTAGATATGTTGACACACACATGGCACATAGTATCATCGAGGATAATCATTAGGCGTATGGGCTTTTAACCACTCTGGTAAACCGTAGTAACTAGCACGCACTATGGTGGTCGTGTCCGATGGTCGCTACCCCCGAGGTATGTCGATTGATGGAGTCCGAGGGTCGCTACCCCCGAGGTATGTCGGCTGATGATGTCCACTGACGAGTGTGGGAGTGTGAGATTTAGATCGAGTAGCCTAGCCTTGCCCATACGTCAAAAAGTTATCCTCATTGCATTCATATAGATTGTCTTGTACAGCGTACTTATATATTTTTAAATATTATGCATGTTTACTATATTCAAATTGGCTTGATGTTCTGTATCTTGTTACGTCCCTCTAAGGACCTGGTCCCCTTCCAGGTGTATCTGTTCTTGAGTATTTGCAGGAGCGCAAATTTGGATGGTTATATATGTTTCGTGGATGTCTTCTCTTCGAGCCGTGGTCGTTAGCTGGTATTCTTATATTGTGTTTATTGTGTTGTACCTTTACCTTCGAGTTGGTAGTGGATTTTTTTTCATCCAACTATCATCCTTAGATACTTATATTGATATATAGTTTCATAGATACTGGTTATTTATTTATATTTGATTTTTGTGGATGAGATTTAGCTTATACCCTGTGACTTGTGACATATGTTTATACCACTTGTGGATTGATTTTTATATTACAACGTACGTGTGGATTTTGGTTTCCATATATTGGAGTTGCCATATCCATACGGCTGCCATGCTTACGTGTTCCTAGTCCTACGTATTTTGGGACTGGGACGTGACAGATTCCGACACTGGGGGTCGCCAGTTTCCCGAATCTGATCCTGAAAGTATAGACTCGATCTATACAGAGATCTATATTAATCCCTCAGTAGCATCCAGAGAAATGGGAGTTTATGCCATTGGAGATGAACATGAAGAGGCTTCCCCATCAGGAAGTACTGAGCAACGCATCATTGTATTGGAAGCATCGCTTAAAGAGATACATTCCATGATGGAGAGTATGCGTCAGATGATGGTGACTCAACATGCAGCTGCAATAGCTCAAACATCGGTTCCTCCGACTCAACTACGTGTGGGGGTGGACCTACCACCATCTAACGCAAACCAGGAGCCTGTTCTAAATCAGGAGTCAGGGGCTCCTCAACTTCTTAACTCGGAGAATGTATTACCTCCTGTTAGAGTTACAATACAACCGATCTCTCACCACTCTGTGGTCCCTTTCCCAGCTGAAGATCCGATGCAGGCAGTTCAGGAATTGAAAGCCCAATATGATGCCTTGAAGCATAAGGATCAGCTCAAGAAGTTGGGAATCAATCAGCCATACCCAGCTATCTGGGACGAGATCCCTTTCCCACCTAAATACAAACCACAGGCTATGGTTTTGTTTGAGGGAAAGACGTCACCAAGCCAGTACATGAACTACTTTAGCATGATGACAGTGTTGTTGCAGGGGAATGACGCCCTTCTCACTCGAGTGTTTAAAGGCTGTTTGTCTGGAGTGGCCTATCAATGGTACCGTAGTCTTGCGGACAACTGTATTACTTCTTTTGAAGATTTCAAGACTCTGATCTTCGCTCGATTCTACGAAGGAGGAATGGACATGTCTATGTCATCACTTATCGAAGTAAAGCAGAAAGAGAAAGAGAGCGTTCGTACTTTTATCGAACGTTTTCGTCAGGCTACCTTGCAGATGCCTCCCGGAGTTCCGAATTCTGTCTTGGTGGACATTTGCAGGAAGAACCTTCTCCCACTGATCTCAGTGTTCACGGGACCATATCAGTTCCATGATTGGCCCTCATTTATCATATCAGCGGTAGCCGCTGAAGATAACAGTTGGAAGGCTCGTGACAACGGAATCATAATCTCTACCTCAGACCGAGGGAAGCGGTCATCCTCCAATAATGACCATACTCGTAGTTCCAAAGGAAAGGAAGCTCTGGCCATCAACACGTCCAGGCAAAATACTCCAGTGACTACGCAGACGAAACCTGGGACCTCCAGACCTATAGAGGAATATTCTTTTGACGACGACGATATTCCAAGCATATTCGATTGTCTAGTCAAAAGTGGCAAGCTTACTCTCCCCGGGGTAAAGTGGCCAAATAAAGTCGACAGTACCAATAACCCTAAGTACTGCATTTTCTACAGATACATACATCACCCCACAAAGGCATGCTATGTACTAAAAAGGAAAATCCAGGAGCTGATCGACGCCAAGGCTATCACTCTGCGTAACAACGAGAAGACGGTCACTGCAAACATGATCTTGCTCCAATTTGGCAATCTGCCCCCTCAAGAAGTCACGGATGGTGTGGTACCTATTCTACGGGCAATGATGAACATTGTTAATCTTCCTCATACCAGGGGTCAAAATTATGACTTAGTGCCCCTAACTACCAAGCGTGGGGAGATCATGTGGGTCCACCCTGATCTGGTGTCAAAAATTGAGAAAGAGACTAAAGCTGCTAAAGCTAAGTCTAAAAAGAACTCAAGATGTAAACCATGTCATATGGTTGTAATATCCCCGACGTCAGAAGAAGAGGTTTTAACAACCGGAACCCGGTCAGAAAAAGCCTATCTTAAGGACTATAGAGGAAATCAGGAAGGAGCGAAGGCAGATACTTCAGCTGCCAAACCTCCAGAGCCTGAACCTGTTATACCAGAGGCAGGTCCTTCTAGACCAACTTCGGTGGACAAGGGCAAGCAAAAAAAAGTTTGTTTTGATAAACCTTTGAAGAATATTCAAAACAAAGGTTTAGAGAAACCATATAACTTCGATATCTTGGCCCAGTTGGCTAACACTCTGGCCAGATTATCCATTTTCGAGCTACTTAGGCTATCCAAAGACACTCGTCAAGCCTTGAGTGAAGCATTAATGCAGGCGGATGTATGCTTGACTCAGCTCAAGTCCCTTGATAAAAAGCCTGTGGCATGTCCTCAATGCCATAGTGTGATGGAAGTGGTCCCTAATATCACCTTCACTCAAGAGGACATGTTGTTGAAACATAACAAGCATGACAGGCCTCTTTATTATACTGGATACGTCGGCTCCATGGAGGTAGACCAGATTCACATAGATCCGGGATCGTCGATCAGCATTATCCCTCACAGTCTGTTAAGACCGTTGAGAATCCCTACAAGCGAACTAGCTTACACTACCACCACAATCGTGGGCTTTAATGCCAGGAAGAGCAAACCGTTGGGGAAGATTCGTCTGAGGATCCAGATTGGTAACCTTAGATCAGTGGCTACATGCTACGTCATTAATTCAGAGGTGTCTTACAACATTCTGTTGGGCAGACCTTGGATCCACGATCACAATATTGTTCCTTCCACTCTACACCAATGCTTCAAATATGTAGATACCCAAGGGACAGTGAAAACAGAGTTTGCTGATCTCAATCCTTTCAAAGGAGTTGAGTCATACTATTCTGATGCCATGTTGTACACCAAAGACTACATGAAGGAGGTGTCAGGCAAGACGGAAGAGGAATCCTACCAGGAGCCAGGAAAGCCATCTGCTGAGCAACCCTTATCAATCCCGGTGAAAGGGCGGACTACCCGTCCGAAGGTCATGGAACCCATGGCTATCCACTTGAGCAAAACCAAATCAGGAGGAGGAAGTGATTCTCTAGTGATCACTCTGAACCAGAAGCTCCCACCTTTGGTCATCAACCTTAGGCGCAACAAGCAGCCGACTGATGTAAATACAACCGGGAACGTGGTTTCTGACGATAATAAAGATTCTCTTTTCCAGTATACTGACGCTCAATTTCCAAATCAGGAATCCTCCCCTCATGACGATATAGAGCCTATAGCACAAAAAATTTTGGAAGCTATAGACTCCTATCATCCATATGTGTAGGAAGTAGCATCAACATCTAATGTCGTCACGACATATGGGCCACATGAAGATTTTATCTTTATTGTTCCACCTACTCGCAACGACCAGCATCCAAGTCTTCGATTGCATGCAGAACAGACCAATTGTACAAGAAGATTCTCACGAGTCTGAGGTTGAGAAAATGCAAGTTCACAGATATAGCCCACAAGCTTTAAAGATTATGCAAAGCATGGGTTATGACTTGAAGTTGGAGCCAGGCCTCAACTATGGGAAAGGCAGACGAATGTCGTTGCATGGTGATCCCTACTATCAACGAACTCATTTTGGGCTAGGGTATACCACACATCTTGCAACTTCCAATGACTCTGAGTCAAGTGAGGAGACCATTTCCTCTTTTCAAGATGATTTGTCATCCTCCGATTCAGATGATGAACTCGAACATGCATTATCAGTAAATATGGTGTTGACAGATCCTCTCGAAACAGAGGGACAAGAATCTGAACTATTTGAAGATGAATCCTGGACTCAGCAAATGGATACACAATGGGAACTCCGGTTCGAGCAAAGAGAACCACCCACTGAAGATAAAGTTATCCAAGTCAATGTTGGGGATAAATTTTTACCAAAGTCGATATTTATCAGTAACAATCTTTCCGAAAAAGAAAGGGAAAAAATGATCCAGCTGATAAAAGAATATATCGATGTCTTTGCATAGAATTATGAGGATATGCCAGGTCTTGATCCTAAGGTGGCTACCCATAAACTCAACATACAGCCCAATTCAAAGCCTGTAAGCAACACCAACGCTGGTTCCGCCCGGATATGATGGATGCCATTGAAGCTGAAATCAAGAAGCTAATAGCCTGTGGGTTCATTCGAGAAGAACAATATCCTGATTAGGTTGCTAATGTTGTCCCGGTTATGAAGAAAAATGGAAAAGTGCGTGTCTGCATCGATTTCCAAGATCTAAATGTGGCATGCCCTAAAGATGAGTTCCCTCTTCCCATTACAGACGTCATGATCGATAATATGTGTGGTTTTGAGCGCATGTCTTTCATGGAAGGATTTTCAGGATACAATCAGATTAAGATGAATCCTGAAGATGAGAAGCATACTGCCTTCCGTACACCATTGGGGGTATATTGCTATACGGTTATGCCTTTCGGATTGAAGAATACCGGGGCTACATATCAGCGAGCAATGAGTAACATATTCCACGAGCATCTACGAAAAATAGTAGAATATTATGTAGACGATATTGCTGTCAAAAGCCGTCTCAAGTCTAACCACATCCAAGACTTGAAGACAGTATTCGAGTTGATGCGCCAACATTAACTCAAAATGAACCCCACAAAGTCCTTTCTCGGTGTATCCAGTGGCAAATTCCTGGGATTTGTCATTACCGCTAAAGGCATTCAAGTTGACCATGATAAAGTAAAGACTATCTTAGAAATGCGACCGCCCCATAATCTGAGAGAACTCAGAGGATTTCAAGGTCGTCTAGCTTATATTAGGATATTCATATCCAACCACTCTGGAAGATGTCAACCTTTTTTTCGCCTGATGAAGAAAGGTGTGTCATTCATATGGGACGAAGCCTGTCAGCAAGCGTTTAATGACATCAAACGCTATCTTACTAATCCTCCAGTTCTGGTGCCTCCCGTCATAGGAAGACCATTTTTGTTGTATGTTCGAGCAATGGATCATTCTTTAGGAGCTCTTCTCGCACAGAAGAACAATGAGGGTTATGAACAGGCTATCTACTATCTAAGCACGATAATGGTCGGAGCTGAACACCGGTACAATCCAGTGGAAAAAGAATGTTTGGCCCTAATGTTTGCCATTCAGAAGACGCGACATTACGTGACGGACCAGACTATTCATATCATCTCCAGAATCAATTTCTTCGAGTATTGATGAATAAACCGAGTGTTCTTAATTCCCGACTCGCGACTTGGGTAATGCTACTGATACCGTATGATATGGTGTACGTCCCTCAGAAGTCCATGAAAGGTCAAGCCTTGGCTGATTTCTTAGATGCTCATCCAATTCTGGAAACCTCTAAATTATATGAGGACATTTCCGACGAAGTTGCAGAATATAATTCGGTAATAGAAGGTGATACATGGCAGCTATTCTTCGATGGTGCCTCCAAGACTGGTCCCAGGGAAAACGTGGTTTCAGGAGTAGGAATTATTCTGGTAACTCCTGATAAACTCGTCCTCTATCGAGCATATTATCTTAGCGAACCCTGCTCTAATAATATGGCAGAGTATAATGCTCTGCTAATCGGGCTTCAAGTCGCTAAAGAATTGGATGTTGAATACCTGGAAGCTTTTGGTGATTCTCAGTTGATCGTCAATCAGGTCAGAGGAATATATGAAGTCCGCAATCCAGACCTCATTCCTTATCACCAAGCAACGATCGAGATAGCCATGTCTTTCAAAGGATTCTTCTTAGAGCATGTGCCTCGATCTCAAAATTTGGAAGCTGATGCTCTGGCCAGTCTAGCTGCAGATCTAGCTATTCCTATAAGAAGGCAGAATTCGGTGATTCTTCTTAACGGAGATCTATTCTATGTGAAAAATAATTTTTACATAGAACGCAGCTACGCTGTAAACATGGCTCCTCCTAAGAGAGACTGGAGAAGTCCCTTTATAGACTTCGTATCATACGGAATCTTACCAGAGGATCCTAAAGAAGCAGTATCTATCAAAAGACGATCATTACGCTTCTATTTTGATGCTTCTTCACAAAGTCTATATCGTCGAACATACGATGGACTGCTATTATGTTGTCTCTCTGACGATGATGCAAAATGAGTTATCCGAGAAGCTCATGACGGTGTATGTGGAGCACATCAACCCAGTCCTAAGTTACAGGATCATATCAGGAGGATGGGCTACTACTGGGCTACCATGATTGCAGATGCTGTAAAATATGCAAGACAATGCAAAGCCTGTCAAGTTCATGTGGATTTCATACACCAACCTTCTGAGTATTTATATCCTACTATTGCATCATGGCCCTTTGAAGCATGGGGTATAGATATCATTGGTCCTATTCATCCTTTGTCTTCTAGAGGACATCGGTTCATATTGGCTGTCACGGATTATTTCTCCAAATGGGCGGAGGCGATCCCTCTTCCTGAGGTGAAGACATCCAACGTGATCAGCTTTATCAAGCACCACGTAATTTATCATTTTGGGATACCCCGAAGGATAATTTATGATAATGGGCCTCAATTCATCAGCCAAGCGTTTCACCAATTTTGCGATAAGAATCGGATACAGAATATGGCCTCGACGGCTTATAATCCTGCTGCTAATGGTTTGGCGTAAGCCTTCAACAAAACCATCATCAAACTCTTGAAAAAGTTCATCTCTTCGAACAAAAGAGATTGGAATAAGAAGCTGGGGGAATGTCTCTGGGCATATCGCACAACGGTATGAACACCAACAGGTTGTACCCCATTTTCATTAGTTTATGGGTGTGAAGTAGTTCTCTCCATTGAAATCCAAATTCCATCACTCAGAATAGCAGTGGCTAATGAGTTGACTCAGAAAAATAATAATCGATTAAGGCTTCAAGAGCTAGAAGGATTAGACGAGAAACGCCTTCAAGCTCAACAGCGCATTGCGTTCTACCAGGCACGCATTTTCCGAGCTTTTAATCATAAAGTGAAGGAAAGGGTGTTCAAAGTTGGCGAGCTAGTTCTAGCCGTGAAGAGGCCAATGATCATTACACACAAAAGTAAGGGCAAGTTCCAGCCCAAATGGGAGGGCCCTTATGTGATTGAAACCATATTTTCAAATGGCGCTTACAGATTAGCCAAGCCTAATGGAGACTTGATAATGGCTCCTATCAACGGCAAATTCCTGAAGAAGTACTATGCTTGATCTCCTTTGCTCAAAGGGGTATGGTTAAGATTTTATTCTGATGACATTACATACAAAGATTGGTTGGATCATATTCTATCATGTTCTTATGACCTCTGAATAGATATGTTTAACTAATTTGAAACTTCAAAATCTATCACGTCCATATTACCTCTGATAGTGATTTGTATACAAATTTAGTTGGATCATATTCTATCATGTTCTTATGACCTCTGAATAGATATGTTTAACTAATTTGAAACTTCAAAACCTATCACGTTCATATTACCTCTGATAGTGTTTTGTATACAAATTTAGTTGGATCATATTCTATCATGTCCATATAACCTCTGAATAGATATATCCAGTTAAAACTTACCGAAAGTATATCACGTCCATATTACCTCTGATATCACTTTCATCCTATCCTATCATTTATATTCTAAAAAAAATGATGGGTCCACAAAGCCAGAAGAAGTATCTTTATTATCTCCGGGAATAGCAAATTACAAAAAGAAGCAAAAGTACATTATTGGGGAGGAGCAGTTAAATCACGAATCTGTTGTGCCAAGGCAGCCATCCTCTTATTCCTGGAGTTCAAAATGTTAGTGCGAGCCCGTTCCAATCGTGCCTCGTCATCGCTCAAGCGAGATAGTTCGGGCCGAGCATCAACAAAACCGGCGCGGATGATACCCGCATGTGCCAAGTTCTGCTGAGCTGTATCCATTTGGCCCTTCAGCACACCTCGAACTGCCGACGTTTTGAGAGCCCGCTCCCTTGCCCGAGCGAGTTCAGCTTTCAATTCTCGGACCTTCGCTTCATTTTCCTCACATTCGTCCTGGCACTTCGCTAGCTGAGGAATAATCTCCTCATCCATCCATGGGCAAAATTTAATGCTCGCCGGCAATCTATAACGCTCGCCACATTCCAAAGGGAATTCTTGTAATTCAACAAGAAGTTATTTTCCAAACCGCTGGCAGAGCCGGGAGACATCACCCTGGTGTTGTGAAGGATTAACCATCCCATCAGGTATAGGAATGGTAATTCAACTCTAGAAAATCCTTCACGCTGTGTATCATCTGCAAGCAGCCCATCGGTAATGGCCCTCAGGCCAGCTTGTATTCTACAGACCATGGAAGGAAGCAGGCCCAATCTTGCTCCAAATACCAACCGTACTGCGGGCCATAAGGTGTTGCGATGAATGTGATCCGCAGACGCGATGCCAGGCACTACCCATCGGCGTAGCCAGACAGAGAGAAAGCCAGCCAGTTGAGCTTCCCTCGACAGAGGCTTGCGACAATGCCTCATATAACTGAAGGCTTTAGTGCCTGCAGGATAACCCCCTATCTCCTCATCCAGAATATAATCTGAAGCCCCTGCGTCTTCAATGAGGTCATCGACCGTGTTGGCGTTAAGCATGCTCAAGAGGTTCAGAGGTTTATCTCTGCTATCTATAACCTTGTCCGGCTTAGCATTTCTGGCCTGATGGAAAAAGAGTTAGGATGTCCATTTGTTGATATGAGCCAAATCAGAGGGCTCTTTGTATAAGGTGGTACAGGCAAGATAGTGGCACATCAGCTCCTGGTATACTGCCACTGCCCGAGGGTTGGTATCCCTCAGCTCCATATTCGTGGGAACGTACTCTTCATAAGGAGTGTCTCCCATTGGCAGCCTTGAAATCTCTGCCATCTCATGAAGGGCTAAGCCCAACTCCCCTAGTGGAGTGGCGAAAGTCCCAGTGAGCGAATTATATCGCTCCATCAAAGATAAGAACAAATTGGGGTTGACAGGCAGCCCAACACTAGTGGCGCTCACAGCCGCAAATAAACCAATACTCTCCAGCTCCATCTGGAAGTGCTTCAGGGCCCAGGCGGTTAAACTTGCCCATCGAAGATTCCCAGGGCTAAGCCATCCACTGGTGTGAGGGTTAACCTTGGGGTACACTCCCCCCTGCCCCATAAATTTATTGCAGAAAGTCGACATTTGAACCGGCTGGATCAAGTGTCTTCACTCGGAACGCTGCCCGCCAGTAATCCTCTGAAAGGCATAACAGGGCCTGAAGGTCTGCTCATAAAGGCTCCTTGGTTCAATCCTTTGTTGTATAAAATCTTTCCCGACCGGCCATCAAGATCGGGAGTCAGGGTCCACATCATCTTTCTAGGATGTGTGACATGGAAGAATGCCGAGATAGGGTAATCTCTAGGCATCCTGGGCAGATACATGACCGTGCCCTCAGCAGTAAACATCTAATCCTCCTTCTTGGGCTTAGTCTGGGATTGTTTGTCGATAACATCCCCGAATAAGAAACTTGGTTTCTTATATTCAGTCCCATCTATGTATGTCAGGGGCTCCCCACTGATCATACTCAGCAGCATTCGTTCTCCTTGGGACGAGATCATAGTTTCCTTTCTTGAGGATACTCATTTCCATAGATAGGGAATGTCACATGGGGCAAGTCCTCTAGATAGTTTGAGTTCAGCATCCCGGCAGCAGAGCCCATCACTTCAGCCAAAGGAGGAATCTGTAAGTCCACTGCAAAATGCAAGAAAATAAGTCAGTTTTACGCTAGACGCTACATTCTTGCAGTTTACGCCAAAGATTAACAGTCTGAGCTTTTACGCCAGACTGCAAAAACTTGGGTTTTACGCTGGAATCTATTCCCATTGCGTAAAACTCAATGTTAGCAGTATACGCCAAAATCTAACAGTCTGAGCTTTTACGCCAGATTGCCAAAATTTGAGTGTTTAATCCGGAATTCACATCCAGCGCGTAAAAATCAAAGTTTGTAGTATACGCCAAATTTTGACAGTCTGAGTTTTTTTTTTACGCCAGACTGCGAAAAGATGGAGTTTTTACGCTGACATATTAGAAATGTGGGTGTATTATTTTGCATACACGTACAACGTGTGCGGAGGGTTCTCTGTTTCTTCTCGAAATCTTTACCTGTAATATCCGGAGCACAGCTCGACGGTGGAGCACTACGCTCAGATCGGGACTCGCTCAGCCTAATGGGGGTTGCTCGTGCTAGAGCAGTGGAGCGAGATGAGGAAGCGACATTCTTTTCCTTAGCAGTGGAAGCCTGTTTAGGTGCCATGGCGAATCTGAGTTCTCAGGAAAGAGACGAAGAAGAAAGTTTTTTTTTTTGGAAAGCAAGGGTTTTGGCAAAGACAGATGAAGGGTTTCTCTCTCAAGACCTTGGGCTATTTATAGAGTTCGGATAACTCTTCGAATCCCTAACCAAATCCGATATTTAATAGTCGGTTATGATTTGGGACCACGTCAGCCTATCATTTTGAAAAAGGAAGACGGACAGTCATACTGCATAGTGGATCCGGTTTTACGCTCAGAGGCTATAAATCTATGGTTTTACGCTCAGAAGCTTTTAAGCTCAGAGGCTACAAATCTACGATTTTACGCTTGGAAGCTTTTACGCTCAGAGGCTACAAATCTACGGCTTTATGTGTCACGCCCCAGTGCCAAAAATACGTAGGACTAGGACACGTAAGCATGCCAGCCGCATGGATATGGCAACTCTAATATATGGAAACCAAATCCATACGTACGATGTAATATGAATATCAGATCCAGAGTGGTATAACATATATCACAAGTCACAGGGTACAATCTAAATCTCATCCACGAAGATCAATAATAAATAAATAATCCGCATCTATGGAACTAGATCTCAATAAGAAGTATATAAAGATGATAGTTGGGTGGAAACAAATCTACTACCAACTTGAATATAAGAGCAACTACAATATAAGTACAACACAACAACACAATATAAGATTACCAGCTATCAATCATGGATCGAAGAGAAGACATCCTCGAAACATACGTAACCATCCGAATCTGCGCTCCTGCGAATACTCAAGAACAGATACACCTGGAAGGGCCAGGTCCTCAGAGGGACATAACAAGATACATAAAAGCATACCAATAAAGTACTGAAATAAATATCCAATGGGGTCGCCTAACCATCTAAGTGAATGCAGTTAAGAACAACTTTCCCCACAAGTGAGATATCTGGCTGAAAACCTGGAATTTGGCATGGTTCTCTATTGGAGATCCAGGGGCCTAAAAAGGCACGTCGTCTTTCGAACGCCGGAGACCCGCCTGATAATAATATAATATATAGTGGTCATCACCACCCGTATCTCCAGCGGAGAATCCGGACGTACAATAAAAAAAGTACAAAGGAGCTCAAATACGGTACTTGTTGTTCTCCCCAACCCCATGCTCTAAGCATGTCACATCCATGACACAATTTGGTTCATAGCCTATTCTTAGCACCCTAGCCCAATCCTGCAACCAAACAAGGACAAGGATGGGACCACCGTACTACAATAGGCTATGTCCCTAGACCTCTAATAACTGCTAAGTCTACTAGCATGCAAAGTTTCTAACAGCAGTTATTCCTATCGCACGGCCCACACGTACAAGAGGCCAAACCCTGCACGCCAGTCTGTGATCTATATGAGACTCACAACTCGTGTAACAACTGTGTCACGGCCAATAAACCTAATGATGCTACATGATAATAGGGTAGTATCATAAACAAGGTCAATGCAATACATAAATAAAAAAATATCGCGACGACACCGTCGCGCGCATTTTATATAACAGTTAAAATATATGGACTAAAGACAGAAAATAAGGATGCATACAACATATGGAATATAAATAATAGTACAATGGCAAGGTATACTTGCCTGGCAAGGAAGCTGCAATGTACCAATAACCTGCTCCAGAAGTCGCGCAGAACAAATCCAATATCCTATGTACACATAAATATAATACAATAACATTATTAGTCATTACACAACCACATTTATACTGGACTCAGGGGGTATACTAGGGGTAACACTAGTCATCTAACACAGTAAATTTTGCGTTGAATTACGCGGGGTCTCATCTTCAAGTGCTGTACACAATCAGGCAGTCGACTGACAAGTGTCTAAGCCAGTGCGTTAATGTACGCAAGGCAGGCAATTCACAAGTTCTTAGGGTCAATATGGTCAGGGTAAGTACGGGACAGTCCACGGTGCCCTAGGGTCGTACAGTCTGGATATATAGTCCTAATTATCAATTAGCATTTTCTTACATATATATTCATATTTATATAATAATATAACCAGCAATTTATTTACATAACTATTGGAATACATATATATATTAAATATGTACATAAATATATATACCAATTAATAATAAGCTAATGACTAACTAAATATACATCTACTAGATATATGTATGTATATACAGATTGAATAATGTTCGCGTACGCGTACGTGTATGTGTATGTGTATGAACGCGAGTTGGGTTTACCGACTCAAGGTCTGCTATCTGCTAACTGTCAATAAGCAATACTAATATCCTACTGGCATACACACAGACATACATAAAAGGAGAAGACAAACGGGTTCATACCTCGGAGTACTTGTACGGGTACGACGGTGAGATTGACGACGATGATGACGATGGTGGTGAGGACGACAGTGATGATAATAAATAAATGGTGCGGTGACGATGAGGTGATGATGATGATGGGATGATGGTGAGATGATGATGGTGAGGGGGATGGAATAATGATGATGAATTAAGATGAGGATGCTGACTAGGATGATATGGATGATGATGATGCATGGTGGTGATGTTAATGGTGATGAGGTGATGATTACGATGATAACGTGGTGGACGATTAGGGTTAAGGTATTGTTGATGATGATAAGGGTTGTAATGGTGTTAATAGCAATTGTGTTAATAGATGATGATGATGGGGATTATGTATGATAATGATTGATGAGATGAGGTCTGTCGGAGTCCGGCCAAGGAGGCTGTCCGGCCAAGGAGAAGGAGGACAGGGATGAACGAAAGGAGGAGGAGTCGAGGTCGGGTCGTTCTCAGGAAGGAAGGCATCGACGAGGCGGAGTCGAGAGCAACGGGGTCGTTTGGAGAACTCGGCGGTGGTGATTGCTGACTCCGGCCAGCGAGGGAAGGGTGTCCGGCCGGAGGAGGACAGGCACACAGGGAGGGGGAAGGTGTTCAGGCCGGTGGTTCATGGAGTCATGGTGCAGGAGGGTGTGGTCGAGAAGAAGAGCAGGAAGAGGTGGAGGAAGGAGGAGAGGAGGCTCGGCGTTCCGGTCTTCGGCGTGGTGCAGTGGTCGACTGAGAGCTGTGCTCGGGATTGGAGAGGTGCAGACGGAGCTCCGACTCAGGCGGGGTCGAGGGAGGAGTTGGCCAGAGGGATGTTCAGACGAGGCAAGGAGTCGCTGCTCCGGTGGTCGAGCTCGGCACAGTGGCTCGGGGACGCCGAGTGAGGCGTGAGGAAGAAGAAAAGGTTGGCGGTGGTACTGTCGGGATTCAGCCGAGATGGGAGGGGCACGGGGGAGATGAGGTGGTGGACAGGGTGGTTCTCTGCGGGGAAGGAGGAGGAGGACAGCGGGCTATAGCTCCGGGGTGCTCGATGCCGGCGGTTGCGGGTCAGGGATCCGCCGGGGAGGGGAGGAATAGGAGTCGGCTAGGAGAAAGTCGAGGTCGAGGAGGATAGGGGGTGTTAATGGTGGTGGTGAGTGGTTGCTCCGGGGGTCGGAGCTCCGACGAGGGGTTGGAGGAGGAAGAAGAAAAGTAAACGAAAGGGGGTCGGCTGAATTTGGGTTGCAGGTGGTTTAGGTTTTGAAGAAAAGAATAGGAAAAAGGATATTTATATGTGGTGTTGGTATTGACCTAAAATAGGTTTGACTGGTCAACCCCTCTTGGGTTGGGCCTTGGACTTGCATGAGGATGTTTGAAGGGCTAGAATTTACATGGTTTAAAATACAAGGAGATATTTAAATGGGGGCGATGTTTGTGCGCTGCACATTCGAAAAATTTACGGAAAAATCCATGTGAAGGGAAAAATAGATTTCATTATGAATTATCCAATGGTGGGGACACCTGAATACGTTTTTGCATAAAAGCCCTCCGATAATTGGAAAATTACACAAAGGCGAAAATTGGATTTAATTAATTAAATCGAACGCGCACGATGTTCTAGAATTAATTAGGAGTACATGGGATTAAATTTAAGCGGGCCACAAGTGTCAGGGGCGTAGAGGGTACAGTGTAGAATATTAATAAAATTTGGGTTGCACAAAATGGTCAAGGTTGTGTCTTCAATTTCGATTGGGACGCACAAGGGTACAAAATTGGGATTTATTTCGAATTAAGAAATAATGTCCGCGACATTTATTGTGCGGCTAAAATATAGCACCAGAGAGCAATATTATAAGTTGTACAAGGGTCAGAATAGTAGGCGGGCATATCTAGGATGAGGTTGTGAAGTTTGTAGATAGGCAATGGCTAGTGAGGTGCTCCAATTATCGAAGCAACGGTAAGGTGCGCTACGCGATAAAATAATGCACAATTAAATCAAATAACGTGTTCTAAATCTAGTTGGTTCAAACTAGCCCTAGTTTCACTATCTAAGCGAATTAGGCCTAATTTTGGGCGAGGAGGTTTACATTATGCTCAGAGGCTACAAATCTATGGTTTTACGCTCAGAGGCTACAAATCTACGATTTTACGCTCAGATGGCTACAAATCTATGGTTTTACGCACAGAAGCTACAGATCTATGATTTTACGCTCAGAAGCTAACAGAGGCTATGGTCTATGACTTTTTCGAGAAAGGCCAATTACAAGGGTTTACGCAGAAAATGCTCTTTTTTGGCTACAAAATATTCCAAGTGCCTGAAACACACAGAGGTCAGCATTGAAGATGACTATTCTTCTTGGGCTATTGGAAGTTCATTCGAAGTCTAGTCAGAATCTTTTACATCTAAGTTCAAGTATGACCTGTTTGGCGGACACTTCTCGTCCTATTTTGAGGGATTTTCGGGGAAACCATTCTTGAAGATGATGGTCTGAACAAAAATTCTTCGTATCAGAGAAGTGACAGTTCCGAATTTTTATGCGACTCCTCGTCCAAAAACAACATGACAGTTGGATCCTCAAGACAACTTAATGCTAAGGAGCTTTTTACGCATCTTTCGTTACGCGTAAAAGTCGGGACATGACCAGATAAACGTTTATCAGAGTCAGCGTAAAATTATTCAGACGTGTCAAAGCTGCACATTATCAGACTTCCTCACAACAAATATGGCAAATCAACAATGCATAAAAGAAGACAAGTTTATTGATCATGATTACATATGATGGAAATCCAGTTTACAAAGGATTTTTTATTTTTATGATTACATATGATGGATCCTTTTTCTACAAAGGATTTTTCATTTTCATTTAAGATCACACCGAGAATTTGTTGTGCCAGGTTCTCATATTAGTGGAGATCTTTTTCTTCTTCTACGGTACTTCATCGGCTTCTGCGGCCGATGAACAAGAAAATAATTAATGGCGGGAGGATACAAAACTGGGCCTGCATTATTCAAGCCCACCCTCCATACGCCATGGTAGACACGCCCTAGAATTGTGTTAGGGGTTCAGACCCAACACAATACTCAAAAACTGGGCCAAAATGCCTACCTACGTCCAGCTTCATAATAGGAGAAAATACAGCTAGCAAGCTGTGTGGTCCGATGCGACCCTTCCTCTCTCTTGGACGAATCGCCATATAAAATTGCTGATTATCCCGAGCAAAGGAAGCTATGATATTCTTCCATGATCCATCGTTGCAGAGGACATTTGCTCAAAGATGCCTCCTTTTATGGCTCCTTACATGCTGGAAGAGCATAATCTTCTTCTTTCTCAAGTCAGCCCGATGAATCTCAGCGGCCATTTTTTTGGTGAAGGAAGTGTGGAAAAATAGGTTCACTCACTCGCCTTTATATAGGCAGAAGAGAACATATCAAATTCCAACAAATTTCTAAAAATTACCGAGAAATCAGCCTCGCAGAACGAGTCAAATTTGACCGTTTCATGCTTCATTCAAAGTATTTCAAATTACGAAAAATTTAAAAACTTTGAAGGGGGTCTTGTAGAAGCATAAAAAATACGCTGGGGAATTATACGCGTAAAACCCCCAATGTGCATGAAGTACGCATAAAACAGAAGCTTCAGCGCTGTGTGGCATAAAACATGACTTCAGAGTTGCCCGCGTAATGCAGCTCTTCAAGGCTGTTTTGGCGTAAAAGGTTGCTACACCTTCCTCCGGCGTAAACTATGTCTGCTTTTAATGCAGCATGAAGTTGTACGAGAAACTCTTCGTATTTCTCGAATGAACCTGTCAGACAGAACAGTGAACCTGACTCCTGACAAAGAGCACTGCACGACGATCGAGAGGACGGCTGTAATGATGATTCTGCACAGAGCCCCAGACTGTCGTTTAGTGGCATGTCCTTGATACAAGTCATTTTTACGAACTCAAGGAATATGCTGCCTATTTTTACAGGCAGAAATGAGCCTTTACGCTCAAGATGAGACGAAACCAAATGCCACGTCAAAAGTTGTTCTTCGTACAGAACTCGAGGCACATCTCTGCAGTTAATGCGCGAGATGGGGGCAGATCTCTACATTTAATGCACGAGATTTGGTTCTACTTTTAATGACTGAGAGAGCTAAAATTAGGGCTAATATGCTCACATCACTATCCCAGCATATTACGCCAACCAAGCTATTTTCAACTATAGGAGCACGCCGTATGCTATCTCCTCGAAATACGCCAACTCTGGCTATATTTGCAAAGGTACGTGATAAGGCTATTTGGCCCAGAATACGCTCAAAACATCAGTCAGGGAGGATAATTGGCTAGTTTACGCTGGTTACCTACCTATGCAGCATCAAGCTTTACGCAGAACTTGGCTTTTATGCCAACAAGACAGCTATTTGGCTTTTACGCCAATAAGACAGCTATTCGGCTTTTATGCCATCATGACAGCTATTTGGCTTTTATGCCAACAAGACAGCTATTTGGCTTTTACGCCAACAAGACAGCTATTCGGCTTTTACGCCAACAGGACAGCTACTTGGCTTTTACGCCAACAAGACAGCTATTTGGTTTTTACGCCAACAGGACAGCTACTTGGCTTTTACGCCAATAAGACAGCTATGTGGCTTTTACGCCAACGAAATAGTTATTCGGCTTTTATGCCAATCATCTCTACGCGAGGGGTAGTTACCTACGTGGTTTGCATGCCGTAGTCTTCGAGAAGTAGTTATACGCGTTACCTCATAATGGGACACGCGTCACGCGGATTCAGGAGATCATTCAGACGTGGGTAGCAGTTATTATAACCGCCGCGTAAAAGGTGCAACTCTCTCCACTAATTGGCTTCTACGTCGACTGGTCAGTTACTGTAACCGAGCTCTATAAATAGAGACTTCCGGTCACAGGAGAAAAGGTCGGGGGAAAAAAGGTCAAAAACAGATCGGAATCAGAGGAGATCAGAGAGAGAGCACATATAGAGAGTGTTGATTAACGACTTTGGCAACGAGAGTTCAATCCCTCTAGCAATCTTTTGAAGCTTCTTCTTCTTCTTCTACAGCACTTCTTCGTCATCGTGTGGTCCAAGGGACAAAGTGATCGACCGCATATCAGACTCCTATAGCAATATTTCTCCAGAATCATTTTTTTTTGGTACTTAACATCCTCGTATGGGATTAATTATACTTCTTTTTCTTGTTTGTAAACAAAGAAAGGGTTTCGTATAAACCTACTCTCAATTTCTTCTGTTTATCATCAAACAGCACTCGCCATCAATTTTTTTGATATCTTCTTTTTTAGAGTCAATTGCAAGGGGAAACAAAATTAAGCTTTGGCTAAGACAACAAAATTCCATGGGCCAGTCCCGATACCATAAAGCATGAAAAACACAATAAATATATAAGATCATAAAATCAAAGCAATAAATACTTATCAAGCAGCAGAGAGCTCCAATTGCATTAAAAAAAGTAAAAGTAAAAGAAAATTATAATGTTAATTTTTTTAATGAAATAGACTAAAAGATAAAAAAAAATTGGAAAAAAAATTTAATTAGAGAAACTTTGTTATTCCCGAGACTCAATCAAAGATGAAGAACCGAAAGTTGAAGTCGAGATCAGGAGTTTACACAAAAGTTTTCTCACTAATATACCTCGATCCAACGAACAACTATATATAAATATTCTAATTATAATTTGCTGCTACAAAAACAATAATCAGAAAACTATCTATGCTCTTCCTTGCAATCGCAGTTGCAAACAGACATAACAGATTACAAAAAGAGAAGAGGGAGGAGAAGAAGGATCTTTGTTTGTTGGGGTAAAAAAAATTATTGTTGCTTAAAGAAAGATTCGTCCACATACGATCTGCTCCTAGGAACCATCAAGTTCACGTAGAACTTCTGGAACGCTCGTTGTCACCTCTTTCTTGGACTCGCATGAACACCTAGGACTCTAATGGGGGCAGCAGCAGAACCTCTCTTCGTCTCTTTAATTTTGAAGTAAGTCCTCAAAGAGACTATGAAGAGAGTATTTATAGAGAGAGTGTGAAAACTCCAGATATATCACAATCAGGTTCTTGGGAATCACTGTCCATGCGACTTGACGGGTTGGTGTGGATTACCAGGAGATTGCTACTTTCGGCTTGCAGAGTTATTGCGGGCCCTGAGGGTGGCAAGATCATGTTCGCCTTGATCTCCAAAATTGCCTGGGCCAGAGTCTGCATTATGGCACTCATTGTATGCATCATGGCCTCGAGAACCTCGAGTCATTGGCGATCACTAAGCCCTTTCGCCTTGGGTTCCTGGGTCGCACTGTCCTCAAGGAAAATGGTCATCGTTGCATCGTCTTCAGACTCAAAGGAGATGCTACACCAGCTTCAGATAATGCTCTGACTATTCGAGGGTGACTCCCCCCTGGCCTATCATTGTCTATTCCTTGGGAGTTGCAGTCTTTAGGTGAGGTAGGCATCATCGCACTGTCTTTCGATTCTGGAGGATTGCTACGCCCGGCCCTAAATGCTGCATTAACCCTAGGCACGTTGCTGTCAGCTTCCTCAAAATTGTTGTCTTCAAGGAAAGCCGAAAGTACTACATCTTCTTCAGACTCGGAGGGAGTGTTACCCCCATCTTTGGAAGGTGCATTTTCTTGATGAGGGTAATTACCCCCAGAGAACTCGACATCTGTCCCTTGAGATTCACTATCTTTACGGAACGCTGGGTTATTGCGTATGTCTAGGGGGACACAACCCCCAGCTTGGGCGACCCCCAGGGGTTCTGAGGAAGAACTATCCCCAGGGGCTGACAGCTTCTTCGTTGAGCGGGTGCCCTGGAAGACTCCTTCAGCAGGTGTCGTTGTCAGCCCTCCGGATAGTTGTCTTCGCGACACAGTGGTAAAGAGCGCCGGACTGAAGGTATTTGACTTCTTTCTTTCCTTGGTGGCGGAAAGCTTTCCAGTTGAGTAGTATGAGGCAAAGGACAACTCCTCCTCCTCTGGTACTTGCACCTGATCTCCGGGTTATTGTCGAGTATGTGCTTTCTGGTATAGTCGCTGGAAGGCCGACTGTTTGTCTGTGGGTACTGTCTTTTTATTGCAGCAGCAGTTGATAGCGATGTTGGCACAGCAGTGCCTTGGAGAGGGCACGTCGCACGCCGTAGTTGTTTTCCTTGCTTTGTGCTTGTGAGTAATCACGTCATGCAAATCATGTGAAGGGTGTTTTACCTTTGCATCCTCTTTTTGAGTCCGGATATCTCGGGCACACGGATGTGCAGGTGTTGTATTTGCTCCCTGGCTTGGGGTTCGTACAACTAACTTGCCCCAAGGTACCGATGGAAGAATTTTGAGATAGACTATTTCCATTGGTCCCTGTGGACTTGACGCATGGGTCAGTCATGTACAACTTTCTGTCATAGGCTCGCGTAATAGTTAGCGATGTCTGTTGGCGGTCGGTCATAAGAGTAGTTGCTTGAGTTTGACGAGCTCGCACTGTCCTGGACTTCTTCAGCTTAGCAACCGCAGGAACATAGTATGAAGAGTCCAGATTTGGGTTTTCACCATTCTTATTGGGTCACATAGGATCTGCGTCGCAAGAGATACGGTCAAAAAAAAAGGTTATGTTGCTATCAGGACAGCATGCTGCCTGCTGTCTGCGGCTGTGAGTTGATGTCGCATGGAATTTCTTATGCGGCTTCCTCCTTGGCCGCATAGAAGTTGCCTCAGCACCAGAACGTCTGGCATCATAGTGTTTTCCTTTGCCAGAGTCTGGGTGCTGAACAGTTTCTGCGTCAGCCCGAGATGCCGCATAGACGTGGATATTCTGGGTGTTCGTCCGACGACCATCATTGGCAACAGAGTGAGAGGCTGGAAGCGTCTGCTCCGCAGCTGGGTGGGGCATTGCGGCCTTGGCTACCCACATTCTACGGGGCTTCTTGGGCTTGGCTATCCTTGGCAAAGGATTAGCATTTTCTTCGGAGAGCATGTCCTCGAACGCTTGTTGGTCGAAGCGGACCACCAGCATCTTTGCGTCGAGCTGAGCTTTGCCGCATCAGATTGTGCCACTGTCTTCTCAACAGTGGAGAAGGAAGTCCCCAGTAGAGTCACCATCATATTTTCCATTAAATACGAAAGTTGGAAAGAACTTGATTCAATTGAACAAACTAAAGAAAGTACAAAAAAAAGTACTAGAAGACAATCTAAGTACAAAGTTATTTTTTGGGGGGTGACAATGGAGGGTTAGGAGTATAGCAACTCTCTTTACTCCGTGGATGATCCGATGCAGAAGCACTTCTCTCTTGCTTGAGTGTAGATTCGCAGATAGCCAGCCTTGTTTCTTGGTTCGGTCTCTTTCTGAAGCAGAAAAAGCCGACCTTTAGAATATTCAAGTTGCTCCTATTTATAGCCATCGTACTGATGGGCTATGGGTGCCGCATAAGGCTTCTCTAACAGAATACGGAGCCGTGGTCAGATTGTCACGTGGCCTTGGTTGAGATATGTTGTTGATGAGATCTCGGAGTTGTTATCAACCCGTTGTGGGCGTGACTTGGTCAGTTGTATACGTAGTCAGCACCAACTGTGCGAAGATCTCTACAGTTGTAACAAAAAGATCTTGTGAGCTGGAGGCCACACAACAACTAGGCCGCATGGGTCATGTAGCCGCATACGTGCTCTCGTTTGGGCCTTGGTCGAATGGACACTCTGGCCGCATATTGGCGAGACCGCATGGGTCATGTAGCCACATACGTGCTCTCGTTTGGGTCATGGTCGAATGGACACTCTGGCCGCATGTTGGCGAGGCCGCATGGGTCATGTAGCCGCATACGTGCTCTTAGTTGGGCCGTGGTCGAATGGACATTCTGGCCGCATGTTGGCGAGGTTGCATGGGTCATGTAGGCGCATACATTCTCTCATTTGGGTCGTAGTCGAATGGAAACTCTGGCCGCATGTTGGCAATGTCGCATGGGTCATGTAGCCGCATACGTGCTCTCATTTGGGCCGTGGTCGAATGGATACTATGTCCGCATATTGGCGAGGCCGCATGGGTCATGTAGCCGTAAACATGCTCTCGTTTGGGCCATGGTCGAATGGACACTCTGGCCACATATTGGCGAGGCCGCATGGGTCATCTTGTAGCATACGTGCTCTCATTTGGACCGTGGTCGAATGGACACTCTGGCCGCATGTTGGCGAGGCCACAGAGTATTCGACGAGTGGCTCTGTGCGTTCTGACAAAGTCATTAATGCCTGACGTGACCTTTCTGTCGGATTGTGTGTCGCCGTCTCTCTCACACTTTTTGAGGTAGTCAGGGCAATAAGTGCTTGGAACTATGTAAACTCCCTGATTTTTTAGGATTTTAAAAATCTATTTTCATAATTTTTCTGGAATTTTTTGTGATTTTTCACTAATTAAAATCAAGGTAATTTGAAATTAAATAAATTTAAATATTTTTATTAAATATTAAAATATTATGAAAATAATATTTTTAGGTGTAAAATAAAATATTAGACATAAGATAATTTTTTTTGATTTTATTGGACCCCGGAACCATTTTTTAAAGACCTAAAAATTAATATTTTTAATAAACCCTAAATAAATCCGGTTTATTTCTGACCCAAACCAACCCGAACCGGACCGACCCGGAACCGGGCCCAAACCCTAGCGGGTCGGATCCGGGCCCGTTAGCCGATCCGAAATCCGCTAACCCGACCCGCTACCCTGCTACAGTAACCCCAATCCCCCGATTGTAACCGACGACCTCGCCCCGCGATTTTCGGCCGTTTCCCGATGGCGGCCCGCCTCCTCCGCCGACGGTTACACGGCTCCCCTCTCCCCGCCAGTAACGCCTCCGCACCCGCTCCCCGCGCCGCTCCGCCTCCCCCGCGGCGGTTTCACCTTCCCCTCCCGGCCCTTCTCCTCCCTCTCCTCCTATTTATACCCCAACGATCCCCTGCCTTCGCCTCACCGTCAAACCCACAGTGCCACCGCCACCGTCGTCTTTGCTACACCCGGCCACCATCCCTTCCAGCGCCTCCTCCAGCCGCCAGCGCTGAGCAGCCGCTGCTCTCCCCGAGTTCCCCTGCACCTCCCCCGCCGACGAGCTCTGCCATCTTCCCGATCGACGCCTCGCTGAACCCAGTCGTGCTCAACGACCAGCCCCTGAGCTCCGCCTAGCAACAGCAGTAGCCGCCACCGCCTTCCTCAATCTCCTTCGGCCGCCTCGACGACTCCAGAGCCGTAGCAGCCCGGCCGCCACCAGCTCCAGCCGCCTCCGGCAGCAAACCCTAACCCTAGCCGCCTTGAGGATCGCGATTTCAGCCCTTTTCGGAGCCCTGTTCAGGTAACCGTTTCTCTTTCTTCGCTGTCCCATTTCTCGTTCCGTCTGTTGTGACGCGAACCCTGCGTGACCCTCTCGATACCCGTGCAACCCGCTCGGTGTGTCGCATCCTGTGGCAATCGCGAACTGCGATCCAAAATCAGGAAAATTAATACCTTATTTTTTCCCGGAACTGAGTGCGCCCCGCCAAACGGGACAACTTGGTCATGTGCGGACTTCACCGAAAGGTGCGCACCGTTAATACGAACGTGTGGGATTTCACGAAAGTTGATTTGGATGTGCGTGCACACCGGAATCAACGCATATTCGTCGACAACACCCCGTATCGGCCCTGTTGTGGAACTCATTGTAACTTCGTGTACACACGTCATATCGAAATAAAACTTACGCCATCGGACTCGTAGCAATACGCTGGTCCTGTGACCCAAGTTTGGTTCGATTCTGAGAACGTTAACAAAATCGCGTATCGTGGGCCCCGCGGCTCCACTTGACGGGCGATTTTGTGATCGGCTCATCGAAATCCAGTTCTGGACATTTCGTTGGGTTCGTATCGTTGTTCTGGACTTTTAGATACTAAGTTTGACGAATTTAGAGAACATTGTCTCTAACACATTTTTTGGTACGAAGTAGGCCACATGTGGACCCCGCTTTGACCAGAAACTGTCATTTTTGCTCCTGTGTCCAAATTGGACTCAAGGACAGGCATTTTTAGCTATTTGATATCTTTTGAATCTAATGGTGATGTCTATTTCAGCAACCGGAGGAGTACCTGCAAATCCCACTGATACTAGAGCTACAGTTGGAGTCAAAACCCCAGGCAAGTGTACATTGCCAAACTTGCAGTACCTGCTTCATATTGTTGTCTTGATTTATTTATATGATGTACATGCTCAACCTAGGACCGTGTGACAATACTGAGCATCCAAATAATATTCGGGTGTCAACAATGTACGCAGAGTTGTGTAATATTACCTAGACATGGATATCGAGACCCTATACTTTCTCGTGCTTGCATCATCAAGTACGTCATAACCCAGGACACCTGACACTATTTATGAGACAGAATCTTTCTGAGATATTCATGGTGATTCTGTATAGGTTACATGATTCTTGACATAGATATTGCATTGCTTAGCTATCATTATGACTTGCTGCATTAGATATGATCTTGCGTGACATGGACATGAGATATCGTGGACATGAGACGTGTGATTACATTGGGTGGGGAGAGACACACAGGCTACAGGCTGATTTTATATATTTATTATGGTGCCATAGGCCTACTACATAGTAAATTATATAGTAAATTACATAGTATATCTGCTACCGGCTCCCCGACACAGAGCTTGTAGTAGTCTCAGCCTAAGTCTAGTGATGCTCCCACTTGCATTTCACATAGATGGTTACATAGTTTACCCTATTATTTTATTTACTATTGCACTGTATTTATTTTGACTTGTGTTATTTGTACCTTGCTATGTCCCCTGAGGACCTGGATTCCGGATTATGTCCCCAGGATTAGTAGACGAGATCTATCCCGAGGTATACGGGACAGGAGCATTAGCAGGAGCAGAAGCAGAAACAGGAGCAGTTATTGGAGCAGTACCAGAACTCGAGGACGAGGTGATTGCTGAAGATTTCTCCTGAGTATATACTTTTTCCATACTCAGTATTTGATGTTGTTATCTTTATTCTTGTATCTTGACTATTGTATCAGACTTATTATCGGGTTGTTCCCCGAGTTATATTTTAT
The DNA here is from genome assembly GCA_036927795.1 of Iris macrosiphon. Lineage (NCBI taxonomy): Eukaryota > Viridiplantae > Streptophyta > Magnoliopsida > Asparagales > Iridaceae > Iris > Iris macrosiphon. Next base: position 180,403,421 of record JAYESA010000002.1, on the reverse strand, counting down.
TGAGATTTGATATTGCTTATTACTCTGATATTGTTGTATTCATTTCTGTGGATGAGATTAGTATATTAGACCCTTATTGTTGTTTACAGCTTAAGTACACCCTGATGGGTACATTAAATTGGGTTTGCCCATTGGTGTGTGCTGCTGGCCATTGCCACGTGTCTAGTCCCTCGATATTTTGAGACTGAGGCGTGACAAACTATGGCCGACCTTTGGGAGCCATGTCAGAGGGAGTGTATATGACTCGGCTCTCTTTGTCTGTCCAGGCCGTATGGGGGGTGACTATGCGTCCTGTCTTCAACATGAATATGTGGCCTGCATATATGTCGCATGACTATAGATTTTTCCATACTTCTACAGTCGATGAATGTAATGAAATACTTCATCTCGGCCTTTGCGGAGAACTGTTTAAAGTTACAGATATCTGAGTGCACCAACTCCAGAATATGTGTGCTTTGGTTACCCCGTTTGAATAATTTTTTTGTGATCTTTATTTACGCACAGACCTCATACTTCTCCACCTCCCCCCACATTTGGAGATAAGTTGTCATGCCCCGCTCCCAGAATACTGGGTAAATACGAGGACGGATATTGTCAGCAACAACGTACAAGGTTTGAAAACTTTGTACGATGGTCACGGCTGTCAAGAAGACAAATGGGTTTGACTCTAGCATGCTAAGACGTCTATCCTAAGGCCGACAATTTCTCGTATCTCAATCCATCAGCAACAATACAAGAGTATATCAAACATGAAAGTAAAGCGGCATCCCAAATTATACATAACATATGATCATGAAGCTGGTGAATATAAAATGTTGCACTAGCAGAGTATAATTATACATGATCAAATATACCAGTCATGGTCTAATATATACATCATATTAACCGAAGTCAGAGAAGTAGTCGCAGAAATATAAGGGCTAACATTGGCCCTTGCTAAACACCACAAAATAAAGTAATCAAAACGAGGGGTGGAAGAAGAAAATTCACTCGCGAGCTTCGGTCGCAATCCTACGAGTGCGAGTCATCTTGCTGGAAATACGGGAGATCCTGATTCTCCTCGGATAAATCTGGCCAAGCAAAACTAGTGGGATCAGAACCCTAAGCAACAAGTACCACAAAAGAGCTCAAGGTAATAGACAAATCTCCCACAATCATGCACAGAAAAGAGACATAAACAAATAAATGCAAGTCGAGACTTGTACGGTATCAATGTACTTGTCTCAAAATATACTACTGGAAGAACTGATAACAGAAAGCTTATAAGGAAGATATGGAGGCGAGCGGAAAGAGGGTATAGGAACCGCTCTGGATCAGGACCACAACCTTTAAACCAAACAAGGACTGGGGTTACAGACCTTCACCCTAGTAGAACCCTGCACTCTAACCACGCGTCGAAAGAATAAAAATAAAATGGTGAGCTTGACGAATAGACAAACATTTATTGCACGGCCAAACATAGCTAGAGCTTTCTATAATTAACTAACTAGGGTTACCATAACCTAGTTACTAACAAATGCATGTTTAAGAATATTGCTACCACCGGCATTGCAGTCAACCCGGACGGCCAAGGGTACACTTGTCTAGAAATTTAGTGTACATTACAATCAAACATAACTTGTAATTGACATAAACATAAACATAAATTTGTCTTGAAATCAAAAACTTGTCTAATGGCATAAACTTGCATGTAACTTACCTTGTAATATAAACTTGTATGCAACTTGTCTTGTAAACATAAACTTGTATATAAACTTGTCTTCTAAGTGCCACGGCATGCGTAAACTTGGTAGATCATGGAGCCTTTGCCTAGCAGGGTTGTCACATGCCTCATAGGGCCCTTGGAGATCGAGGTCGCCGGTAGCACAATATTCTTCCCTCCCAATGATCTAGGTAAATCTTATCTGATTTAATCATTACTAAATTATTCCAAGTTCGCGAGTCGTGGACACTCGAGAATATTCCTTGAATGACGGATTACAAGTACGAGCTATTCGCGAGTTATCACTAGCGAACTTATCGTATCCACGACACGTGATATATTAGGCAATACTCACATTCGATAGTCCGATGCCAAATGCAATAGGTTTATCATACGCAAACCATCCACGGTGTCGTGAGGATCATAAACCCGTGTCAATATAAGGAACACAACTCCAACTAAACTTCAATGCTAAACTAGGATAATGAATCGAAGCACATAGCTACACTTAATCCATATACACTTGCAATTACTAAGATCAACACATGAAATCACAAGGTCCAATAAAAGTTCTAAAATCAAGATTTGATACATTTAGAAAACTAGGGATAACTCTCTCATATGAACTCCAAATAAGATAATTCAAAAAGATTTGGAAAGGCAAGACAAAGATCTACAACTTTCATGTTTTAATTTTTTTGAAATTCTAGCTACAAAAATAGCTAAACGGGCAAAAATAACCATCCAGGTTGACGTACGCGCGGCACACTGCGCGCGGCCAAATTTTTATGCACGGCGCACCGCGCGGCCAGAAATCCATGCGCAACACACTGCCCGCAGCAAGGATTTCATGCGTGGTGCATTGCATGCGTGCGGCCAGAAATCCATGTAAGGTGTAACGAGCCCGATAAGAATTCTATGCGTGGCACATTGCCAGCGGCTAGAAATCCATGCGCAGCGCATTACTCGCGGCAAGATGGTGCGCGCGACGCACTTTCATGCGCGACCAAAAATCCATGCACGGTGCATTAAAATCGGCTAGATTTTTGTGCATGACATATTGCGTGCGGCACTGTTCATCGTCCCTACCAGACAGGCCCAAGAATAAAGCTCCAAAATTTATTTTGGTCATAAAAACTTCAATTTAACTCCAAATTAACTGGTTCAAAAGCCAAATTGCATGAAATGGAAAGCTTCATCACATACTACAACTATTTTTTTTTAAATGCTAATTTTTAATATATCAAAATCAAGAAAACTCATGGAACCCATAGAAAACCCTAAGTTGAAACTCATATCTACTCAAATCTATCCACTAAAACCAAAAACTCCAAGAACTAAAATAGAAGATAATACCAACAGGAATATTTTTTATTAAATATATTTTTAATTATTCACATATATGCAAAAATCTAAAAATATATGACTTCACCATTGAGCAAGATGTACTTGCCTAGAGTGGCTTCTTAGCCTCTACCTCCCACGTTCGAGTGATTATTGTAATGCCCCGCTCTGCGTTGGCACTATGTACAAAAGATATCGCTTTGTTGACTCGAGCGGAAATCTTCTCGAAGAGTTTTTTGATCGAAACACAAGACGATTGATCTTAGTGAGTGAGCAGAACTTCATTCTCTGATTCTTGCACGCCTTAATAATCTAAGTTTTTATAATGATTGTTGCTAAGTAGAGAATGTTCGTATAGAAATGATAGAACGAGAACATTCATGCTTAACTAGAGAACTCACATGCTTGCCTAAAAGAGATAGAACCCTTGCCATGCTAAGTCAAGATAGAAATGATTGCATGCTAAGTTACATGGACACCGCTATCAAACGAACAGTTGCTATGCTAATAAGAAGAGTAAAAGATGTTGAACATGTTTCTTTTGTATATGCTAAGTAAAGGTAATATTTGCATGCTTAGTTAAAGAGAGAGAATAACTGCTTCCATGCTTGTTTAAATAATGCTTGCATGTTCCTTATCATACTGAAAAGAGATAGAATTGCATGCTAGATTTATAGAACTGTTCTTGCCTGTTAATTGTTAAAAGAACTAGATTGCTTGAATATATTTCATTGATCGCACTATATAGAGATAGAACTGTATGAATAGCTTGAACTGCTGTATCGAGACTAATAGTCCACCATGAGGCTAGAAGTCCTTATTTATGGGAGGATGTCCCTATTAGGCAAGAGAATTAAGATCTTTGGCTCTATTGCTTGATTGAATGCTTGCTTGTTCATGAAAATGTGCATCATATAATCTTTATCTGATAGAAGTGCATTCATGCATCGGTCTGACAACTTATGCACAAGGTTTATCTCTTGAACGGTTACTGGGGCACTGGGGATCGTTCGGCCTGGAAGAGATCTGAAATACCATGAGGCTAGAAGTTCTTATTTACGGAAGGATATGGCTTTTAATGTAGTGCTGAACCATGAGTCCCGGCTGCTATTTTGAGCGTATTTTAGTGCATAGCAACTATGCGCCTCAGCAGCTATTAGCCGATCTGTTATTAGTGAGATGGTTTGTACGTCCCAACTGCTAATCATGGTTTTCATGAGCCATCATATAGTTAGGGCGCATGCTTGGATAGTCTTCTTGCATACCTAAATGTTTGATGCAGGGACGAACAGAAAATAGAATCTTGTTTATATATGCAAATTATTGCTAACTTGTATGTCTGTTGTAGAGATAACCGTTCGACGAAGGGTAAGAATCACCGATAAGTGATGTACTCATTAATGCATTATGCTTGCTTTCTTGTATTTCTCCTAGACTTGCATGTTAAACATGAATACGATGATGCCTTGAATTGAAATGGATAGTCCTCTAGAGATAGCTTATGTTCCTAAGAGAGATAAATATGGCTCACGATACATGTTGTGCACTGCACGATAGAACACTGCCACTATTGTATGCTTGAATGTATTGAATATGCAAACTATTTTCAAAGACATATTTTTGAAAGATGTAAAATAACTCTAACCCTGTGCTGCATGAAATAAACCTAGGTAAAAGTAGCAAGATCACTAGTAATGTAATATTTTGCCACATGCTTACTTAGTGTTGGTTTTATGGAGTGTTCCTTCTGTTAGTTGATTTTATAATCACCAGTACTTTTTCCAAAGTGCTGACCCACCAACAGTTTTCTTGTTCTCAGGTGTTGGATCGTCCGAGGAAGCGATAGCCGAGCCTCATCCCCAGGACCCAGAAATCTAGAGTCGATACCTTGACCCATATCGAGATTACTTTGAGCTGCTTTTGTATAAAGGGATATAATGTATGGAACGATGTCATTGTAATCGAGAGAGAGAGCTTGAGCAAATTGTAATCTCGGCCAAGCACTGCTTATATCACATCTTGAATATCAATAAAGAGCTTATTTTCTTATCTCATTGTGTTCTTTACTTTTCTACAATATTGTGTCGCTGCTCCCGTCTTGAATAGCTTACTTGCCCTTGTTCAGCTTTGGCCTTGTGCAAGCGCAGCTTAGGCCTGTACGGCATCACGCCCATGTGAGGACGATCGGTCCCGCAAGGACCCAAGCGAGGATGAACAGCCCCCTGCGGGATCGGGGCATGACAATCACAACAAGGCTCTTTTAGGGTTAGGGTGCGGTCTAGGGCAAATGAGAGAGGAAGGAGAATAAAGGAAAAGATAAGTAAAAATAAAGAATAGAAGGGGAGAGAGAAAACATTCATATATATACTAAAAAAAGGGAGATGGTTTAGCCATGGGTTCAACCAAAATGAACCAAACCAAGTGTCTAGTCTACATGCGGGTCCTAAACCGGATCTATGGCAATGCCAATGGGTATTCTACTAGTCTCGGGTAGTCTCTCCAGACAATAGAAAAAATTAAATACATAATATAAGAACATGAACCATCATGAAATACAACAGAATACATTATTGGAAAAAAATTTAAATCTCATAAATTCAAAAATACCAAATCTGGGAACAGGTGTAACATCATCCCTATACTAGACATCTTGTTTATTCTTTATAATGAACATGTCCTAGTCTATTATGCCATAACTCAAGAGAATAACCAGAAGAAGAGACTGCATTAATATTATTAGCATGAGTTACAAGCTGAACTTTGAACATCCCTTCGGTACAAAAGGCTTTTCCGAAGTATGTTCCTTTTTACGACATCACCATTTGTCCAGCATTAATGTCCATCCTCAAGCCTGTGTTACAGAGCTGACTTTCCGAGACCAGGTTCTTGGCTATCACCAGTATATGCTTCACATCCTGAAGCATTAGTGACTTTTCCGAAGTCAGATTCAGTACCACCATTTCGGTCCCAAGTACTTCAGCTTGTGTCTGGTTTGCCACCATGACCTTCTCAGATGTAGGCTTGTAGGTGGTAAACAACTCCTTCTTCGAGAAAATATTGTGGGATGCGCCAGTGTCCACCCACCAATCAGTGTCAACACTAGTCGTCACAACAAGCGCAATCATAACAATCTTGTTAGGCTCACCTTGTTATGTCTGTTTGTGCTTGGATCTGCAGTCTCTCAGGTAGTGGCCCTTCTTGCCACAGTTAAAGCAAGTCACGTCTGACTTGGGCTTTGGCTTTGGCTTTGGCTTTGGCTTTGGCTTGAACGAAGCCGACTTCACCTTTAGATGGTTGAAGTCCTTCTTCTTGTTGTGAGAAGCCTTCTGCTTTCCATTGGAATCAGCAGCATGCACCAAGTTGGCCTTTACAAACTGCTTGGACAGCGTGTCCACTTTGTTTTGAGCCCTCAACTCATCTTCAACATTGATGTTGTGCAGTAGTTGATCTAGGCTAACATGTATCTTCTTCCTGTGCATGTCCGAGATAAAGTTGCTCCATCTAGATGGAGTTTGGCAATAATACATCCCACAACGAGAGCGTCGACCATGGGCATGCCATCATCCTCAAGTTTGTTGACGAAGCTTGAGAAATTCCTTGACTTGAGGCAACATCGTCTTGTCGTCCTCAAATCGCATATTTCAGACCTTTTCGGTCACATGGATCTTGTTGTGGTTCTCATCCGCCTTGTAATACTTTTTTATACTCTCAGACGACCTTAGCATGGTCTGTCTTGCTGTATGACTCCGCTAGAGTACTCTCCATGGAGTTCAGAATCAGCAGCTTGCAAAGGCTATTGTCTTTCCTCCACTTGTTCTGCTCAGCAGTTACATTAGCAACCGTCCGAACAGTAGAATCATAACCCTCTGGAACAACAGGCACTGTGTGGACAAGATCTCACTCTGTGGCGTGGAGCTCCACAAGCTAAACACAATCCTTGTGCTTTGCGGCACTCAGAAAATTCACGCACCGGTTTCCTACAATGAGAACACCCCGTTGACGAAGATGTCCTCTACTACTGAGGTCGGGTCGGTGCCGTTTGTTGGACTGAGGCAGTTGAAACTGGCCTCCTCGAAGATTCGATAGTTAAAGTCCTAACTGTCGGGGCTGGTACTGAAGACTGAGTATAAGAACATCCTGATGTGTTGGTCCTCTTTCGCCCTCCAGTCATGTCCACTATTCTCTGGGAGGTATACTCATGCCTCCTTGCTGCTCTTAACACAGCATCAAAAGTCTGAACCTTATGTTGTTCCACTGCCAATATGATCTCCAAGTGAAGTCCATGTTGGAACCTTCTTGCTAGATCCAATTCGGTTGTCACCAAGGTGGGAGCAAACCGACTAAGTCGGATTATCCCTGCAAGGAAGTATGATTTAATAAATAAGAGAGAGAGAGAGAGAGAGAGAGAGAGAGAGAGAGAGAGAGAGAGATCCTATACTGATCCACTCTATTTCGAAAATTCTCTCCGATAGATGATGGTGGCCCCAAATTTAGTAATCAAACTACTAGATAGATGATGAACCTCATACAAATGGGTTGTACATATGGGTATAAGTAATCGGGATCAAAGATTTACCAAGACAGGAAGTACTATACCCTGCCACGAATCCGGCCGAATTTTTTTTAATCATCATTTTCGCACCTGTACCTATTTTTAAATTCTCAAATATGTTCCCGTCAAAAACAAAAAAAAAATGGTCCCCATCGAATTCGGAAAAAATCGTTATCCCCGCAAAGAAAGTATGACTTAATAAAAAAAATTAAAAAATTAAAGAGAGAGTGTGAGATATCCTATATTAATCTACTCTATTCTGAAAATTATCTCCAATAGATGGTTGCCCCAAATTCACTAATCAAACTACTTCTATCAGAAGAATAAAGTAGTAGATTCTACATAAGCTAGCTATGAATGATTTAGATGGTTCATCTTCTGCTAAGCTATTTTAAAGCAACATGTCCCTATATATATTTTGGCATGGCCAAATGTAATTGATGGTCTTTTGTTTTGCTTCAACATCTTGCATTCTCATGCATGAATCTGAAGTAAAACATTAGATCAATTTATGCAACCCCTCTCGCTCTCAAGAAATGGACATCCCAACACAAATAGAACCTTCTATATATATATATATATATATATATATATATATATATATATATATATATATATATATATATATATATATATATATATATATATATATATATATATATATATATATATCGTAGTCAGTTGAGTACACACTAGCCCATATACCCACACATGAATTTTATGGTTTTATAGCAAGATTATTTCGTATATTAGGTTGACAACCGTCATCGAATAGTTTAGTCACCATTTATTATGGTCGATGGCTTCGGTATATGATGATATATAGTGATGAATTAGTCCAGAGAAAAAAATGTTGAATTCTTGGTAACTAGAAATCAGAAGAAGAAGAAGAAGAAGAAGAAGAAGAAGAAAATTCCAAAATCTTCGTTCAAACATCAATACATATATTCATAGGCTTATGTAAAATACCAATATCTAATCCAACTGTGAGAAAGAAATGACAATATTATTATTTAAAATATGAACAAATTGCACTATATTACCAACCAAAATGTCCAAGATTTCAATGACTATATATGCTTCTCGGTGTATCAGTCTTGCTAGTTGCCCCTTTGTTAATTTACTAATTTTCTTTTTCTTTTGGTAAACCTATAACTTTGAGTAGGCAGTCAAATATGCCGCTCCTACTATGAACCTTTTTTATTTCTCAAGTTGTAGTCTTCTTTTCTTATAAGTTGTTAAAATCAAGTCTTTATAATTTTCGATTTTCAACGTGATTTGTAACATCGTTGTAACTTTGAGTAGGCAGTCAAATAATGATACCACGTGGCCGGCCTCCATTCAGGGAGTGAGGAAAATGTGGGGCCGGATGGGACCCATATGTAAGGGGGGTTAGAGGAGAGGTAAGACCGGTTGTAAGAAGGTTGTAAACATTTGGTAGTAAACTTAGCATTATTGCAGTATATCAGTGTTGTTTGCTCGTTTTTTTTTTTTTTTTTTTGGTAAACCTAACAATTTGAGTAGGCAGTCAAATCTTCCACCTACTACTATGTACTTGGGAAACATTATAAACTTCAGCCTATATAATTTACTACTACTGTCTTAATCTTTAAGTTAACATGTTTAGCAAAATTAAGTAGGTGAAACTATACATGGAAAGAAATCATTGTTTTTGACTGATCGACTATTCTCCAGTACAACAATCAACCTCATCTCAGAATATTCCTTGAACACAAGCTGTAAACCAAATTGCAATGAGAACAAGATTGACCTCCACATATAAGTTGCTTTCATGAATGGACTTCACCTACAACCAGGAAATTACCAGGAGAGTATGATTTTCTTGTTACAAAATCCCTTTTTTTTTAAGAATATTTTCCTTTTATTGGAAAAAGAAGGGCAAAATTATTGAGGAATTTTTTGAACCAACATAAATTTCTATCAAGCACTACTCTAATTTTCTTTCCCCAGAAAAATGGTAATAGCACTAGAAGTCTAGACGTTGTCTATTTGCCCTTTATTATTATGATTGGTCTACATTATATTACAGGTTTTGTTAACATATGTTCTTAGGATAAATGTTAATACATTGATAAGTGTGTATTTTATATTAATTTTTTCACCAGCACATTTATCAATACACATTTTACATTTATCAATACACATTTTAAGTGAAAGGTTCATTGATAATTGTGTTGGTGGAAGTACTAATATAAAATGCACACATATCAATATGTTAACATATGTCCTTTAGCACACATGTTAACAAAACACTTATATTACAATTATCTGGAAAAAAAATTCAATGTACACGAATTTTCAAGATAGGTTATCGAAACTATCCTTAAATATTTATTATTGTTTTTCAAAATAAATTTTATACCTTCTCTTACAAATTAAGAATAACTTTGGTAAGCCACTTTGAAAATCAGTAAATATTATTAAAAAAAAAATTCATATGTTTTATACAAATCTCTCTCTCTACTAATATAAGGTGGCTTAAAAACGACTCAAAATTGAGTCGCTTTAGCCGTTTATAAATATACCATTAATTATTATTATTTTTTAAATAATTAATTATTTAACTATCTAATATGATTTATTTATTACTAAATAATTCTAACTAAAATAGTTAAAATTTAAAATATTTTTCTTATTTATAATAAATTTATATTAAAAAAATAAAAAAAAATTTACGAACGTGCATGTTAGTTTATATAATGTTATCAGAAAATGTCCCTTTCATTGTGGATTGTTGAAACAATAAAAGTTGGAACACTCTTTATCGAGAAAATGAAACAAGCATGAAAAAAATGGTAATGATCTCGCTTTCTGATCCATTGGGTACTCGGTGTTGACCCCTAACACACGGATTAGAGTCAAGACCATTGGTAGGTAGGAATGGCTGCTAAAATTGTTAATATTTGTATTCTTTTACGATTAGGGTTGTTAATCTTACATTATTATACAACAAGTTGACTTCCCTGGAAATTTTGCATTGTGTTGGGGAAAATACAAAGCAGAAAGTTAGGAACCTGTTATTGTCAGGAAAAGATTAAGGTTTTTTAAGGTAATCAGAATTGGAAATACTCAATCTGAAATACTTTGTCAAAAACTTGCATTTTCTCAACAACACATTGATAATCCGGCTCATGTCCATGTCCATCTTTTGACAAATCATCCAACAATATCAGAATAAAATCTAGGCTAAATTATACAATGTGATACCCTCAACTACCCAAAATATTCAACTTGGCATCCTCAACTTCGATAGGTGCTAACATAATACCCTGGAAAGAAAAAATGACCAAATTGTCCATCTCCCTCCACCCCCACCCCCCACCCCCCCTCCACATCCGCGGGGGCGTTGGCGAGAGGCGGGTGCGGAGGCGAGGGGTCGGCCGTCGAGGCGCGGCGGGAGGACGCAGGATTCGCCTGGATACGCTGTCGGAGGAGGAGGAAGAGAGGGGAGGGGAGGGTAGGGGAGGGATGGGAAAGGAAGAAGTATTTCTATTCTTTTAAAAATTTTGGATATCAACATAAAAATTATTATATAGTTAACAGTATTAAATTAGCACTACCAAAGTTGAGAGTGACAAGTTGAATATTTTGAATAGTTGATGGTATCAAGTTGTAATTAAGCCTAAAATCTAAAATAACCTTGTAAAACAATATGTAAGTTTGAGTGGTGGTCTTGTAGAGTGAGTTGGGGTAGAGTTAGTCAAGGTGAGGATTGATGATTAAATATTTATACTATTTCAACGTATCTCATCATCTGAAATGTCTCTGTCTATTTTGTTGGTTAAGAGCAAAAGTCATGTGGTATATATATATATATATAAAAGATCTGCTTAAAAATTTAAGCCACAAACTTTTTCAATGTGTCCTCGAATGTCCATTTTATGGGATAAGATATTGTTTGACTCAACGGTTAAATTTTTAAAACATACATAGTGTGTGAATCGGAGAGATTAATTTGTATATAATTTTTTTTTTAGATGCCCTGTACTAGAACTTTGTATACGATACATTATGTCTTTTGGGTCCATTATCCTCCAATTCCCACTATATAAATGAAAAAAATAATAGATCTCCGTGGCTTGATCCACCAATCTTCTGCCACCTAATCAGGATCTTATGCCTCTTCTCAATAACCACAAGAGTCACTCGACTTCGACATTTGAACGCTTTGATATTGTTGAAAATACATTACAAAAATCACATCAATAGTTACTTGAAGATAACGAACTACAATCTCTACGTAAAGAACCAAGACAGATCAAACATCGTATATGTGGTGACTTAGTCACTTGAACAAATCTCAATCTATATATATGTTGATACTAAAATTGATTATAATATTAATTGGTTCATTTATCCCAGGAAACGATCACTCGTTAATATCAAAAAGAAAGAAAAAGATTAGACGATAAAATCACTCAAACAACCTTGTGACGATCTTCCTAAACGGAGCAGACAACTTTCCGAACATATCCTCTCCAACTGTCTTGAAGGGAGAACATATGAGCAAAGCAAAGACTTTCCGTAGATTTGTGTGGATTGTCTCCTCGAATCGTCGTGATGTGCACTCCATTTGATAACCCCTTAGTCTCATTTAAATAGGTTAAAAATACATAATTTATGATTAAAAAATTCTAAATTAGTCCAGCACTAACCATGATACAATGGTTCAAAACCGTGATGTTCAGTCATCCAAACTTGGTAGAAGATCCCGCAGACGGTATACTAGGCGATTTACTGCATGCCCAAATTTAGGTTCTAGAAGAAAAAGAGCATGGACAATATACTTGACGATATACAGCCATCACTCAAAAAAAAAAAACTCCAAAATAGGTTCCAGAACAAAATGAGTAAATTCGGTATATACCATCTGGTATATATTCGTTGCTATTTTGACTCTGTTTGAGCCTCGGTTCAAGCCACCGATTCTCTATTGCCTTCGTCAAAACTCCCACCGACGTCCTACGACAATTCAAGTTATTCCTACACACCTCACACACCTCGAATCGATGCAAAAAACCAAATAGATGTAAGTTAAAATTCTTGTTATTGCACTAAATCTCAAGAGTTGAGGTGAGTAACGAAGGTTAAATATTCAAAATTCAAGATGTAATTTCTTAGAGCACCTCCATTGAAAAAGTCTTAATTTTTTTCTACATGACAGTCTTAAATAGACAATGCCTTGTCGGTTAGTATTAGTTAATAATTCAAGTGTATCTAAAATCAAATTATTGTTAAGCTTTATTCGAGTTCGAGTAGTATCCTACAACAACACTAGTTTTTATCCCAAATATTTAGTGCTGACAGTCTTACTTAGTGATTCCACTATAAAAGTGTATTAAAAACCAAACTTTTGTGTGTGCTTTATCTCACATATGGATATTGTTTCAAGTAGCCGAACAACTTCTATATATATTCAGATTTGTATCCTCTGAAATGAATACAAAAACAAATACTAATAGTACCTCATGTACTCTCTTTGTTTGCACAAAAAATTTGCTACAACAAATTTTTTTTTAATAAAATTAGGTAAAACGATGGAAGTCGGTGAAAATTAAATGTTTATATGGATATCAGAGCAACGTAGATGGCAAAAATTCACTAAGTTAATTTTCCGTCAATTTTTACTAACTTCTTTCGTTTTATCTAATTTTATTTAAAAATTCGTTGTAACAAATTTTCTGTTGTTTGCAAAGGCTCCTTTGGGCAAGTTGGTACGTTTCTAGACTCCACTTGGTGCCAAATGTAAGATGGAAGAAGATGCAAATGTTATGGAAAAAAAAAAAGGGTTACTTCTTTCTTTTTTTCCTACCTTTTGTTAATTCGGCAAACATATATTAGAAAAAGTTAAAAAATAAAACAAAATAAAAGTATACCTTCGGTAGCAACTTGAGAACACTGCAAACACCAAGAATAGTCAGGTCAAGCTAGTAATAACGAAGACTTCACCAACTCCACAAAGCATGACACTGAATTTCCAAAGCTAGCATCAGGAAAATACTACGGGAATATGGACAATTTTCTGTTTTGGGTGAGAGAAGAAAAAAAAAAAAGCATGAGACATTCCCTCTCCGTTAACCTGGCTATCTTTACAAAATTGTCAATGTTAGGGAACATTATTATGTGCATGTGGCATTCTCAAAGTTTATATCGGAATCCTCGTAGATTTTTCAAAGCTAGAAAGCGAACTCTGTGAATGTGTGGCTCTTTCCAACCTTAAAAAGTGCAGGAGCATTATGGACCGATCATTCTCCACAGAAAATTCCCGTCATCAACAATATGGTATTGATGACCTCTGAAAGACATGACTGTGTCGCAATACTTTTAACGTTATTAAGATAATGACAAGAGAAGGATTCAAAGACATGGTTACAAGTCTGAAAAAAATCACTTGCGATTTAGTCTTCTGGTCGGGTGCAACTTGAGGGAAGTTTGATTTAAATTTTGGAGATTTGGGAATATATTTTAGATTCCGTCTTTTTTGGTATTTCTAGGATTGAGAATTGGAAGGAATAAGAGATTTCATGAAAAAGTAAAATCAAAACTCCCCTTGGAAATAGTTTTTCTTTCTTTGAATATTTTATTTGGATAATAATCCCCTTTTTTACTTTCAAAATTTTAACTTATATCCTAAACATATGAATTTAGGTAATAAAAACATTATAAAATTAATAAAAAGATACCTATGAAAAACTAAATAAATTAAGATTTATATAATTCCAATCCAACCTAACCTAACCAAACATGGGTATGGATATGGAAATGTTAAATTCCATGGAAATGTTATTCCATGGAAATGTTGAATTTATTTTCCATGGGAAAAAAAAAGGAAAATAAGTCCAAACGCCCCCGCTCAAATTTTGTTGCACTGGAGTTGTTTGGATGCATGCACCACCCAACTGCAAGAATATTGTTGCACTGGAGTTGAATGGTTACATGCAGCAAGGGATATCAGCATTTGCAAAGATCTGGATGATAGAACTTTTTCTTGTCAATTTTTATAACGACTTCACTGAAGCTTATATTGCAAACTTTATCGACATGCACAATCCTGTCGCCTAGACGTATCCCACCAAATCTACAAAACAATATACATGTGAGTTGAAGGGAAGACTGGTGACAGGATTCCTCGTATCGGGAAACCCAGACAAAACACCTAGAATAATATCCGATCAACTAAATCTGTGGGGTTCAAATCATAAATGGTTATCATATTCAAATAGAAAAACCATCATTATTGTGCAAGTAGAGATCTGAAAAAAAACTCACAAAACCCTGCTTTCACAACGGGCTACTTTAAGCACAGTGCAGGGGGGTCAAGGAAATAAATCTTGTGTTGAGTAAAGTAAACTTCAGCAGAAAAAAAAAATGAAGGCTTCCTTAACAAAAAAGGAAAAATAGAGCTAAACACCCAAAAAAAAAATTATAATCTCTATAATAACACAGCAAGATTTCATGCTCTCTCGAATAACTCATATTTATGTATTTGAGGCAAATAATGAACAAATACACCAGAAGAACCAGTAAAAACTAATCACATGATGAAATCTTCAAAAAAGGAGCTGCGAAGTAGACAATAGTAGGGTAAAATAATGTTCCTCCTGACCCTACTTCCCACAAAAACACACTATAAAGCTAATATTTTGAGGACACCATATATAGTTTGATTTGGAACACTTAAAAGGCATGATATATAGGTTATACGTGGAAGGGAAGAGAGAATATACATCAGAATTATTGCACCTCAAATTTACACTCACTGAGCGTTCCACCAACAAAGAGCACCCCTGCCTATCCAGATCTTGAAGCATTCCCTCAAAAAATTACATCTGCAAGCAGGAAACAGTTTCTGGGTCAGGCATAGAAATTCAACCACCAACAGTATACCCAGCATGCATTTGACCAAAGAATGAAAAACATATGTACTAGGGGGGAAAAAAAGTTATATAGTAGTTGTGGGCAAATAAACATCAGGGTGTGTGATCGGAATGTGGCAAGTCCTTCAAACCCTTTTGATATATATTGCTAGAGCACCATTGTACCCCTTTTATCAGCCAAGAAAGACAGTGGTACATCATACAAAATCATCCAGAATGCGCATGAAACTCAAATATATGAAAAAAATATTACTTAAAATTTGCATTTGAACCAAAAGACTATCTAGTAAACAGCATCCTTCAAACTGAAAGAACATTGTTCACATTTTCTAATTATAACCAAGGAAACTACATTGGTAAGTGCAATCGCATATACATTTCCTCCTGGAAGCTTTTACTTAATACTCACAGAGACATATCACCTTCTGAAAACTAGTATGTAAAGAAACACCATTAGGCAGCATTCACGATTAATTGAGTTCCGCAAAAAAAAGTATCTGGAACTAAATGGAAAAAAAAAAGTATCTCTATCTCACTCAAGCACAAGCTGAGATCATATTGCAAGACCCAAAAGTATCAATATGCAGGTGACAATATTGTTTTATAGCTAACTATAAAGGTGTCAAAAAGTTATGAGAGCTCAAATGCTCATATGTTTCAACATCTCGACAAATCAAATGTACGTGGCGATAAACATGGTTAAAACTGCACATTAAGGCTTGGTTTGGAATTGTTGCTGCTTTTCAAAAGCCCACAGCAGAAGCTGTTTTTGACAGCAGGTGCACTTATCAAAAGTTTTGTAAGTTGTTGTTACCAAAAAGCCTAGGACCGCTTTTCAAGAAAAATAAGAAGCAGCAACCTCCGATAAGCAATCCCAAATGCAGCCTAACAAGAAAAACAAACTAAAAGCCTTGGTTTGGGATAGCTGCTGCTTTTCAAGACCTGGTAGCTTTTGACAGCATGTGGGAGGCTGTTGTCAAAAGCTGCCCAACTTGAACCGGCTTTTCAAAGGTTTTTCGTTAAGTTGTTGTTACCAAAAAGCCTTTGACCGCTTTCCAAGAAAAAAATAAGCAGCCTCAAATAAGCAATCCCAAACACAGACCAAGTCTTCTTAGCTGAAGATTAAGTTTGTGCCATCAAGATGGCGAGTTAAGTTGCACGTGCATGAGTCGACAAGCCCAAAATTGAGCTCATGATTTGAAGATCTCAAAAAAAATGCATATAAATAGTAAAGATGGACAGGGACTAAAAGGGCAAAATGATACCTTAGCTCAAAAATGGCATAGGGATCTTATAATAAAATAAATCACCCTGCAAGTACAGTTTTAAGTGAAATATAAGCAAACAATATCAAGAAAAGAAAACAGTGGTCAACAGAAGGAACAACCAGACTACCTCAAACTTGGGCAATGGGGTGCTCTCCGAAAATTATCCAAGAAACAAGTCTTGCTCTGTCATAAAACATGGCTGAAAAGCTGAATATCATGCTATCTGAAAACGAGACTTCCGTTCTGCTGTTGTCTCAACTTCTCAACAAGGGATTGGTAGAAGGATTTGAAAGCTTTAACATCATTGCCCTGCAGTAAGAAGGTGACCACGGTTGTTAGGCATCAGTACTAATCACGAAAGCCTTTACAGATTGCTGAACACCCTTTAGAGATTCCTCCTTACTAAATTGACATAAAATGCAAACGTATGAAAATTAAATCAACGAGTAAAGGATACCTTAAAAATGAATCAAGTTAGAATTCTCTACCCAAATTGGTCTAGTAGTAAATTCACATTACGTAGTATCAGAGGAAACCTCCAAATGGACTGAGTATTAATTGAGGTACTTCAAAAGGTTGCACATATTGAGACAAGGCTTAATGGTTATGGTCTATATACCCATGCAATAAAAGATATGTACCAGTTTTCCATAGATTACTGCAAATATTAAGCAATTTTGATGTTCCTATACCTAATTGCTATCTCACTTTAGAATATGTGTTTCCATATATGACAAGGTAGAACTGCAGAATGGCAGTTCATTCAACCAACCAAACAGTTCGGCTGAGCCCCTAAACAACATAGCTCAAATCCTTTTGTTAAAAGTGGGAAATATATTGATAGTATTACTGAGGTGTGTCTAGCCAAAACTTTGTTCAAATCGGCGCACCATACCAAAACATGTCAAATTGGAATTGTTTGACTACAATGTGAACAAGGTGCAAAGGTAAGAAATCCACTATAAACTTCTCAAAACTTTTAACCTACTCCGAGAACTCCCTTTATACACTCAGATACAATCAGTTTTGTAATAAAAATGTTATATTGCTTCAGTACTTGTGTATGGCACAAGATCGTTACTTCACTGACCTGCAACTTTTGGTAGTAGTGTTCCGCTAAGTCTCGGGGACAGTGAGCTGCTGTGAGAGCTTTTGACACAAAGTGAACAAGGAAATCATCCCCAAACTTCTCATACATGACCTTTTGAGCCATCACAATTTCCCCAAAAAGGACAAGCTGCAAAACATGCTATATAAATTAGTCTTGATGTATCTGACACAAAGGATAGGATAACTATAACGAAGATTTTAAAATACATGTCTGACAATGATGACATAAACACAGACAAGGGGCTTCATTAAATTGATTCTTATTTCTCTTATTGATTCTAAACTTTTAAACCATGGGATTGTCATTGCCTCACTATTTGGCTTACTGTGTCATAGGTATGCTATAGCAAATTGTATCATCTTACCTCTTTGTCTAGACTCTTTACAGTCTAAGGAAACATGGTGGGTGCTCATTGGTTGCATGAGATTTTGAACTCCACGTCCAAAAGGTTCGTATCAGAGACATCAAAAACTTATCCTTCACAAAGCACACACAATGAGGGATCGTTAATCGGTACACGTCATGTGTCATAGTTTTTTCACCGTTACTACAAGGGACTGTAGGTTCACTAAACAGATATCTTATCCAGCAGCAGCAGCTTCTTTGGATCCTCTCCCTCATTCATGAGCATGTAAGAAAGTCATTAAGTTTATCTACCACAAGTTCAACTTCAGGTCACAAGCATCACCGACTCCTCGTCAGTGTTTTAAAAGGTGTCCGCTTTGCCATCTTAGGCCACCTTCTTGGCTTTTAGGATGCCTTGGCGGCTAGGCAACTAGTATTTATGGGAATCATGAAGTGTCCGCCTTGGAATGGGAGGCACACGCCTTGAACTGCCTCACTTCAACCCGCATTGGACCACCTCAAGCGCCATGACATGTATTAACTTAAATGTAACTCGGTCTAAGCCATTTTTTTTTAATTTGAAACATGTTCAAGGCCAAATAAAAGTTATAGATATTATTATTAATTAAATATAGATATTAGAGAATGAGAGGAACAATGGTCATTCGTTTTCCGTTTTTTCCTTGTGTGTTTGTCCTAACCCATTGTATCTCATCTCTATTTTTCACTCCAACTGATAGTGCCACCAACCAATATGATTTTCTCAATGATCCTCTTTCTTTTTGCTTTTCCCCTATGCCAAGGTCGAAAGATCTCAATGTTGACGATGACTTCTAATGGATGTTGATCTCTCTTATAAGGTTCTCGCTCTCTCTCCTCTTTTTTGTTTTGACAAAATTTTGTTCTCCAGTAGAAAATTTCCGTGCTCAGCTCCTAGGAGGTAACATACACTAAAAAAATGTGTCATGTTGGACAGGTATCGAATATGCCACAAACAGTCCAAAGTACATTAGGACACCATATTAGGTATTAAATCTATATTATCATGTCCAAAACTTGTCATGTCATATTCACTGGCTATATGTTGGATTCATCATATAACCATGTTTTCGTCTTCCCTAAGTAATGACTCAATTCTTTTAGTACTCAAACAAAGAGAGAGAGAGAGAGAGAGAGAGAGAGTTGCAAATACTTGGGGTAACATACGTGTTGGTAACTACATGTTTGTCTTAACCTACCAACTGAGCACCCTAAAATTTTAGTCTCGAGGCCCCCGCCTCGTCACCTTGAGGTCCCGTCTAGGTCTTTCAGCACGTCACCACGCTTTATGCTCTTTAAGATATGTGGTATACTTGCAAAGGAGTGTTGCTACCTCCTCAGGCAGTTGGGCATATATGTCTCCTACACAATTGTCCCAATACTATTCATCCTCAACCCTACTCCTCGAGGGATCGCAGAGACTTAAAAGCCTCCACTAGAAACATAGAACTAGTGACCATTAAATTCTTTCACTCCCTTAAGAAAAACCCTCCTATCAAGGGAGATTGAACTTCATAGTCAAAACCAACCAAACCACCCAACCACCTAACTTTATTTCTATGGTATATGAATC